>OX380347.1:30861996-31461996 GCA_947425015.1 Pterostichus niger
TAAAATTGAAAATGACAAAATATAATACGTGTTCCACGCAGGGTTCGAAGATATATATCGATCGATATATATCATGATATTTATTTTGATATATATCGTCATATTTTTGCAATGATATATATCCATTATATAAAAATATCAAATAGTTTTTGTGATATAGCCTCCGGAGAAGTGAAATTTTTCGTATTTTTCAGTTTTTCTACTTTTCCGAGGCTATATCTCGAAAACTAAATGTGATATGAAAACGCGCTCAACGGCATTAATTTTCTCGTGCTTCAGTTAACTTATAAACATAGTTTCAGCGATTTTTATTTTTTTTCAATTTTCCGCCAAAAAAATCGCAAAAAGCGGTTTTTTAACATTTTCTCGAAAACCAGAAGTCATATGCATTTGTAGATTGCACCACTGGATTCAGTGGGTCAAAATACATATGTATGTAAATTTTCGTTTTAATAATCCTACGATTAAGGATTTTTGGGAAAATTGAATTAAAATCTGAAAAAACCAAAGGGGTACCCCTTAGGAAATAATTAAAAATATTAAATTGCATAAAATTGTATGAAAATTTGCTTATAAGTCAATTCGGACACGGGGAATTCAACGCCGTTGAGCGCATTTCCATATCTTGTTTAGTTTTTGAGATATAGCCTCCGGAAAAGTGAAATTTTTCGAATTTTTCAGTTTTTCTACTATTCCGAGGCTATATCTCGAAAACTAAATGTGATATGAAAACGCGGTCAACGGCATTATTTTTCTCGTGCTTCAGTTAACTTATAAACATAGTTTCAGCGATTTTTATTTTTTTTCAATTTTCCACCAAAAAAATCGCAAAAAGCGGTTTTTTAACATTTTCTCGAAAACCAGAAGTCATATGCATTTGAAGATTGCACCACTGGATTCAGTGGGTCAAAATACATATGTATGTAAATTTTCGTTTTAATAATCCTACGATTAAGGATTTTTGGGAAAATTGAATTAAAATCTGAAAAAACCAAAGGGGTACCCCTTAGGAAATAATTAAAAATATTAAATTGCTTAAAATTGTATGAAAATTTGCTTATAAGTCAATTCGGACACGGGGAATTCAACGCCGTTGAGCGCATTTCCATATCTTGTTTAGTTTTTGAGATATAGCCTCCGGAAAAGTGAAATTTTTCGAATTTTTCAGTTTTTCTACTATTCCGAGGCTATATCTCGAAAACTAAATGTGATATGAAAACGCGGTCAACGGCATTATTTTTCTCATGCTTCAGTTAACTTATAAACATAGTTTCAGCGATTTTTATTTTTTTTCAATTTTCCGCCAAAAAAATCGCAAAAAGCGGTTTTTTTAACATTTTCTCGAAAACCAGAAGTCATATGCATTTGAAGATTGCACCACTGGATTCAGTGGGTCAAAATACATATGTATGTAAATTTTCGTTTTAATAATCCTACGATTAAGGATTTTTGGGAAAATTGAATTAAAATCTGAAAAAACCAAAGGGGTACCCCTTAGGAAATAATTAAAAATATTAAATTGCTTAAAATTGTATGAAAATTTGCTTATAAGTCAATTCGGACACGGGGAATTCAACGCCGTTGAGCGCATTTCCATATCTTGTTTAGTTTTTGAGATATAGCCTCCGGAAAAGTGAAATTTTTCGAATTTTTCAGTTTTTCTACTATTCCGAGGCTATATCTCGAAAACTAAATGTGATATGAAAACGCGGTCAACGGCATTATTTTTCTCATGCTTCAGTTAACTTATAAACATAGTTTCAGCGATTTTTATTTTTTTTCAATTTTCCGCCAAAAAAATCGCAAAAAGCGGTTTTTTTAACATTTTCTCGAAAACCAGAAGTCATATGCATTTGAAGATTGCACCACTGGATTCAGTGGGTCAAAATACATATGTATGTAAATTTTCGTTTTAATAATCCTACGATTAAGGATTTTTGGGAAAATTGAATTAAAATCTGAAAAAACCAAAGGGGTACCCCTTAGGAAATAATTAAAAATATTAATTTGCTTATAAGTCACTTCGGACACGGGGAATTCAACGCCGTTGAGCGCATTTCCATATCTTGTTTAGTTTTTGAGATATAGCCTCCGGAGAAGTGAAATTTTTCGAATTTTTCAGTTTTTCTAAATGTGTACAAAAACTAAAATTAAAAAATAAATATCCAAAAAGTGATATTTATCTGATATATATCCTATATATCAGATATTTTGATATTTATTATAAATATCATGATATTTACGAACCCTGGTTCCACGGGAGAAATAAAATATGATTTTCGCTAAATCCACATGAATACATAATTTTAAATCTTTCACCAAATGTCAGATTCAATTTTTGTCCTCGATACGTCAAGATGAATTGGCAGGAATAAATTCAATATATTTTCGATTCATACTAAAAACTGGATGCGGTATAATTTACATGATAGTCGATAGTAGACGAATAGCCACCTACATATATAAATCAGCAACATCGGCGGAAAATATCGCGTAGCTATTCTATAAAAATATCAATATTGTCAATTATAGAACAGTCATGAGAGTGCAAAAAGCTCAGGAATAATAGACAAACAAATCATAAACATAGTAAACGTGAATCATATTTTAAAATATATACATTTTTCTTCTGTGTGAAATATTATTTATATTTACTTTTGTACATATGTAATGTTTAACTATTTAAAATATACAAACTGAGATCAAGAACATGAATTTATATTTCATTTAAAATGAAAACAATATCTGAGAATAAATATATTCCTGAAAACTATAATACATATTTGTGAATAAATTTATTAACACGTACTATTAGTACTGTAACTGTAAATAAATGCAGGTAGCATTACGCCATTTCTAACATTTCCTCAATCTGTTAATTGAAGACTGCCAAAAACCGTTTCCTTCAAGAACTAATTAGATGGCGTAAGTTCCAAGTTAGTTAGTTATGTACATATTACCCAAAGAACTAGTAACATATATTCTGTAGATAGTATAATAAAATTGAGTAGCATTGCAAAGTAGAGTTAGAAAACAGAAAGACAGGAGGCAGGAAGTGGTGCATGTGTATAGTATAATTAATATTTACCTTATCTACGGGCATTGATGGGCACGCTCTGCACAAATTCCAAAATGAACCAATCATGAGGTAGGTATACGGATGAACACAATCAAAATCAATGAATTATATAAATAAAAAAACGTATTTATTCGCACGCTGAAGCCATACGCCCCCACGAACCACGAAAACGTACGCAGGACGATCGATTAGTTCTTGTCAAAGCAACAATCAAATTTAGCAACAGCAGTGAAATTTCACTCACGGCGAAAGAAGACCGAAAACGGAGATTTTAGTTGTTAGTTAGACGGCGACGGACATTGCAGTGTAAAAGCTCACGACATACGGACACACGCAGAAGTCACGCTGTAGCGCTGATGTTCACAGTGACCGTACGTAATGTGGGTTACCCCACCATCGAGCACAACAGCGTACAGCGCACGGCCACAGCACAGCTAAGCTCTTGCACAACTGCTGCTGCTGGTAATCAATAACTAGGGTGCGGCGAAGTATCTAGCGACGCTCGACGCCGCGAACTGAACCTCTTTGACCTCTCTTCCCACTCACACTTCCGGTAAGCTACTTAAATTCAATAAAACTTTAACCCGAACATACTGACTACGCACTGCTACTTACCTATTGCACTAGAATCGTACTTGTCCATTCTATCACACTTCTTTAACATCATTATCTTTTCATTCTCATTACTAGCAAATACGCTTTGCTTTCTATAATGTCAGATGCAATTTAAGCAATGCAAATATTTATAGATATAAATAAGAATTCAAATATTGGACATTTCCCAACTTAACTGATTCGAATGTTATAAAAACATTTTTTTTTGTTATTACATTTTAAGTCTCAGAATTCTTTTATTAACAATTTAGAGCGGGTTATATGTATTTGCAGTTATTGGCGATCTATTTATTTATTTATTTATTTGAAAATTCAGCTGCCCAACAGGACAAAGTCCCAATAACAGAGCAGCACAAAGATACAAAAACAGATTAACTTTAAATATAGAATACATAATAAAAAATAAGATTAATCAAACAAAATTTAAACATTGCAAAAATAGGTTTTCACGTTGTTTGTAAATACATTTATGGAATCAGAAAATATATCTATGGTGCAATTAGAATTACACAAAGTATTATACATAGAAGTTATTCGATTAAGTGGAGAATGTGATGCAGAATTTGTTTTACATCCAACAATTTTGAAAAGTTCATTAGTTCTCATGCTAAAAGATACACTATCTAGGGGTAAAAATATTAAACTATAAATAATGTAATAAACCGGCGCAATTTTCATGTCACTCGGAAACTATGCAAATAATAACTAATGTTTCTATTACTGAGAAAGATGTGCTCTGTTAGAAAACCAAGATGTCAAAAGTGATGGACAAATTTCTTAAATATTATTCACGAAAATTTACTAAATGTCCTTCCACTCTTATGTCGGTTAACAAAAGACGAGCTCAAACTGACTTCATATTCGTCCATAGGATTTTTAATAACCACATTGATTCTTTCTGCATTTTATCTCAATTCATTTTTCGTATTCCAAGTCTTGATACCAGATCCTTGCAAACATCCAGTATATCGTTCCAACGCACTAACTCTGTAAATAAAGCTCAACAGAATTTCTTCATTTTATCCTTTTATGCTTTTAATAATATCAATTATGTTTCACAAAACATTTTATTAATTTAACCCTGTTTATTAATGAACCATCAATATAATAATAATATTATTTAACAACATTTTATAATTTTCTAAATTACACATCATTTGTTAATCTGCTAATTATGCTACTTATAAAAATTTTGTACTCCTAACTGTATTTATTCCCAAACATAAATAAATAAATGTTGCTGGTAGTTAATATTTATTAAATAGTCGCTTGTTAAACCGAATTTTAGACTTTTAAGAGTCATTTTGTTCTTTTCAATTTTTAATGAAGTTGCGAATTTATTTTTATACTACACGTTTAATTGCTTTATTATTATTATTATTTCATCCGGCAATACAGTGGTGTGAATAGCGTTGCGGAATTTGAATCCGGAGATCCCGAGTTCGAATCGCACTCAAGTTAAAACTTATATGAAGTACTTCATTACGGTTCAGTGAGTCCGGGTCCTGTGCTGTAATTAGGATTAAGTTTCTGTTGTAGAATATAACATAAATAAATAAATATAAAACAATTGACGATAACATATTATATATGAAAATTCTCGAATTTTAGGATCTGGATAAAAAATTTTAGTATATCAAAAAGTCTTAATAAACCTGAATATGCCTGCAACACTTGTGACAACTTCCTTTAAGAAGACTAGATAAATTTATTTCCATTTCAACATTTCAGTTGCTTAAAGATATAAATTCTTATTTACAAATTTACAAAATAAAGTAAAAAAAAAATAATCATGCCTCTTACCAATTACTGGGTGTGGCACTCTACTGAAGCAGATCTCAATAAGTGATATATTTCTTCGCGCGAAGAGCAGTTAATAAAGAAAGAACTGAAATCATACTGCAACATTGTTATATCTAGATTTTAATGTTACGCTGCTGCAAAAAGCATATTGACCGGTAATTTTGAAATTTTCCCATGAAATATTCAGTTCATTTTGCTACAATTAATCGTAAAATTAATACTGAAAATGTTTTACTTTTGCTGGAATGCAATGCACAGATCAAATTTGAATCTGACAGCAAACACTAACATGACATCATATTAACTAGATACATTGCTATTTATTATGAATGTATAAAATTTAAAAATATATTTTACACTTAGTTAAATCATTAGCAATATAACAATATATTTTTTAAATAAAATAATGAAACTAGAAAATATTAACACATACTTATACATACATAAGAAGTAGACTTTCCACCTTCCGACAAAAGTTCGAATAACTATTAAGTAAAAAAAATGTGAAAAATTACAGAACAAATTCCTATTCCTTTATAATTGCTCTCATACAAGCTCGTTCATTCCTTTCCCACATTTTTTTTTCATTCACGCAATTATAAAAAATTATATCATTGACATTTCATTTGGATATCTTGGGTATCAATAATTGAAATTTTATATTTAAAATAATGTGTTATTTATACTTAATTCTTCTAAAAATAAGGAAAACAGATTGAATATAATACCAAAAGTAAAAATTTAATAACTTTATTATCAAAATGCAGTCCAGATCTCCCTTACCTAATTACAAAATAATTACAATTAGACAAATTTATAACAACATTTTTATTAAACTGTAATAATAATGAACATTTTGACTGGTGCAACTTACAAATTGTCATAAATATGAAATTTATTTATAGCATTATTATTACAAAATAAATTTTTTAAAAATAATGATTGATACAAATCAAAATATAACAACAAAACCAAAATTTTCACAATTTATAAAGAGACATTTTTTATAATTTCATGGATAATGAACATCTGACAGCATATATAATTTATACATTTTTTTAGATCTTGTTGAATGCTGCAATATCTACGCTCTGGACCTAAAAAAGAAAAAATATTATTATTTACATATCGGTGACAATTGCATTATTTTAAATATCTATATTAGCATCACACTAAAATATGAATAGGGAAGAACCATTCGTAAAATAATTCTACTTACGAAGTCCTCAATGGCTTCAATCTGTTCCTGCAGCCAGTCGACAGACACTTTATCGTCTTCAATAACGCATGAAATCTGCAATTTGTGGATTCCATAAGCAAGAGGCACAAGTTTAGCTGCTCCTAATAAAAGGCCATCGGTTGAAATTTTTCTAACTTCAGCTTCCAAAACTTTCATATCAGTTTCATCGTCCCAAGGTTTCACATCCAAAATGACGTTCGATTTCGCAATAAGGGCGGGTTCTAAAAAATAAATAATTTTAAATATTGAAGAGCTTTCATTATAAATAATACTATGTGGACTAGTATAGTCAAAATTGTAAGCTAATTGACACAAATTCCACAATGTGTTTTAAAAGATTAATAAATAATAAGAAAATATTCGTGTATGATTCCGAAAATGGTAGTATCATAAAAACTGTTTTATGTAGGTTGTAGAAGGTTTTCCCAATACTTATTAGGAAAATTTATTATATTAATGCGCAACAAGAAAGCAACAGTACAAATTTTTATAAACACGGAGAAAAATGAAAATAAATAAAATAAAAAAGGACGTTACTTCACGTTTGCGGACGATACCGCTTTAGTTTAGTGTTAAAAAGGACTTAAACAAAAGTAATATAGTTAACCAAGACTTTCAAGGCATGGACTGATACAAATTATTTATTTATTAACTGCGAAATGACATTTGTATTTATACATATCATATCATATCATATCAGTCGACATACAACAACTGTATTATTAAATATAATAAATTATGTCCACAATTAAAAAGTATAATCATAAATGTTTAAAAAAAACTAAGAAAACACATAAGTACAATGAATATGTGATATCTTCAATGTGATAAATTATATATAAATGTAACTATAAATATAATCATAAATGTAATTCTGTTAATTTAAATTGTATTTTCTGTGTTTTAAAGGACCTGTATACCAGTGCTTGCACTGATTACAGGATCCGAAAAAAGGGTTTATAAATCATAGCTGAGACAACTACTGATAAATGTAGCATATAATTTACTTTTTTTAGCTTGCTTGTTCGTAATAACTTGTGACTAGAAATGATGTACTTACTCTTAGACTTCTTGGCAGCGTAAGCAGCCAAACGTTCTTCACGGACCTTCGCTGCTTCTTGGCTTTCTTCATCCGAATCGGAACCGAATAAATCTACATCATCGTCATCTTCTGATTCTGACTTTTTGACAGCGGTGATATTTTTAAGATTAACTGGAGCTGCTACCGTGTGGCCACATTGTTGCGAACACTTACTTTCTAAACCGCCTAATCTGTTTTCTAAAGCTTTTACTGTCGACTGAAGAACATTTACAACTAAAAAATAAAATTAATAATTTTTAATTGACCAATTCATTTCATTTGTGAAACTTACTATCATTTAATTGAGCAACTTTATTTTCTAGGATTTTAACTTGTTCATTTCCAACTGTACATGATACATCCTAAAAGAAAAAATATATAAATGCTAATATTTATACTTCATAAAAATTACTGTTTTGCATAATTCTACTTAATATTATAATGATAATGTGGATGAATTCTTTTGCTAACAGAACATGCAATTTTTAAGTTATGCATATACCATATTTACATGACTTACTTTATCAAAAGTATCTTTAACTTCAATTAAACGCTGTCTAGCCTTGGCCACCTCATCTGCTAAAGGTGTTAGAGGAGCCTACACCAAGAAATTATGTTTTTCATTGCAGCCAGAAAATAATCAAATAAGATTGTATAAAAATAACAATACATTAACTTCAACTTTCAATGATTTCAAATATAAAAGATTCATAATTCATATCATATAAAACTTAAAAAAAAAACGGTAATTATATTATTTTAGTAAATTAGTTTTTCATTCCATATGTTACTTCGGTAAAATTTTGTTATTGATTGTAATTAATTAATTTTGACGAAATTAGTAAATAAAATTGTTAAATTCTTGATGTTAGTAGTAATAGCCTAAAATTTATATAAATTGTTGTTAGTATTAACCAAATAAAATAAAAATCAATTGCCACTGATAAAGTAATTATCATTTGATGATGTAGGATGAAAACAAAATTATATTGTACCTTGCTCTTTGCTAATTGCTCGTAATATTTTCGCTCTGCCTCATCGTAAACAGATTTATCAACCCAGACTTTTTCGTTGGCCAAAGGAGAAGACATTTTCTGTAAAATATATATATATATATATATATATATATATATATATATATAACTTGTAAATTATAATATAAAAATTAGCAGCAGCGAAACTTCGTACGTCATGTGGGTCGTGTAAGAAAATAATTAATAATTCAAAGGTTTTACTCTTGAAATAATATAGTACAAGATTATATTTGCAAATAAACAAGGATATTTACTGAAATGCATCTTTTTCATTGAACAAACCAAAATATAATATTATCAATGACGTTACATTTTATAAAAATTAATATAGGAGAATCTGAATCTGAAAAATTATTAATAAAACAAAGAGAATTTTAATTTGGTTGATAAACAAATTGTAAATATATTAATCATATATAGAGCACCCACGTGGAAGGTTAGAAACGTCAATATATTATTTCATAAAATTTAAATCATCCAAATATATAAAATAATTTTATAACATAAAAAATATGTAACGTATGTGATTCTTACCGTTTTATAATATGTTTAAACTGTAAAAATGTAATAAAATGAACAAGATAATATCCACGAAATTTGACACACCGAAAAAAGTAACTAGAAGAAAGAAATATACCAACGTAACAGTTTTATCTTAAACAAATAAGTTACTAACTTGAGAAATCTATAAAATATTTTCTTTTAAATATCAAATAATGGTGTTAAATCACTTATTTTTGTAAATAACGTATATAATACAAAAATGTGTCAGCGTCGAAATATTATGTGTGTATTTAATTGCATCGACAGATTTTTAATTTTCCCGCATATCCGTCTTTATATTTTCTGTTTCTAATAAAGTATAATTTATTTCAAATCAATTTAGATTATTAAAATGTTATGATTCTCTCTCATTTCAATTAAAAACTTACACGAGAGAAATTCAAAATATCCTAAAAAGTGTGCTAATATAAAATTTTAATAACATATAGTTTATTACTATACTTTGAAGTATTGACTTGAAAATTATCTACAATTCATCATAAGTTTCATTTATAATACTTTAACAAAGATATTTTATTTGAAAGGGATCAGATAGATCAAGTGTTCTGCAGCTAATTTCAGGTTAATTCTGATTAGAGTGTTTTTTAAATTTTGACACAGAAAATAAAGAAGAAGTGCAACGTGTGTGAAACTGAACGTTCGAATAGTGCATGATTGGCTAAATTCTTTAAAAAGCATTTTCAAGTTTTTTAGAACGTTACTACAGATATCCGTAATAACAAATTGTTTTAAATGTAGCAGATCAAAATTAGCTACTTAATATTTACCTTTATTAAGTGTTTCTTGTATTTTTAAGATGTCGAGCAATATTAAAGTTGGCATAAGAGTTCGCCCTCTGATCTCTCGAGAACAAAATGAGAAACTTAAAGAACAATGGGAGGTAAAGGAAAATTCCATGTACCCCTTTGATGTGAATTCAGGAAAAAGAAATGGAGACATATATTACTTTGGTAAATAAATCTCAAAATCTTTATTTTGTGCATCATAACATAACCGCCAAAATTAATTACAGATCATATATTTGATAGTAGTTATTGTAATGCCGATATATATAGCACAATTGTTCATCCAGTTGTCGATAAAGCTATGAATGGTTTCAACGGAACTATTTTTGCTTATGGACAAACTTCTTCTGGAAAAACATACACTATGATGGGAGACGCAAGCGAAGATGGCCTTATATCTTTAGCTGTGCAGAATATTTTCTTAGCAATAGAGCAGTCTGTTAACAGAAAATTTCTTCTTCGGTAAGTTTTTCATACAATCAAAATGTATTATTTCACTCTGAAGCCAAGGATAATCCATGAGTTTAAATAACTTAATATTGCTTAATCATTATGTCCCTTGGCAGGTTAATGTATTTCTGGAATAATGTCAACTGACTTACTTATTAATATAATATCAATTCATTCTTGATATGGCGTATTTGGTCAAGTCAAGTCAAGTTTCTGGCGTCATTTAATATGATAAAAATTTGACCTTGCATGTGTACTTTTGTTTTACTCCATCTAGTTTTCAATTGTTTGTCTTTTGTTTATTTTAAAATTTGTATGTTCAAGAAAATGTTATGTTTTTGTAGAATTGCGTATTTATATTTTGCGTTGATGGACTATTACTTTTTCCATCATAAATTCTTTAGTATTTTTTTATCGTTATTATTTATTTGCATTGTTTGTACTTATGTTAGTTTTAATTCACATATTCAAAATAAAAATGAGTCTATTACTTACTTAGAGTATCATACATGGAAATTTATAATGAGAAAATATATGATCTACTGGATACCAAAAATACAGTCAAAATAAGCGAAGATTACAATGGATCTGTAATAGTTAAAGTTAAAGAAGAAGTAACAGACAGCGCAGAAAAGGTTTACGATATCATGAAAAAAGGCGATAAAGCTAGAAGAATCGGTGAAACTAACATGAATGAAAAGAGTAGCAGATCTCACACTATATTTAGAATTGTAAGAGTAATTTAAATACTGACCCATTATTAAATTGTAATTATAATATCAGGCTGAAAATAATATTGAATGCTCTGTAATTTATTATATGCTACCGAACTTATTTTGATTGATTTTAGATCATAGAGACCTCAGATATTAGCGACACGAGTGTAGTAAATATAGCACATTTAAATCTAGTAGATCTTGCTGGCTCAGAACGCGCAACGCTTACAAAAACAACAGGCCAACGACTAAAAGAAGGAGCTCACATAAATAAATCTCTTTCTACACTCAGTCTTGTGATGAAACAGCTTAGCGAATCTCAAGATTTTATTAATTTTCGTGATAGCAAATTGACTCGAATTCTTCAGCCGTCATTAGGCGGAAATGCTTTAACAGCTATTATTTGCGCTGTTACACCTGCAGCTTTAGAAGAAACTCATTCGACTTTAGCGTAAATATAACAAATTTAGATATAGAACAGTTTGAGAAATGTATTATGTATTTGCTGTTATAGATTTGCGTCAAGAGCCAAAACTGTAAAGAATAAACCTCTATTAAATGAAGTAGTAACTGATGAAGCACTCATCAACAGATATGCTTTGGAAATCAATAAACTTAAACAAGATTTAGAAAAAGCCAATGAGAGAACTTTACAAGTACGTAAATTATAATGATGTTTTGTACCTTATATTTTTGTATATGTTAATTTAGAAACAAATTATTATAACAACATTACTGATTTAAATTTTAACATAGTGTGCGTAGTGCCGCATGCGTTATCTCTGATATTCGAATCCGTCAGCGTTTTGAACGGTAGCAATTTTTATTTTAAGAATATGAATATATCAAATATGTTCATAATTTTTACCGTCTTTGAACTTTTTTATAGCTAGTTATATACAATACCCTTTTGGAAAATATTATTTATTATTTTTTTTATACAGTTAGAAAAAATATCTGTTTTGGAAAAGTGTATATTATTTTCAAAGAAATCTAATAATACTAACAAAAACAGACGAAAGACCTGGTCTGCACCAAATGATCCAAATAGAACATTATCAATCATATATGAGACTGACGTATTAAGAGTATCAGACAGTAATTTGGTTTCCGAAGGTAAGCACCAGATATAGTTCAATCAATATGTGTCAAGTTTTATATGAAAATTAATGTAGCAAATTTAATTTAAGCATTACCTTTTGATGACTATCGTTTAACTTCACATTCTTTTGAAAAGAAAAGTATTGCGCCTTGCACATCACCCAGGTATGATCAATTCATTTTTTATAGTTGAATCAAATTTAATATTCATTTTTATTCAGATCAAATACGCTTAGTCAACCTGTTAAAAAGTACATATTTTAATATAAATAGTTACATTGTAATATAATAATTATAATATTTAATTATAGATCGGAAGATGTAGTAAAATGGTTAATTCATTCTGAAACCGAAACACCAAAATCTGTATTAAGAGAAAGAGCAGAATATTATGAACAAGAATTTAATTCACTCAAAGAGTTAACGTCAAGAGAAAATTTCATATTAATGGTAAGCAAAATTAGAAGCTGTAATAATAATATTTTGCATTTATACAAATATTTTATATATTGTGACACAGGTTTTCATTTTTGTATATTTATCCTTTTCTAAAGCGAATCCGCGCAATATACAAATTGTTGATTTGATGTTTCTTTTGTACTTCTGTAGACTGATCATACTGCAGAAATGGAGATACTTCAAGCAGAATTAATTCATATTAAAAGTGAGTTAGAACGAGACAAAATTGTTAAAAGAGAACAAGAAACTAAGTTTCTCGAAGAAAAGAAAAAGTTGGAATTAAAGTTAGACGAAGTGAAGAAGAAAAATGATGAACTGTCAAAGATCCTTCAAAAAGTACAGGTTTGAAAACGAATGTTATTTTGAACTAATATTCAATGTATTCTGATTAATTTATTGTAGAAAGATAATGAGCAACAAAATGATTGCGAATATTTAGTTGACATGTATAAAGAGAAATATAAAAAACGAGAAAAAGAACTATTGGATAGTCTGCAAGAAGCCAGAGAACAACTCAAATCCAACATGTATGTATTAAATACACAATCATAGGTATAGCTTATGGGGTTGATGTGACAAGCTTGATTTTGTTTCTCAAATATTACTTGCGGCTATTTAATAAATTTCACATGCACAATTTGGTTTAACAAATAGAATGATGTCAAATCAGGTGACCAAATTACAGTACGTGTAGTTAGTAACTTATTACCAGATATTTGGTTTTTACGATAGAGTAGATCAATTGGTTTCTGTTAGTAGGTTTCTTGAGAAGGATCTTCTTAAAAATAAAGTGTTCTGGGGCTTACTCCATCTTAAAATAGCGTACATCGACAAAATTTTGTGGAATGTACATGTAGAATACGGTATAAATGGTAATTCGTAAGACTGCGGTGAGAAATGATGGTAGATTCGATTGATTTATTTTATATAGATATTAATGACGTGAAATAAGGTTGTGGGATGTCTCCCTTATTGTTTAATATGTGTATGAATGTGTTGTTAGGAAAGAACCTGAATGAAATGTCTGGTTTAGCTTATGTAAATGATGTCATGAAATGAAACAGGAAAGGTTTGAATCTGTTATTGAATGCTGATAAATGTAAAGCGATTGAGAAGAGTAATTTGATTACTGATAGCAATGTTTCGGTAGATGGAATGAGTTTGTTTACTTGAGTAATATATTGTCAAGTTTGGACTATTGTATGTATAGAAATCGTGATACATAAACATTATCCATGGTAATATTGTTTCCAGTAATAATACTGATGATGAAAAGTATCAGATAATTTCCACCGATGTATCAATTTCTGTCGACATGAAAGTTTTTCTGGAAGAATGCAAGAATCAGTTAAGAGTTTTAAAATTGGAATTAGAATCGGAACAACCAATGTCTATAATCAAAAAAATATTCAATGAAATTAAGAAGTTAAACGAAGAAATGCTTGTTAATTGTACTGATTGCTCGGAAGACCTCCAAGATCTTTTAAATGTGTTTAAATTCATGTTTGATCTATCTTCCATCCTGCTCACTGATGATGTTGTAATTTTGGAATTAGAAAAAGAAAAATTTCAACTCCAGCACAGAGAAAAAACTTATGAGCTACTAGTCAGCAAACAAGATGAGGAAATCAAACATCTTTCTGAAAATATATTGCAGTATATGAATGAATTAGCATTTCATAAAAATGAAGTCACAAAGTACAAAGAAATAGCTAAATCAGAAACTTCTCTTCATACTGATTTAGATTTTAGTATTATGACTACTGATACTAAAAATATGACGGACTATGATCTTAATAATGAATCCACTTTCAATCAATCTGAGCTTATATTAAAATCTGATCAATATGTTCAAACCGAAGAGGACTTTCTTGGATTAATCCAGTCAAAAGATAAAGAAATCGAAGATCTTTCAGATAAAATTATGGAGTATATTGAACAGTTAATGGCTCTTGAACAGGAATTTAATCAATTGAAATCTGTTTCGAAAGCAGACAAATCATTTCTAGATAATAAACTAATGAAAGAAAAAGATGATAAGATTACAGAATTAACGAAAGCTGTTTATAAAAACGATGAAAAAATTATTAAATATGTAGCTGAATTGCAATCAGAAAAAGAGAAAGTTCAAGAAAAGGATACGGAAATTGAAGATCTTTCTGATAATATTATGAATTACTTATCTGAAATTAGTAATCTAAATGATGAAATAAATCTAATGAATGTACAATTACAAAGCGAAAAAGATCTGATAAATACCAAAGATGAAGAAATAAAAAATCTTATCTTACAGATTGAAGAGTTAAAAACCAAACTTTTTGACACCAACGATCAGGAGCTAACTGAATTAACAGAAAAAGTAAAATCTTCTGAACAATTATTTGTTCAAGAAAACTACGAATCCTTTATCAAAGCAAAAAATCCTGACGTCAGAGATACTGATAGAAACATTAAAGACTTATTGTCGAAGGTAACTGAATATAAAATTAAGATAAATGCAGTTGAAAACGAACTTTCTGGAATTAAAGAAGAATTACAGGAGTATAAATTAAAAATGCAAGAAGATAAAAAAATAATTCAATTAAAAGACAACCAAATTGCAGTTTTGAATGATCAGATAATTGACCTTACCGAAACAATGCATGCTTCGCAAAATGAACTAGAAAAATGTAACAATTTAATCACAACAAAAGATATAGAAATTCAAGAATTACTATGCAAATTGACTGACGCCGAAAATGAAATATGTGATTGTAAATCTAATGCAGATATAGATAATGATATAATTGAGTGCAAAAATAAAGAAATTAAAGAAATAAGAGCCGATATTATTAATTATACAAATAAATTATCTACAGCTGACGCAATGATACAGGAATATCAATCTGACTTGAAACTTCAGAAAGATCTAACTGATTCCAAGACCAAAGAATTTGACAAATTAGCAGACAATATTTTTGATTATGTACATAAATTATCTATAACTGAAACAAATTTGGAAAAATGTGAAAATGATCTAAAAATTGAAAAAGAATTACTGAATATAAAAGTTAGTGAAATTGAAAAGCTATCTTCTGACATTCTTGATTACGTAACTCACCTATCAACAGCTGAAGAAGAGATAAAAACATATAAATCAGATTTACAAAATCAGAATAAACTTCTGAAATTAAAGGATGAAGAAATTGAAGAGTTGTCTTCTCAAATTATGGATTATATAGACCAGCTATCTGCTGTTGAATCGGAGTTAAATAAATGTAAATCCAGTGGGGATACAGAAAGTGATCAGATTTTATTAAAGACTAAGGAAGTTCAAGAATTAACTTCTAAAATTGTTAATTATGAAAAACAGTTAATTTCAACTGAGGAGAAGATAAAAAATTATAAATCGGATATTGAAGAAAAGATAGAACTTCTTGACTCAAAAAATACAGAAATTGAAGATCTAATGAAGAAAGTAACTATCTTCGGGAACCAGATAAATGAATTTGAAAAATTAACAGAACTAAAAAATCTTGAAATCCAAGAACTTCATTCAAAAATATTGTACTGTAACAAACAAATTAAAGAATACCAAGTATATGAATCTCAATTAGAAGAATATGAAAATCTTATCAAACTCAAGGACGATGAAATCAAGAATGTTACTAAAAAGTTAGTAAAATTCAAAGATGATATTTTTGAAAAGAATAAAATTATTAATAATTACATGAGAGATTTAGAAATTGAAAAAGATACCAGCAAAAAAACAGATGAGCATATTCAAAACATTAAAAAGGAATATTACAAACAAATTACTGAATTCGAAGAAGCAATAGATAATTTGAAATCTGCACTGAACAAGAAAGATGAAATTATTGTCCATAGAGAAAATGACATTAAAAGCTTAAACGATAAAATTAATCAATATTCAAAACAATTAGATGCATTGAATTTGCGTAATGAGAAATTAACACAGCATTCTTCGGAATATGAAATGTTCCGCATGAAAATCATAGCTGAAGAAGTCAAGTCAATTGAGTACGTAAACAAAATAAAATCTTTAGAGCAACAATTGCTATTGTCTAATGACCAAGCTAAACAAATGGAACAAGAATATGAAGTAGTAAAAACCAGTAATTTAAATTATTGCACAATGATTAAAAGTCTTCAAAATGAAATATGTACTCTCCAAGGACATGTAGCTCAACAAGAATGCTCATTCAAACAATATAAAGACGAGTTAGGACTGGAGAGGAATATAATACTGGAAAATGATACTTTGCTCAGAGATACAAACTTAACTGAAATGCAAAAGGCAACAGATAAATTACAAAAAAATAGGAACCACATCGAAAATCTACAAAAAGAACTTGTTTCGGTACAAAATAACAATACAGAATTGACAAAGGAAATAGCTAAATTAAAGAAGAAAAATGAAGATTATAAGAAGATAGTTGCGGAAGTGACAGAAAGGGCTAATTCAAAAATTGGGTCCTATAATAATATCGGAATTAAATTAAAAAGAGATAATGATTTACTAAAAATGCAAATTAGAGCGGAAGAAGAAAAAAATATAAAAACTCTTAATCAACTTATTGTAGTACAAGAAGAACTGAAAAAGAAAGATAATTCGTACGAGATTGACAAATTACAGACCAAAATTAATAACTTAGAGGAAAAAAATAAGAAATTAGTCGAGATTATTGAAGATTACCAAGAGCAACTTTACATGAAAGGTAACGAATTCAATGCAATGAAAAAAACAGTTGAAACATTAAAATACGAAAATTCAGAGTTGCACCAAATAAACAGAAACCTGAACGATAAATTATATGAAACTGAAGGTGTGGTATTAGTTTAATATATTTATTTAATTCAAATAACCATTTTACTTTTATTTTAGTACTTTTAAAATCTGCCAGAAGTAATGTACAATTATTAGAAAAAGAAAACGAACATTACAATAACAGTTCACGTAATTTAGAAGAATCTTTAGAAGATTTAAAGTTCGAATTATATGAATTAAAGAACAAAGAACGAGAAAAATTTAAAAAAGCTAAACGACAAAGTTTGCATGACTCTTCACGATCTCTTTCTAGTGATGAACAACTAAATATTAATAGTAAGTAGAATTTTATTCTAATATTTATTTAATAATGACTGATTGTCTAATGTCAGATGAAAATCAACAACTAAAACTTCCATTTTTTGAGTCTAATAAATCTGATGAAACTAAATCCAATGAATGCGAAAAATGCAAGCAACGCATGCCTTTATCAGATAGGCAAATTGATGTAAGTATTTCAAACTATTATATTTTTTTAATTTTTATATATATATATATATATATATATATATATATATATATATATATATATATATATATATATATATTAAGGCTATTAATATAATTAATATTTAATTTTGATTGCAATTTGAAAATATCTTGATTCATATTTTTAGGAACAACGAGATAAGGTTACTAAACTTCAAAAAGATAACGAAATATTACGCAAGAAGTGTGACCAAGTTCAAAATTTATGCAGAGCAAGAAAGAATAAAATTGATGAGTTAGAAAAACAAGTTCAAGCTTATAAAACCCAATAAATATTTGTTTGTAAATAATTTAATATGACTGTGATATACTTGCTTATTAGTATTATGGACACCAGACAAGTTCAGAATATTATGTAGTTATAACTTATAAATGTTTTTTGTTGTTGAGTGAATTAATAATGATCTTAAATAAGTATAATTTAGTTTCATTATCGTAGTGTTAACAAATACTATTGTTATATATGAGAAATAATTATAATTTTTGTACTGACATAATGCTGTTAATATTTGTACTGAAATATTTTATATATTACAATGACAATTTCCTATTGAAATGCAATTAATCACCATCTCTATGTTCATGTTCAAATAGGGTGACATCGCAACGCTATATTTAACTACTGTCTTATATTGGGATGCCGCCCATATGAAATCCTAGAGCACTGTCTTTATCTGCATCCCCCTGTAAACAAAATAATTGCTAACCATATTGAATAACCACCATTAACGACATAGAATAAATAATTTGTGCTACTGTGATGTAAGGCAATGGAAAGGACCATAGATTATGATCATTCTGGTTTTGTGAGTTGAAGTGAAAGGTTGTATCGATTAATAAATTGATAAAACTAGGAAGATAAGTCTTAATCAGTGACAGTAAAAATAGAAAGACAAGTGAGTGTAAGTTGAAGATGTGATGCTTACCAACTGCTTATACTTCTTCCCTCCGCTTGGGGCTAGCCGTCATGGCCTTCCTGTGCCCTAGCTCGCTCTTGTAGGGAACATCGCAGGATCTATGGGCAGCGGCGCCTCGATTGGCCAGATGCGGTCATTGGGAGTTCCTAGCTCCGTGAAGATAACAACACATATAAGAAATAACCTCTTGAAATATTCAGTGAACATTTATCAATTAGTTTCATCCAGGATACATTTGCTAAAGGTCACTGGATTTTTATTTTTTAGTGTGGCAAAGATTTGTGTCTGCTGCTAATAATTCAAAATAACAAAATATATAATAAATATTACATAAATAATTATTATGTATCTACAAATAATTTAATTTTCGACATTTAATACATATAGAATATCAAACATATTGTTAAATAATAAAATTAAATTTTAAATTAGCGCGCGCTAATACAGCATTCCCAGCGCGCGACTGTATTAATTCATTTGTTTCTGTCAACAATCTCGGAAGGAATCCGTATTATCTCCGCTTTTTTGAACATTTGGCTTGCAAATTTTGTATTAAAATAATTGGTACTTATATCAATTGATTTGTTATTTTTCGCGATCATTTTGATACATTAATTGTCGGTTAAATCAAAAAATTTAGTTTGAAAATGTTTAAGAAACTTTTGCAATTATAATCGCATCTCTAAGCCGAGTAAGAATTTATTTATTATTTCTTTTAAGTTATAGAGCTATTTATAAGCAAAAAAAAATTCTTTTCATGCATTTAATGATGAAATAAGTAAAATAATGTAAAAATTATAATATTTAATGATTAAAATTAGTTAAAAATTTTCCCTTATGGAAATCACATCACAAGCAAAGCGATTTATTCGAATCTTTGGCGTTCACCAATACAGTCTGAATAATTTGTACTTATAATTCAGCTATTTTATAGTCGGTGATCAAATGTAAATTCAAGTGCAAAAGTGCGTGATTAAAATCTCGAGTGAAAAAAGTCGTGTGCAGTGTTGTTTAGTGCAAGTGTTGTGCCCCAGAGATGGTTCCGGGATCCCGTTGGTAGTTGCTGATGACATTTTAAAGCCTTCTATGTGGTAAGTTCATTTTTAAACGCATTTTAGAACTATTCTGTTGTTTGTTTTCACTCTGTTATCATTATTTTAGTTTATTTTGATGTGTACTAATATATATATTTTCAATTGTTGCAGGTTCTGGAGAATTTACAGACGGCTAAGGTCAGTTATAATATACATGTGCTTTCTTGTCTATCTCTTTTTTTGCAGTAGTACTGTAGGAGTAATTCTATTTACTCATTATTAAATATTTCATACTTCATAAATGTGATTCTCCACCTGTATCAGTATTTTGTTATTTATTCAATTATATTTAAACAAATAACCAATTTAAATAAAACCCGTAGCTGAAAATACTTATCGGCTATTGAATAATGATTTTGTTTTCTTGAAACTTTCTAAATAAATAAATAAATACAGGATAAAATCACATTTATACATGTAACTTGATTTCTGAAGCACATGCTCGTAGTTAGGTAGTTGCTAGTTGGTTCGTGCGTCGAGCGTGTATTAAAATCTCGGGCGATACTTTGTTATACACATCAATCATTTATTTACTGTAAATTTTTAATAAACTTTCGTTCATTTATAATGATTAAATTAATTAATTAATTTCTAATCGTTTAAAGTTCGCAAAACATCATTTGCTATGAGATTATATTTGTTTAAAGAATTTTTAAACAAGTAAAGTCAATAGAACGCAATAACAGAACAAGAGCCTTAAGAGTGGGCTTGTATGTATGACTAGAGAAACCTTACGCTGTTTCTGTGGTCCGATAGCGCTTTCTGCAGGCCTATGGGGCCTCCTAGAGATCTTCAAACTGCTATCAAAAGCTTATATCAGCGAGGAACCTTTTTATTAAGAAGACATTTTTTTTCATACGGTATACTCGCGAAATATTCACAGTTTTTTATAGTATATTCTGAGAAACATTTAGATATTTAATTTTAAAACACACACACTTGTTTTTATTTATGACTGATGTAAACTTCGCGAATTTTTTACGGATTCGAGTCGGTTTACGTGATTTTAAATAAATTTAGGCTAGTCTGATTTTTATATGGTGTATATAAAATTTTTAGGCTTTTAAATAATACATACAGTCCCAGATAATTTTCTAAAATTTTTATAATATTGTAATTTTGCAAAAAATAAATAAATACATGAATAGAGTCTTTTAAATAATTCATAAGGGCTCTGATGAATTTTTTGAGTACCTACTTGTAAGATTCTATATTTTCCAGAAAAATATATAATTAATAATCTTCATTTAAGATTATAGTTTTACCAAATAAAAAAATAGTAAAGTCTTTTAAATAATACATAAAGGCTTTGATTAAATTTTTAAGTACTTTTAAAATTTTATTGTAAGAATTAGTTTAGTTAATTTTTTTGTAATATTTTTATAAATTGAGGGCCTTAGGTTCAAATCCTGGTATCCTCAGATTTTTTTTATGTTGATATAAAAGATATGCGTGAGATCTACAATTAAATATAATTAACCGCCCAGATAATAAATATATATATTTAGTGGACTGCAGCCTACATTAACATTTAGATATTGCGGCACTTGCCGGGGTGGATTGCGAGGGGTATTTGATTTATTTATTTGGAAATTAACGTAGTTTTTCTGACCAGTTGTCAGCCAAATTTTAATTTTTTCTAAAACTTATATATAAATAGTAATTGAACCCTTTATTTTTTATTGATTTATTAACGTAGTTTATTGACAAGTGTCATCCAAATTCTTATCCCGAACCCTTCACTACGTCCGCCTCTGAGGATGGTTTTGGCCTCTGGCGTGGTTTACACGTTGAGTAACCTTTGTCAACCCCTCTCTGGCCTTTAACTTTCTCATGTTTTGCAACCTACTCAAAAGATACCCTGGAAGATGAATTAGGTTTTCACCATGTAAAAACAGGCTTTGATACACGACATAAATTCGTTTTCAGGTGAACAACACACAATACACATATTTTTCGTAACGTTTTAGCTTTTGTTCGCTCGTCGCCGCGTTTCTGCGTCGTTGGGGGGCCGCCTAACGTGCGGCCTATTACAACATATTTCTGTATATTTGTATTATTTATGTATTTTTTGGGTGTAACCCGTCCTAGTAGGCGGAGCCCCTACTGTATACACTAATCTGTTTTCTAAGAGAATTTTCAGATACAACAATAAATAGCGTTTTTTTCCTCGTACAGTTTATGACCATTATCAATAGCTTGCTTAATTTTTGAGTTATAGCCCCTAGAAGATTTGCTGTTTTCAAACAATTTTCAAAATCAGATTTTCAACTTCACGAGGCTATAACTCAAAAACTAAGCAAGATATTGAGATGCGGTCTGAAAGGTTGAATTCCCCGTGTTTCAATTGACCTCTAGGCAAGCTTTTAGCGATTTTTATTTTTTTCCTCGTACAGTTTTTGACCATTATCTCAAAAACTATAAGACTTATGGACATAAACATTACACCATTGGATTCAGCACGTCGAGATATTGAGATGCGGTCTGAAAGGTTGAATTCCCCGTGTTTCAATTGACCTCTAGGCAAGTCACACATGACGTATAAACGTCTTATACTTCTATTTGGAACAAGGTATCAATTTTCAGTTATTTGTTTATTGTAGTAAACATGATTGTCTATAAATATACTAAATTTCCCGTGATGAAGTTTAATAGTTAAGGAAATAATGAAACTATTGCTGGCGTATTATAGCTAGCAATACATTTGAACGGTAGGACTATAGTTGAGCTATTAGTGTATTGCTGGGAAAAAGTATTGCTGATTTCACATAAATGACGTTAGCTATTGCGTTGAATGTTCCAATGCGTATGGAGTAGTCTCAGACCAAATATCTAGTAGTGTAATTCGAATTTATTGTAATAAAAAGAAGAAGTGTTACAAGCGAGGCATAGAGAAGTCGGTAAACGTTTGTTTACTGTTTTGGTCTATTAAATAAAACTCATGAAAAAGATTGTGATTTAACAATACACATTAATTCATTCAATATGTAAGTACTTATACAACGTATTTTATACTTTCTGCTACAATTTTGAGGTTATTTAAAAACGTTTCTTATCATAAATAATATAGGGCCCTTGTAACAAAACCTAAGTCTGAAATGACAGCGGAAGAACTTGCTGCAAGAGAAGAGGAAGAATTTAACACTGGACCGCTGTCAGTATTAACTCAATCTGTTAAAAATAACACTCAGGTTCTTATAAACTGCAGGAATAACAAAAAGTTATTAGGCAGAATTAAGGCATTTGATCGTCACTGCAACATGGTTTTGGAAAATGTTAAAGAAATGTGGACAGAACTGCCGCGCACTGGCAAAGGAAAGAAAAAGGTATTTTTTTTTAAATATACATATTTACTGATTTTGAATTAATGTTTTTTTTTTGCAGGCCAAACCTGTTAATAAAGACAGATTCATTTCCAAGATGTTTTTAAGAGGAGATTCTGTTATTCTGGTAGTCCGTAATCCTTGTGCAGTAATGCAAAATAAATAGTACTTATTTTGCTTATTCCATGTAATAATTACTTTGTATAAATTTATTTAATACTTCAAGTACCCAATATTATGATTTCTTTGTAACAGTTTTCTTTTAAATTTATAATAGATGATAGTATGTATCTTGTCTTTAAGAATTGATGATATTTGTCGACAATTTTGTGCATATTTTTCTAAATATATATCTTTTCCATTTTCAATTTTGTTGTCAAATATTTTATATACCCTATTATTCTTAAAATGTGAAACAGATTAAAAAAAATAATAACAATTTACTTCTTGTATGATTACAAACATATCTGTTTACAAAATTTATTATTCATAATGCAAAAAATATGAAAACCAAACTGATAATAAATGTAAATAATCTTCAGTAATTAATTTAACTTCAAACAAGCCGTTAGTTGAACCAGATGTGGAAACTCTTTCTTCAGTTGATAGCCGCGTTCTTGATGAATCTCTTCTAGTAGTGTCAAGAGATCTTTTGCTCGGAAGTCTGCCAGCTAAATCTGAAGCTGATTTTAATACCTCATCTTCAATGATACCAAATTTTTTACGTAACAAGCTGCGTTCCGAAGAAACGTATCGCTGAGTTTCTATTAGTCGTCGCTTTACAAAATCGTGGAAATTTTGCAATTCAGATGACAGTTCTCGCTTTATAAGACGAGCATCTTTGTGGAATTGTGAATTGGAGTATAAAATATGTGATACTTGAGATGCTATTAAAGAAACTACTGTTTCTAAAGCTCGTAAGACTTTGTCTTCACTTAGTTTAGCATACCAGGGAAATGTTTTTATTGGACTTGTATAAGAACCGAAATTTTCTACCGCCGACACGATGTATGTTGGATTTAAATAGTCAATTCTTATAAATCCTGCTGGTGACTGTACTGACTGTTTTGTAGCTAAACGTTTGATTTGTGCAAAACAGAAATGTGTATCTTTATCCGCATTTTGAGTTTCTTCTGTTGGTTTTTGTAAAGTTGTTGGTTCACTTGGTTTCACAGATTTATCTTTCAATTCTTCTGATTTCGATATTCTACTTTTTCTGGCAACTAATATTTCCCGAGGAGATGTTACTGTATTTGATTTCTTCGTTGATGATACCTGTAATAAACAATCTTGTATGTACTAACACGAATTCTGAATTATAAACATTATTGTTAACTACTAATTAAATAGCTATACAAAAGTTGCTAGTTAATTTACCTGTTGTAGTATTCGAACATACACACTTGCAACACAGAAGAGTAATCCAAATGTAAGTTCGCAGCTTTCATTATCGCCAAACGTTGGTATTCCAAAACTAGATCCAACTTGTAATGGCCACGATCTATAATCATTGTCATCTCGTAAATATCTATATAGCGGAGGACTGAATTCTAATATACAATACGTTCCTAGCGTAATAATGTCTGTTAATCTGAAAAATAAAGAAATAACATCTAAATTTTATTTCTACTAAATGCAATGCTGCAAAAATTTAATTGTTTTCGATGAGTCTAATGAAGTCACAAAATTAATTTAATTATTAAAAACAAAAAATCAAACATGCATTTTAACGAATTATATTCAGGGCCAGATTTATATTTTATGTAGCCTTGTCTAGAAATATGTATGAAAGCCTGATTTTTAAATTGCTCTTTCCTCCTATTAAAAATCATGTGTAGTGAAAACAATTTATAGTAAACTAATTTAAATATTTTTCCAATTAAATTCGCCAAATTTTATTCTATGCCTAATTTTTTTAAATAATAATGAAATAAGACTTAAAACATTTCAAGATTCTAGGCTTCAGGTAAATCCGACTTGAATTACATTAATGAGCAGCTAAAAAAAATCATTCAAATTAAATTTTATTTCTCACTTGTTCATAATTTCCACCAGAAGATCCGAAGGAAGAGAATCTGGAGTAAAAGCTTCTTCTGTTGCCCCGGTTGAACTTGATGTATAATATTTCAACACTGATGGCCTTACAAGCACAGCTGAACTGTAGTTCAAACTCATTTTCACTGCGTCCTAAAACGAATGTTATTTTAAAATCGAATAAATAACATAATTAAAGTAATAACTTACAAGAAGATTTAAAAGTGACTGCTCATGATCAAGTCTCCAGTACATTTGATATTTAAACAATTCGTAAAGGAACATTAATGCAACTTTTACAAGATCAAGAGCTATTGTTTCAACTGTATATCTTTCCAGAAGTAAAATTTCACAGAAATAATCTTCATGTAGACTCACAAACATTAAAGTCTTGCTAAGAAAATGATATCCATGTTTCTTTAAAAGTATAATTAATAACATAATCATTCTTCTATAAAGAGTCCACCATTCTTGTAACTCCCAAGGTAAATTTTCTACATGCTGAAATAATAAAGACATAAAATAATCAAACAAGCTACAGTATAGTAATCATTATACAAATGCTCATAAATTATTCACCTTGCCTAATATATTCGTTATTTTCCAAGTCATTTTCAAACGAGTTTCAACAATTAATAACAAAATCAAGATATTTTATATTTAATTGAGTCGACTATTACAGTTCGGATAATACTTCAATAAACTAGAATTTAGTAACAGTAACGAATTATACTAAAGAAAATATAATTGACGCTACAGTGCAATTGAAAAATTTAAAAAGTTCTGAGTTTAAGTCTCGTGATATCAATCTGTCAATTATATTTTCTTAAAATAACGAATTAATCGAAGATAAGAAAGCGAATAATTTATGATTAAAGAATATATACATTTTGTTTTTAGTTAAGTAACAGAAACTGATTAACAGATTACAGTAAATTAAATAACAAAAATAAATTACTTACAATGAGATCAATGTACTTCGGATTTCTCAAAATAAGTGGAGTTTGTAACTTTTCCCATAAATAAATATCAATATCAGAACTTAAAAAGTCATTGGAATTGGCAGACTGTGCATAATTAATTAAACATTCAATGACAACTTTCGTTAGTGCAACTGTATTTTTATGATCTATGAACTTTCGAACACAATCTATGAATTTATGTAGCATATGCGTTTGTCCAAACCACTGATTATATTCATCACCAGGAGTGGAATTTTGGATCATCATTAATTCATTTAGAGCCTCAAAACACATGATGAACGCTTTTTGCTCTGTATACTTCCCCACAGTGGAATCTACTTTTTTGTTATTGTATTTTGCAATAAAAATATCATATTCATGATTAAAAATAACTCCAACGGATTCAACAAGCATTTTAGTTAAAGATGGATTAGCAACCGCAACAGATTTCAATCCACGTAAAGTTAAAACAGTCACTGTCAAAAGAGCCTCAGTAAATCGGGGTTCTAGATCTCGATAACACACTGAAATTTTCTGAATTATGCATACAATGTCAGTGTAACATTTAACATCATTTTTAAAACATGTTTCACTCCAATTTTTCATAAGGAATAAATACAATTCTGTTAAAAATGTGATCATACAACTAGCATTTAAGTTAAAAATATGTTCTTTTAAAGCTAGTCTGCATTCTTCTGTAATTTTAGTTTGTATTTCTTGGGAAAAGAAAGTTGGCGTTAAAAATTTGACACTGATAATTATGAAATCTTTGAAAGATAGCATAAGACAATCAGAAGGTGGCATATCGGCTTTCATTCTCACTTTATGATCTTCATAACTGATAATATGTTTTAACCATAAGTTCATATAAAGCTCAGAAGGCGAATATAATTTCGTCAAAACATCTACTAAAGGCTCATCTACTTGACCACTTCTTTTGTGAATTTCTTTGCCAATTATGTTAAATATTTCTGAATAGGTCTTATCATTCATGCATATATCTCTGAATAAAGGAAAACATAGGGATGGCCAGAACTGTTCGTCTTTAACAATATCTGCTATTAATATTTCTTTTTGATGCATCCATAAGACATGAAGCAGTTCCATGATTCGTGATAGCAGTGGGCTACTTATTGTGGAATTTTCCTAAAATTTGAACGATTATCAAATGTAAACAAATACACAAAATACATTCAGGAAGACTGTACTTACAGTACTGAATGCATATAAGTACTCGACTAAGAACGTTCCTATTCCTTCATTAAATGAATTCAGAGATGTAGAACTTGCAGAACTAATAACACTAGTTTGACTGGTTGCCACAGAAGTACCAGTAGTACTTGAAACTTTGAAGAATGCTTCAGTCATGCCTGGTTGTTTAGGGACACTAGCTGAAATCAGTTCAATTATTGCCAATTTCATTTCGTCACTTTCTAAATGATCTCTCAATCGTTGGATGAACATCATACGAACTTGATCTGGACCAAGATCTAATGCAGCTAGCATTGACATTTGCAGTTCCTATGAGAAATATAACAAAAATAGTAAATGGACACTTAATCGAGGCCTGGGGAAAATGAATTGGAGGTTATTCAAATTCACTTACCACTGTACATTTCTTTAGAAGTCTGCAAGCTAAATTCGGAATAGCTTCATTAAATGAATGATTCAAAAAGCTAGCAATCGCTTGAACAGAATGAACTCCATCACTTTCAGTATAAATCATATGTTCCAACGGTGTTAATCCATTATCACCAATAATATTTTTTCTTTGGGTCAAAAGTTGCATTAAAATAGACATGACTCTTTGTATAACACTAATATATTTAATTCCACGGCCTGTGCGCCAGTTTGTTTGTCCTTCCATTACATTTTGCACTCCAGTATTTCCAACAGACAATACTCGAAGCAAACAGCGTCCGCAAGTTTCATTTAAGAAGCACTGATATGCAATTTTTATCATTTTTGCGTATTCTTTGGTATCTAATTTATCAGAAGAAAATTGGAATATTTCAAAAAGAAAATGGACTACTTGGTACAAAACATCTAAATAAGATCGATCTCGTTTGGCATACCACAACATAAAATGAGGAAAGATTTCTTTTAAGACAAAAACTAAGCCAGGAAGTTCAACTACTTCAAACGAACCATCGCTCACCATGAAAGAAGTTCTCAAAAAATTTAAATATGAAATGAGGAATAAATCGTGATGTTGTTCTCGCTCACTACGAACAATTAAGTTACCCAATTTACCGGGTTCCATAAAGTTTATATGAAATATTTCTTCATAAGAAAAATCCAGTTTCGACAAAGTTGGCAACAAATTAAAAGTTTCCATTTGTGTACAGACGAATGTTCTGCATTTTGGCAACAATTCACTGCAGATATTGATACAAGTTGTCAACATGTCCAAAGGTTTATGTTCTGCATAAGATGAATATTTCTCTAATACGGCAAAAAGTAAAAGTATAATTTCAGTAAACATTGCATTTTCTTTTAATGCGTTTGGACACATTTTTAAAATCGCAAGCATAATTTTAAAACCCAAATTTACAGATTGGTAGTGATGGCTTTGACCACTATCACCTAACATTGCATTTAATTCTGCCAAAAACACCAGCCAATAATTCATTTCTTTCTTGTAATGTATATATGTCATACCAAATTCTTTCTTAATTACGGCTTCACTGTGTAACGGAATTACTAATGTATATACTGAATTTGATATTGTTCTTTGACTGAGTAGTTTTACTGTGTACATGTCTGAATTGTTATGTCTTTGAGTGTGGTGCATGTTTGACGGATCGTAGATTTCTGTATACCATGGTAAACGTACCAATTGATCTATAATCTGAAATATGTATATATATATATACAACTTAATTTATCTGTACAGTTTTATTATATACTTACATCATTAGCTACAGTAGCCTCGGAACTAATAATGGCCTCAGCTAATTTAGACAAAATATCCTTTTCCAGTGGATATCTTTCAACAGCAGTTGACCAAAGTGGTAGAAATTTGGTTTCTCTAAAGTACTGTTCACAAATATAGTGGTTTTTTAGTAACTGTTTCATTACTTCAGCAATTTGAACAAAACGAAAATATTTATTACATAAGTCAATATTTTCGAATGACATTGCAAACATGTTGTATAAAGCAATTTGTACGTATGTACCAGTAAGACACCGTTCCTGAAATAACCAAAATATTTATGAAAATACAAAAATTATTGATTTTTATATTTTCTCACATCTTCAAACATTTCATTTTCAATCATATCAGAAAAAAAATGGAAACATTGTAATGTAACTGCGCGTTGAATATATTTATGAAAATATGTCTCATCGAATTCGCTATTGTTCCTTAATGATAATTGCAATGTTACCCAAATATAACAAGCGGCACCATGTTCTTGCCGATAAGCTAAAGGATTGAATTCTTCGTTTAAATCTTTATCGTCTAAATACCACTGAGTGTCTCTCTTTATCCTACAAAATAAATACATTAATTCATGTTACTTAAATGATATTTACAAACATACCATAATTGATTTGCAATACAAAGCAATAAAGCAATCTCCGAATATCTTAACTTGCTTAATAGATATGGCTCTGCAAGATCGAGAGAACCAAAATAAAGTGGTTCGTTACCAAATCCATGTTTCTTACAAAGAGTTAAAATGGTGTGAAAATGAAATATAGTAATATTATTATATTTTGTAAACATGATCAAACAGTGAATAATCTCAATTAGCTCTCGCATATTTCTCTGTACCCAACTCTTCTGTACTAATTCGGACATTTTCTCGGCCACTGTACTTTGTATTTCATTTATTAAATATTCCATTTCACTTACAAGAGTTTTCCAAATAGTTTCATTATCTACATGATCCACAAATGATTTGTAAATATCACAAAAAGGGTGATCTTTATTTTCCAAAAATTCGATTATGTTTCTCAATGTTTTAATTAAAAACATACGTTCTGAGGTAAAAAATCTCCAGCAGTTATTTAACATTGGTAAAATTTGCATCTCATACTTCATTTTCTGAATATTTTTTATTGAGCCACAATATTCGTTTACAATATAACTTTTTAATATACGCCAGGCTGTGAGAGTATTTACATTCTATAATAAAATAAAACTGATTAACTGAATTTACTAGTAAAGTTTCGTTTGTAAATACCAAATATTCAGCAGTTCTACTGACGAAGTATGTAACATCTTTGGCTCTTTTATCAGTAAGTTCAGCTTCTCTTTCTGAATCAGATTTTTTAAATATCAAAATACCAAGTAGTATTTCTTCCTTCTTATCAAATAATGTAGAATGTACTTCTTGGTGCGAAACATTTTTCAGATTTCCGGAAGTGATTTGCCAAACACGCCTCCAGTATCTATATTTAAAAATAAAACTATTAGAGGAGGTATTACAAATTATAATAATAACTTACGAAAAGTTTTCGTCAGACATCTTTCCTATTTTTCATATAAAAATCCTGAGTTGTAATAACAAAATTAACAAAGATTAACCTCAATCAATAAATATATACCGTTAATAAAATAAATTATAACTGATATTTGCTTAAAATGTTATAAAACAAAAATTAATACACATCAATGCAAGTGTTAATATTATTACAAATAATTGTCACAATGAAATTTGAATTGAACATTTTTAAAAATTTGTAATTAAACAAAACCATTTACTACACACCTATAAATATTACGAAGTTGGCAATAAGTTTTTATCTCTTATACTACCAGATGAAATTTTATAAAACATATCGTAGTAAGAGTAAAGGAGAATGTAGATAGCAGCATCTATGTGAAATCAGCAATACTTATTCCCAGCAATACACTAACCTACCTCATCTATGTGAGATCAGCAGTATAGCCAGAAATCGAGAAATTATGTTTAGGGAATTTCAAACGAGACTGCTGGCGCCATCTCTTCGCAAACTGAAGTACTATATACGTGTGTGAATATCTCAGAACTGGGGGAGTAAATTGAAAAATGCTTCAAATAAATGCTATAGAGAATTGAAAAACTAAGAAGTTTTGTTTGAAACTTTTTTTGATTCATCCCTTAGTTAAACAAATATTTGCTACTATATATTTCAAGTAAATGCTTGATTATTTTGAACACAAGGGTCTTAATCAAAAAATACTCTAATTAAAATGTTCAGGAAATAATTAAATAAGACACTTTTATTTGAAACATTTTTTGATTTGGCGTAAAATAAGTTTCACCGCAAAAATTGTGTTAGTTTTATCGGTGATTGAACTCACCGGTGTCCGGCATTCATACACATGAATTTGCGAGGTTCAGACACATAATAAATTTACGTCTAATCAAAAAATGCTTGAAATAACTTAGGAAGAGAATAAATTAAGGAGTTTTTCTTTCATTACAACTTTTCTATAAAGTTAACGGTATAGCCAGAAATCGAAAAAATAAGTTTAGGGTAATTTCAAACGAGACTGCTGGCGCCATCTCTTCGCAAACTTAAGAACTATATACGTGGGTGAATATCTCAGATCTGGGGGAATAAATCGAAAAACGCTTCAAATAAAAGTGATAGAAAATTGAAAAACTAAGAAGTGTTGTTAGAAACTTTTTTTGATTCATCCGTTAGTTAAAGAAATATTTGCAACTTTATATTTCTTATAAATGCACGATTATTTTAAATTTCAGGGCTTTAATTATAAAATAATCTAATTAAAATATCCAGGACATTTTAAAATAAAACTGTTTTGCTTGAAACATTTTTTAATTTTGCGTAAAATAAGTTTCAACGGTCTCGACATGAATTTGATATATATCGGAAGTGTATTTTCGTGATAAATATGTATTTCTGAGTGTTTTAATGTATTATTTTGTTAAAATAACATTTATTTTACAAACATAATATTTATTTTAACATATTTACTATTTAGCAATCCTTGTTTCTAATATTTTATATCTATTTTTCTCTTTCACATACAAGAAACGGCTAAAATAAATCTTCATTCGACGCTAAATATTGTATCCGGAGTATCAGGAGAACACGTTGATGAGAAGGAACTTTGGTCTTATTTTAGTTTCAGCAGATTGGCTACACTGTTAATAGTCGCTCCACCTCCCAGCATTTCATAGCCACGCCAGATAATTAATTTTTGTAATGGCGACAATGGCGGACTTAATTTTAATAATTATTTGTAAAATTCGACAAACAAAACTCTTAAGGCCCCAATTATTTATTTTTCTTTAAAACTAAATTATTTGTAAACTAAAAATATGTTTTAAATGTTTATTTTACAAAATAATGTATATATCGTATTTGCTCCATGCTCTCAGAGCCATCTCTTGGTATAAACAATGAACTATTATAACCTAATTTAATTAAAGAAATGTCATTGACAGATGTGTGATGTTTTAAATATTTTCGAACGTTTTTTTTATAATTTTAAGGGTGAAATTGTGTTTCAGGGGTTATTAAGAGTACTTGAAAACTAGAGCAAATATTGACAATATTTTATTTTTAGGATTTCTGTAAGTATTTACATATTTTACAACTCTTACTGCAATTGAACATTTCTCTCACTGATTTCTGTTTAGTTTTTAGATGTACAAGCATGAGTATGTCGTGTCCTCCACATTCAGAAATATATGCTGATTCTAGAAAACTGAAATAGTTACCAGGACTTCAGAAACCAATCTCATTAGATGATATATTTAAAATGGTGTTTGCTGACTGATTGTTGAAGATTTCTGCAGATATGAGAGCAGGACATGCTGCAAATATACTAAATATAGCTCTGGCAGCACATTTAGCAGCAGGTAATGTTAGATTTATTTATATTTTATAAATATTTATTGGTTTAATGACATATCTAAAGATACACGCCAAGCTGTCAAATTGAAATTTTTCATTTTGCTAAAAGCTAATAGTTGTTTATGCTACTGCTTCAATTGTTACAAATATGGACGCTGTAGCATATTTACTATTAGGAAATGTTAGATTTATTCATAATTTGTTTATATTTATTAGTTTAATGACATTTGTAAAATTGCACGCCATGCTGTCAAACTGGAAAATTTAATTTGTTATTATCTCAAAAACTATTGATGCTATCAGTTTAAATGTTGAATATTTGGGCCTTAGATTTGTTTATATTTTATTTATTTTTAATGGTTTAATGACGTATTTAAAAATGGCTAGTATGCTGTCAAATTAGAATATTTTATTTTCTAATATTTTTAAATCTGTTGAAGATAACGCTTCAATTGTTACAAATATAGATTCTATGGGTTATTTAGCATTAGGAAATATTAGATTTGTTTATATTTTATTTATTTTTAATGGTTTAATGACGTATTTAAAAATGGCTAGTATGCTGTCAAATTAGAATATTTTATTTTCTAATATTTTTAAATCTGTTGAAGATAACGCTTCAATTGTTACAAATATAGATTCTATGGGTCATTTAGCATTAGGAAATATTAGATTTGTTTATATTTTATTTATTTTTAATGGTTTAATGACGTATTTAAAAATGGCTAGTATGCTGTCAAATTAGAATATTTTATTTTCTAATATTTTTAAATCTGTTGAAGATAACGCTTCAATTGTTACAAATATAGATTCTATGGGTTATTTAGCATTAGGAAATATTAGATTTGTTTATATTTTATTTATTTTTAATGGTTTAATGACGTATTTAAAAATGGCTAGTATGCTGTCAAATTAGAATATTTTATTTTCTAATATTTTTAAATCTGTTGAAGATAACGCTTCAATTGTTACAAATATAGATTCTATGGGTCATTTAGCATTAGGAAATATTAGATTTGTTTATATTTTATTTATTTTTAATGGTTTAATGACGTATTTAAAAATGGCTAGTATGCTGTCAAATTAGAATATTTTATTTTCTAATATTTTTAAATCTGTTGAAGATAACGCTTCAATTGTTACAAATATAGATTCTATGGGTCATTTAGCATTAGGAAATATTAGATTTGTTTATATTTTATTTATTTTTAATGGTTTAATGACGTATTTAAAAATGGCTAGTATGCTGTCAAATTAGAATATTTTATTTTCTAATATTTTTAAATCTGTTGAAGATAACGCTTCAATTGTTACAAATATAGATTCTATGGGTTATTTAGCATTAGGAAATATTAGATTTGTTTATATTTTATTTATTTTTAATGGTTTAATGACGTATTTAAAAATGGCTAGTATGCTGTCAAATTAGAATATTTTATTTTCTAATATTTTTAAATCTGTTGAAGATAACGCTTCAATTGTTACAAATATAGATTCTATGGGTCATTTAGCATTAGGAAATATTAGATTTGTTTATATTTTATTTATTTTTAATGGTTTAATGACGTATTTAAAAATGGCTAGTATGCTGTCAAATTAGAATATTTTATTTTCTAATATTTTTAAATCTGTTGAAGATAACGCTTCAATTGTTACAAATATAGATTCTATGGGTTATTTAGCATTAGGAAATATTAGATTTGTTTATATTTTATTTATTTTTAATGGTTTAATGACGTATTTAAAAATGGCTAGTATGCTGTCAAATTAGAATATTTTATTTTCTAATATTTTTAAATCTGTTGAAGATAACGCTTCAATTGTTACAAATATAGATTCTATGGGTTATTTAGCATTAGGAAATATTAGATTTGTTTATATTTTATTTATTTTTAATGGTTTAATGACGTATTTAAAAATGGCTAGTATGCTGTCAAATTAGAATATTTTATTTTCTAATATTTTTAAATCTGTTGAAGATAACGCTTCAATTGTTACAAATATAGATTCTATGGGTTATTTAGCATTAGGAAATATTAGATTTGTTTATATTTTATTTATTTTTAATGGTTTAATGACGTATTTAAAAATGGCTAGTATGCTGTCAAATTAGAATATTTTATTTTCTAATATTTTTAAATCTGTTGAAGATAACGCTTCAATTGTTACAAATATAGATTCTATGGGTTATTTAGCATTAGGAAATATTAGATTTGTTTATATTTTATTTATTTTTAATGGTTTAATGACGTATTTAAAAATGGCTAGTATGCTGTCAAATTAGAATATTTTATTTTCTAATATTTTTAAATCACACAATTTATTAACAAATATGACTTTTTCTTATTGTAAATTTCACGTAGAACCCATATTTGCAACAATTAAGACATTACAGTGGCTGGTTTTTGAAATATTAACAATATGAAATATTCCAATCTGACAGCTAATCGGCCATTTTTAAATATGTTATAAAATCAATAAATATCAATAAAATATAAATAATTATAAAAATCAAAAAATGTTTCAAATAAAAAAGTTTCATTTTGTTATATCTTGGTTCTTTTAATTATACTTTTTTTTAATTAAGGTCTTCATATCTAAAATAATCGTGAATTTACATGATTAATAAAGATACAAATATTTCTTTAACTAAGGGATGAATTGAAAAATGTTTCAAATAAATCGTCTTAATTTTTTAATTCTCCGTCATATTTACTTGAAGTATTTTTCCATTTCATCCCCCAATTTCGAGATATTTATCTTCATATATAGTACCCAAGTTGCCAATAGATGGTGCCAATAGTCTCGTTTGATGACCCAACAAAATATATTTTTCAAGTTTCTGGCTATACCGTAAACTTTATAGAAAAATTGTTATTAAAGAATATACTCCTTAATTTATTCTCTTCCTAAGTTATTTGAAGTGTTTTTTGAATAGACTCAAAATTTGATTTTTTTTAGACCCCGCAAAAAACACATTACTAATGTCGGCCACCGGCAACTTCAACTACCAATGAAACAAACATAGTTTTTGCGGTGAAACTTATTCTACGCTAAATCAAAAAATGTTTCAAATAAAAAAGTTTTATTTTGTTATTTCTTGGCTCTTTTAATTATACTTTTTTTCAATTAAGGTCTTTATATTTAAAATAATTGTGCATTTACAAGATAAATAAAGATACAAATATTTCTTTAACTAAGGGATGAATTGAAAAATGTTTCAAACAAATCGTCTTAATTTTTTAATTCTCCGTCATATTTACTTGAAGTATTTTTCCATTTCATCCCCCAATTTCGAGATATTTATCTTCATATATAGTACCCAAGTTGCCAATAGATGGTGCCAATAGTCTCGTTTGATGACCCAACAAAATATATTTTTCAAGTTTCTGGCTATACCGTAAACTTTATAGAAAAATTGTTATTAAAGAATATACTCCTTAATTTATTCTCTTCCTAAGTTATTTGAAGTGTTTTTTGAATAGACTCAAAATTTGATTTTTTTTAGACCCCGCAAAAAACACATTACTAATGTCGGCCACCGGCAACTTCAACTACCAATGAAACAAACATAGTTTTTGCGGTGAAACTTATTCTACGCTAAATCAAAAAATGTTTCAAATAAAAAAGTTTTATTTTGTTATTTCTTGGCTCTTTTAATTATACTTTTTTTCAATTAAGGTCTTTATATTTAAAATAATTGTGCATTTACAAGATAAATAAAGATACAAATATTTCTTTAACTAAGGGATGAATTGAAAAATGTTTCAAACAAATCGTCTTAATTTTTTAATTCTCCGTCACATTTACTTGAAGTATTTTTCCATTTAATCCCCCAATTTCGAGATATTTATTTTCATATATAGTACCCAAGTTGCCAATAGATGGTGCCAATAGTCTCGTTTGATGACCCAACAAAATATATTTTTCAAGTTGCTGGCTATACCGTAAACTTAAAGAAAAATTGTTATTAAAGAATATACTCCTTAATTTATTCTCTTCCTAAGTTATTTGAAGTGTTTTTTGATTAGACTCAAAATTAGATTTTTTTTAGACCCCGCAAATACACATTACAAATGTCGGCCACCAGCAACTTCAACTACCGATGAAACAAACATAGTTTTTGCGGTGAAACTTATTCTACGCTAAATCAAAAAATGTTTCAAATAAAAAAGTTTCATTTTGTTATTTCTTGGCTCTTTTAATTATACTTTTTTTTTCATTAAGGTCTTTATATCTAAAATAATCGTGCATTTACATGATTAATAAAGATACAAATATTTCTTTAACTAAGGGATGAATTGAAAAATGTTTCAAATAAATCGTCTTAATTTTTTAATTCTCCGTCGCATTTACTTGAAGTATTATTCCATTTAATCCCCCAATTTCGAGATATTTACCTTCATACAACAAAATATATTTTTCTGATTTCTGGCTATACCGTAAACTTTATAGAAAAATTGTTATTAAAGAATATACTCCTTAATTTATTCTCTTCCTAAGTTATTTGAAGTGTTTTTTGATTAGACTCAAAATTTGATTTTTTTTAGACCCCGCAAAAAACACATTACTAATGTCGGCCACCGGCAACTTCAACTACCGATGAAACAAACATAGTTTTTGCGGTGAAACTTATTCTACGCTAAATCAAAAAATGTTTCAAATAAAAAAGTTTCATTTTGTTATTTCTTGGCTCTTTTAATTATACTTTTTTTCAATTAAGGTCTTTATATTTAAAATAATTGTGCATTTACAAGATAAATAAAGATACAAATATTTCTTTAACTAAGGGATGAATTGAAAAATGTTTCAAATAAATCGTCTTAATTTTTTAATTCTCTGTCACATTTACTTGAAGTATTTTTCCATTCAATCCCCCAATTTCGAGATATTTATCTTCATATATAGTACCCAAGTTGCCAATAGATGGTGCCAATAGTCTCGTTTGATGACCCAACAAAATATATTTTTCAAGTTGCTGGCTATACCGTAAACTTTAAAGAAAAATTGTTATTAAAGAATATACTCCTTAATTTATTCTCTTCCTAAGTTATTTGAAGTATTTTTTGATTAGACTCAAAATTTGATTTTCTTTAGACCCCGCAAAAAACACATTACTAATGTCGGCCACCGGCAACTTCAACTACCGATGAAACAAACATAGTTTTTGCGGTGAAACTTATTCTACGCTAAATCAAAAAATGTTTCAAATAAAAAAGTTTCATTTTGTTATTTCTTGGCTCTTTTAATTATACTTTTTTTTTCATTAAGGTCTTTATATCTAAAATAATCGTGCATTTACATGATTAATAAAGATACAAATATTTCTTTAACTAAGGGATGAATTGAAAAATGTTTCAAATAAATCGTCTTAATTTTTTAATTCTCCGTCGCATTTACTTGAAGTATTATTCCATTTAATCCCCCAATTTCGAGATATTTACCTTCATACAACAAAATATATTTTTCTGATTTCTGGCTATACCGTAAACTTTATAGAAAAATTGTTATTAAAGAATATACTCCTTAATTTATTCTCTTCCTAAGTTATTTGAAGTGTTTTTTGATTAGACTCAAAATTTGATTTTTTTTAGACCCCGCAAAAAACACATTACTAATGTCGGCCACCGGCAACTTCAACTACCGATGAAACAAACATAGTTTTTGCGGTGAAACTTATTCTACGCTAAATCAAAAAATGTTTCAAATAAAAAAGTTTCATTTTGTTATTTCTTGGCTCTTTTAATTATACTTTTTTTCAATTAAGGTCTTTATATTTAAAATAATTGTGCATTTACAAGATAAATAAAGATACAAATATTTCTTTAACTAAGGGATGAATTGAAAAATGTTTCAAATAAATCGTCTTAATTTTTTAATTCTCTGTCACATTTACTTGAAGTATTTTTCCATTCAATCCCCCAATTTCGAGATATTTATCTTCATATATAGTACCCAAGTTGCCAATAGATGGTGCCAATAGTCTCGTTTGATGACCCAACAAAATATATTTTTCAAGTTGCTGGCTATACCGTAAACTTTAAAGAAAAATTGTTATTAAAGAATATACTCCTTAATTTATTCTCTTCCTAAGTTATTTGAAGTATTTTTTGATTAGACTCAAAATTTGATTTTCTTTAGACCCCGCAAAAAACACATTACTAATGTCGGCCACCGGCAACTTCAACTACCGATGAAACAAACATAGTTTTTGCGGTGAAACTTATTCTACGCTAAATCAAAAAATGTTTCAAATAAAAAAGTTTCATTTTGTTATTTCTTGGCTCTTTTAATTATACTTTTTTTCAATTAAGGTCTTTATATTTAAAATAATTGTGCATTTACAAGATAAATAAAGATACAAATATTTCTTTAACTAAGGGATGAATTGAAAAATGTTTCAAATAAATCGTCTTAATTTTTTAATTCTCTGTCACATTTACTTGAAGTATTTTTCCATTCAATCCCCCAATTTCGAGATATTTATCTTCATATATAGTACCCAAGTTGCCAATAGATGGTGCCAATAGTCTCGTTTGATGACCCAACAAAATATATTTTTCAAGTTGCTGGCTATACCGTAAACTTTAAAGAAAAATTGTTATTAAAGAATATACTCCTTAATTTATTCTCTTCCTAAGTTATTTGAAGTATTTTTTGATTAGACTCAAAATTTGATTTTCTTTAGACCCCGCAAAAAACACATTACTAATGTCGGCCACCGGCAACTTCAACTACCGATGAAACAAACATAGTTTTTGCGGTGAAACTTATTCTACGCTAAATCAAAAAATGTTTCAAATAAAAAAGTTTCATTTTGTTATTTCTTGGCTCTTTTAATTATACTTTTTTTTTCATTAAGGTCTTTATATCTAAAATAATCGTGCATTTACATGATTAATAAAGATACAAATATTTCTTTAACTAAGGGATGAATTGAAAAATGTTTCAAATAAATCGTCTTAATTTTTTAATTCTCCGTCGCATTTACTTGAAGTATTATTCCATTTAATCCCCCAATTTCGAGATATTTACCTTCATACAACAAAATATATTTTTCTGATTTCTGGCTATACCGTAAACTTTATAGAAAAATTGTTATTAAAGAATATACTCCTTAATTTATTCTCTTCCTAAGTTATTTGAAGTGTTTTTTGATTAGACTCAAAATTTGATTTTTTTTAGACCCCGCAAAAAACACATTACTAATGTCGGCCACCGGCAACTTCAACTACCGATGAAACAAACATAGTTTTTGCGGTGAAACTTATTCTACGCTAAATCAAAAAATGTTTCAAATAAAAAAGTTTCATTTTGTTATTTCTTGGCTCTTTTAATTATACTTTTTTTCAATTAAGGTCTTTATATTTAAAATAATTGTGCATTTACAAGATAAATAAAGATACAAATATTTCTTTAACTAAGGGATGAATTGAAAAATGTTTCAAATAAATCGTCTTAATTTTTTAATTCTCTGTCACATTTACTTGAAGTATTTTTCCATTCAATCCCCCAATTTCGAGATATTTATCTTCATATATAGTACCCAAGTTGCCAATAGATGGTGCCAATAGTCTCGTTTGATGACCCAACAAAATATATTTTTCAAGTTGCTGGCTATACCGTAAACTTTAAAGAAAAATTGTTATTAAAGAATATACTCCTTAATTTATTCTCTTCCTAAGTTATTTGAAGTATTTTTTGATTAGACTCAAAATTTGATTTTCTTTAGACCCCGCAAAAAACACATTACTAATGTCGGCCACCGGCAACTTCAACTACCGATGAAACAAACATAGTTTTTGCGGTGAAACTTATTCTACGCTAAATCAAAAAATGTTTCAAATAAAAAAGTTTCATTTTGTTATTTCTTGGCTCTTTTAATTATACTTTTTTTTTCATTAAGGTCTTTATATCTAAAATAATCGTGCATTTACATGATTAATAAAGATACAAATATTTCTTTAACTAAGGGATGAATTGAAAAATGTTTCAAATAAATCGTCTTAATTTTTTAATTCTCCGTCGCATTTACTTGAAGTATTATTCCATTTAATCCCCCAATTTCGAGATATTTACCTTCATACAACAAAATATATTTTTCTGATTTCTGGCTATACCGTAAACTTTATAGAAAAATTGTTATTAAAGAATATACTCCTTAATTTATTCTCTTCCTAAGTTATTTGAAGTGTTTTTTGATTAGACTCAAAATTTGATTTTTTTTAGACCCCGCAAAAAACACATTACTAATGTCGGCCACCGGCAACTTCAACTACCGATGAAACAAACATAGTTTTTGCGGTGAAACTTATTCTACGCTAAATCAAAAAATGTTTCAAATAAAAAAGTTTCATTTTGTTATTTCTTGGCTCTTTTAATTATACTTTTTTTCAATTAAGGTCTTTATATTTAAAATAATTGTGCATTTACAAGATAAATAAAGATACAAATATTTCTTTAACTAAGGGATGAATTGAAAAATGTTTCAAATAAATCGTCTTAATTTTTTAATTCTCTGTCACATTTACTTGAAGTATTTTTCCATTCAATCCCCCAATTTCGAGATATTTATCTTCATATATAGTACCCAAGTTGCCAATAGATGGTGCCAATAGTCTCGTTTGATGACCCAACAAAATATATTTTTCAAGTTGCTGGCTATACCGTAAACTTTAAAGAAAAATTGTTATTAAAGAATATACTCCTTAATTTATTCTCTTCCTAAGTTATTTGAAGTATTTTTTGATTAGACTCAAAATTTGATTTTCTTTAGACCCCGCAAAAAACACATTACTAATGTCGGCCACCGGCAACTTCAACTACCGATGAAACAAACATAGTTTTTGCGGTGAAACTTATTCTACGCTAAATCAAAAAATGTTTCAAATAAAAAAGTTTCATTTTGTTATTTCTTGGCTCTTTTAATTATACTTTTTTTCAATTAAGGTCTTTATATTTAAAATAATTGTGCATTTACAAGATAAATAAAGATACAAATATTTCTTTAACTAAGGGATGAATTGAAAAATGTTTCAAATAAATCGTCTTAATTTTTTAATTCTCTGTCACATTTACTTGAAGTATTTTTCCATTCAATCCCCCAATTTCGAGATATTTATCTTCATATATAGTACCCAAGTTGCCAATAGATGGTGCCAATAGTCTCGTTTGATGACCCAACAAAATATATTTTTCAAGTTGCTGGCTATACCGTAAACTTTAAAGAAAAATTGTTATTAAAGAATATACTCCTTAATTTATTCTCTTCCTAAGTTATTTGAAGTATTTTTTGATTAGACTCAAAATTTGATTTTCTTTAGACCCCGCAAAAAACACATTACTAATGTCGGCCACCGGCAACTTCAACTACCGATGAAACAAACATAGTTTTTGCGGTGAAACTTATTCTACGCTAAATCAAAAAATGTTTCAAATAAAAAAGTTTCATTTTGTTATTTCTTGGCTCTTTTAATTATACTTTTTTTTTCATTAAGGTCTTTATATCTAAAATAATCGTGCATTTACATGATTAATAAAGATACAAATATTTCTTTAACTAAGGGATGAATTGAAAAATGTTTCAAATAAATCGTCTTAATTTTTTAATTCTCCGTCGCATTTACTTGAAGTATTATTCCATTTAATCCCCCAATTTCGAGATATTTACCTTCATACAACAAAATATATTTTTCTGATTTCTGGCTATACCGTAAACTTTATAGAAAAATTGTTATTAAAGAATATACTCCTTAATTTATTCTCTTCCTAAGTTATTTGAAGTGTTTTTTGATTAGACTCAAAATTTGATTTTTTTTAGACCCCGCAAAAAACACATTACTAATGTCGGCCACCGGCAACTTCAACTACCGATGAAACAAACATAGTTTTTGCGGTGAAACTTATTCTACGCTAAATCAAAAAATGTTTCAAATAAAAAAGTTTCATTTTGTTATTTCTTGGCTCTTTTAATTATACTTTTTTTCAATTAAGGTCTTTATATTTAAAATAATTGTGCATTTACAAGATAAATAAAGATACAAATATTTCTTTAACTAAGGGATGAATTGAAAAATGTTTCAAATAAATCGTCTTAATTTTTTAATTCTCTGTCACATTTACTTGAAGTATTTTTCCATTCAATCCCCCAATTTCGAGATATTTATCTTCATATATAGTACCCAAGTTGCCAATAGATGGTGCCAATAGTCTCGTTTGATGACCCAACAAAATATATTTTTCAAGTTGCTGGCTATACCGTAAACTTTAAAGAAAAATTGTTATTAAAGAATATACTCCTTAATTTATTCTCTTCCTAAGTTATTTGAAGTATTTTTTGATTAGACTCAAAATTTGATTTTCTTTAGACCCCGCAAAAAACACATTACTAATGTCGGCCACCGGCAACTTCAACTACCGATGAAACAAACATAGTTTTTGCGGTGAAACTTATTCTACGCTAAATCAAAAAATGTTTCAAATAAAAAAGTTTCATTTTGTTATTTCTTGGCTCTTTTAATTATACTTTTTTTTTCATTAAGGTCTTTATATCTAAAATAATCGTGCATTTACATGATTAATAAAGATACAAATATTTCTTTAACTAAGGGATGAATTGAAAAATGTTTCAAATAAATCGTCTTAATTTTTTAATTCTCCGTCGCATTTACTTGAAGTATTATTCCATTTAATCCCCCAATTTCGAGATATTTACCTTCATACAACAAAATATATTTTTCTGATTTCTGGCTATACCGTAAACTTTATAGAAAAATTGTTATTAAAGAATATACTCCTTAATTTATTCTCTTCCTAAGTTATTTGAAGTGTTTTTTGATTAGACTCAAAATTTGATTTTTTTTAGACCCCGCAAAAAACACATTACTAATGTCGGCCACCGGCAACTTCAACTACCGATGAAACAAACATAGTTTTTGCGGTGAAACTTATTCTACGCTAAATCAAAAAATGTTTCAAATAAAAAAGTTTCATTTTGTTATTTCTTGGCTCTTTTAATTATACTTTTTTTCAATTAAGGTCTTTATATTTAAAATAATTGTGCATTTACAAGATAAATAAAGATACAAATATTTCTTTAACTAAGGGATGAATTGAAAAATGTTTCAAATAAATCGTCTTAATTTTTTAATTCTCTGTCACATTTACTTGAAGTATTTTTCCATTCAATCCCCCAATTTCGAGATATTTATCTTCATATATAGTACCCAAGTTGCCAATAGATGGTGCCAATAGTCTCGTTTGATGACCCAACAAAATATATTTTTCAAGTTGCTGGCTATACCGTAAACTTTAAAGAAAAATTGTTATTAAAGAATATACTCCTTAATTTATTCTCTTCCTAAGTTATTTGAAGTATTTTTTGATTAGACTCAAAATTTGATTTTCTTTAGACCCCGCAAAAAACACATTACTAATGTCGGCCACCGGCAACTTCAACTACCGATGAAACAAACATAGTTTTTGCGGTGAAACTTATTCTACGCTAAATCAAAAAATGTTTCAAATAAAAAAGTTTCATTTTGTTATTTCTTGGCTCTTTTAATTATACTTTTTTTTTCATTAAGGTCTTTATATCTAAAATAATCGTGCATTTACATGATTAATAAAGATACAAATATTTCTTTAACTAAGGGATGAATTGAAAAATGTTTCAAATAAATCGTCTTAATTTTTTAATTCTCCGTCGCATTTACTTGAAGTATTATTCCATTTAATCCCCCAATTTCGAGATATTTACCTTCATACAACAAAATATATTTTTCTGATTTCTGGCTATACCGTAAACTTTATAGAAAAATTGTTATTAAAGAATATACTCCTTAATTTATTCTCTTCCTAAGTTATTTGAAGTGTTTTTTGATTAGACTCAAAATTTGATTTTTTTTAGACCCCGCAAAAAACACATTACTAATGTCGGCCACCGGCAACTTCAACTACCGATGAAACAAACATAGTTTTTGCGGTGAAACTTATTCTACGCTAAATCAAAAAATGTTTCAAATAAAAAAGTTTCATTTTGTTATTTCTTGGCTCTTTTAATTATACTTTTTTTTTTCATTAAGGTCTTTATATCTAAAATAATCGTGCATTTACATGATTAATAAAGATACAAATATTTCTTTAACTAAGGGATGAATTGAAAAATGTTTCAAATAAATCGTCTTAATTTTTTAATTCTCCGTCGCATTTACTTGAAGTATTATTCCATTTAATCCCCCAATTTCGAGATATTTACCTTCATACAACAAAATATATTTTTCTGATTTCTGGCTATACCGTAAACTTTATAGAAAAATTGTTATTAAAGAATATACTCCTTAATTTATTCTCTTCCTAAGTTATTTGAAGTGTTTTTTGATTAGACTCAAAATTTGATTTTTTTTAGACCCCGCAAAAAACACATTACTAATGTCGGCCACCGGCAACTTCAACTACCGATGAAACAAACATAGTTTTTGCGGTGAAACTTATTCTACGCTAAATCAAAAAATGTTTCAAATAAAAAAGTTTCATTTTGTTATTTCTTGGCTCTTTTAATTATACTTTTTTTTTCATTAAGGTCTTTATATCTAAAATAATCGTGCATTTACATGATTAATAAAGATACAAATATTTCTTTAACTAAGGGATGAATTGAAAAATGTTTCAAATAAATCGTCTTAATTTTTTAATTCTCCGTCGCATTTACTTGAAGTATTATTCCATTTAATCCCCCAATTTCGAGATATTTACCTTCATACAACAAAATATATTTTTCTGATTTCTGGCTATACCGTAAACTTTATAGAAAAATTGTTATTAAAGAATATACTCCTTAATTTATTCTCTTCCTAAGTTATTTGAAGTGTTTTTTGATTAGACTCAAAATTTGATTTTTTTTAGACCCCGCAAAAAACACATTACTAATGTCGGCCACCGGCAACTTCAACTACCGATGAAACAAACATAGTTTTTGCGGTGAAACTTATTCTACGCTAAATCAAAAAATGTTTCAAATAAAAAAGTTTCATTTTGTTATTTCTTGGCTCTTTTAATTATACTTTTTTTCAATTAAGGTCTTTATATTTAAAATAATTGTGCATTTACAAGATAAATAAAGATACAAATATTTCTTTAACTAAGGGATGAATTGAAAAATGTTTCAAATAAATCGTCTTAATTTTTTAATTCTCTGTCACATTTACTTGAAGTATTTTTCCATTCAATCCCCCAATTTCGAGATATTTATCTTCATATATAGTACCCAAGTTGCCAATAGATGGTGCCAATAGTCTCGTTTGATGACCCAACAAAATATATTTTTCAAGTTGCTGGCTATACCGTAAACTTTAAAGAAAAATTGTTATTAAAGAATATACTCCTTAATTTATTCTCTTCCTAAGTTATTTGAAGTATTTTTTGATTAGACTCAAAATTTGATTTTCTTTAGACCCCGCAAAAAACACATTACTAATGTCGGCCACCGGCAACTTCAACTACCGATGAAACAAACATAGTTTTTGCGGTGAAACTTATTCTATGCTAAATCAAAAAATGTTTCAAATAAAAAAGTTTCATTTTGTTATTTCTTGGCTCTTTTAATTATACTTTTTTTTTCATTAAGGTCTTTATATCTAAAATAATCGTGCATTTACATGATTAATAAAGATACAAATATTTCTTTAACTAAGGGATGAATTGAAAAATGTTTCAAATAAATCGTCTTAATTTTTTAATTCTCCGTCGCATTTTTACTTGAAGTATTATTCCATTTAATCCCCCAATTTCGAGATATTTACCTTCATACAACAAAATATATTTTTCTGATTTCTGGCTATACCGTAAACTTTATAGAAAAATTGTTATTAAAGAATATACTCCTTAATTTATTCTCTTCCTAAGTTATTTGAAGTGTTTTTTGATTAGACTCAAAATTTGATTTTTTTTAGACCCCGCAAAAAACACATTACTAATGTCGGCCACCGGCAACTTCAACTACCGATGAAACAAACATAGTTTTTGCGGTGAAACTTATTCTACGCTAAATCAAAAAATGTTTCAAATAAAAAAGTTTCATTTTGTTATTTCTTGGCTCTTTTAATTATACTTTTTTTTTCATTAAGGTCTTTATATCTAAAATAATCGTGCATTTACATGATTAATAAAGATACAAATATTTCTTTAACTAAGGGATGAATTGAAAAATGTTTCAAATAAATCGTCTTAATTTTTTAATTCTCCGTCGCATTTACTTGAAGTATTATTCCATTTAATCCCCCAATTTCGAGATATTTACCTTCATACAACAAAATATATTTTTCTGATTTCTGGCTATACCGTAAACTTTATAGAAAAATTGTTATTAAAGAATATACTCCTTAATTTATTCTCTTCCTAAGTTATTTGAAGTGTTTTTTGATTAGACTCAAAATTTGATTTTTTTTAGACCCCGCAAAAAACACATTACTAATGTCGGCCACCGGCAACTTCAACTACCGATGAAACAAACATAGTTTTTGCGGTGAAACTTATTCTACGCTAAATCAAAAAATGTTTCAAATAAAAAAGTTTCATTTTGTTATTTCTTGGCTCTTTTAATTATACTTTTTTTCAATTAAGGTCTTTATATTTAAAATAATTGTGCATTTACAAGATAAATAAAGATACAAATATTTCTTTAACTAAGGGATGAATTGAAAAATGTTTCAAATAAATCGTCTTAATTTTTTAATTCTCTGTCACATTTACTTGAAGTATTTTTCCATTCAATCCCCCAATTTCGAGATATTTATCTTCATATATAGTACCCAAGTTGCCAATAGATGGTGCCAATAGTCTCGTTTGATGACCCAACAAAATATATTTTTCAAGTTGCTGGCTATACCGTAAACTTTAAAGAAAAATTGTTATTAAAGAATATACTCCTTAATTTATTCTCTTCCTAAGTTATTTGAAGTATTTTTTGATTAGACTCAAAATTAGATTTTTTTTAGACCCCGCAAAAAACACATTACAAATGTCGGCCACCAACAACTTCAACTACCGATGAAACAAACATAGTTTTTGCGGTGAAACTTATTCTACACTAAATCAAAAAATGTTTCAAATAAAAAAGTTTCATTTTGTTATTTCTTGGCTCTTTTAATTATACTTTTTTTCAATTAAGGTCTTTATATTTAAAATAATTGTGCATTTACAAGATAAATAAAGATACAAATATTTTATTAACTAAGAGATGAATTGAAAAATGTTTGAAATAAATCTTTTTAATTTTTTATATCTCTGTCACAAGGAGAAACAGCCTAATATATATTTAATTTGTTTCATAATAAAGTGTATAATTCGATACAATCAAATATATTCTTTAGAGCCTAGTTGTTAAAGCCTAGAATGGCATGAAATCAGTTTTTGGCTATTAATTGAAATTATGTTCTAACTTGTTACGTACATGCCTAGCGACTTTAATCGTCAGTCTACGAACGAATTTTGTTTAAAATGTCGTGTTTTATTTGTGTCTCAAGTAAAAATATTGTAAAATCAGTGATTTTTTAGTGAAATATAAGTGTAATATAGTGTAAGTGTTAGTGTATACTGGATGTGAAGTGAATTTATAGTGGTACGAGCCTGGAACTTTTCAGAGAGGAATGGATAGGACTTAGTACACGCCAGCCAAAAGGTAGATGCATTATTTGTTTGTATTAGAATATAGGTGTTATTAAAATAAATTAGTATGAATGTTTGGCGAAGATTTACTACCAAATATTTAATTGATTTATTTTTAAGATGTTTACGCAATCAATCATTTCGAAGAATGTCAGTTTCGTAAAGAGGCCTTTAAAAATATTTTCTTTCCAAAAAGTTCCACAAATCATTTATAAGTCTTATCTTTCCAAAAATCTTCCCAATCATTTATAAAACTATAATCTTCCCAAAAAAATCTCTAAATCATTCATAACAAAGTCTTTTTCTCAAAAAATCTTTATTTATTAAAACAATAATTAAATATCTGCAATTGCATATTCTGCACGTATAGAAATATATGTTGAACACTTTAAAATTTATTTCATTTATTTGCAACAAATATTTCAGTCGCAATTAATTTTTAAGATTTATAGATAATATTTTTCAAATAGTTAGTAATATTTCGGATTGATAAAATTATATTTATTCTAATTCTAGTTTGATCATGAAACCTATACAGGGCATTGAATTCGCCGTATCCGAATTGACTTATAAGCAAATTTTCATGCAATTTTAAGCAATTTCATTTTTTTAATTATTTCCTAAGGGGTTTTTGGTTTTTTCAGATTTTAATTCAATTTTCCCGAAAATCCTTAATCGTAGGTATACAACATTTAAATAAATAAACAAATTTATATTTAAATTTTCTTATATAAATGGATGAATATAATTGAAGGTTTATTGTGTGCACGAAAGATTCTTTTATGAAAAGAATTATGACTGTGGATGAAGCGAAAGTGGTATATTTGTTATAAGATTAATTGCAGAATAAATCTGATGAATAAATATTGGGTGTATGTACCAACATTTCGTGCTACCCCATTTAATGGGGCATAGTATGATGTTATGTATGTATGTAATCACAAGTTCCGTAACAAAATAATGGCCTTCATTTTAATAATTATTCTGATTGAATAAATTATTAATTCTAGTTGTTCTATTATCTAAATATTGTAGTTTTAACATTTATTTAATTTTTACTTCCTTGTACGAAGTAAAGGAAGTATTGTAATCGCGAAAATTTTCGGTTCTCAGATTTCAACGGAAATAGGTATTTTGGCCCTCCCTGAATCCATTTTGACTAATTTCGTCGTGCCGTCTGTACGTACGTACGTATCTCGCATAACTCAAAAACGGTAAGCCGTAGAAAATTGAAACTTTATATTTAGGACTGTTATAACATCTAGTTGTGCACCTCCCTTTTTGGTCATTATACAACTACCGGAAGTGGTACTTTACTTCAAGCCTATAATAGATTTTCATGAAAAACTATATTCAAATATAATTTAAAACTTTCCAAATTTGGTATATAAGACTATTATATCAATGGAAATAATATAATAGATTTTAGTTAAAATAGACTAACCGGAAGTGGCACATTACATGAAGCTGCTAACAGTTTTCCTTGAAAAAAATGGTATTATTTAAATTTTAGAAATAAATGCTGCAAATAAAAGTTTTAGAGAATTAAATTCTGCGTCTAGCACATTAAGAATTTTTAAATTTGCTTTTTGCATAAACGAGATATCTAAATTTAAATATTATATATTTTTTATTTTTTTCAAAATTAAGTTTGCTATGGATTAGAACAAAAAATAAAAGATTTAATGTCAAATATGTGCAATTAAAAAAATATCTATAATTTAAAACGCGTACAAGGAAGTCAAGTAAAGTAGCACTCCCGGTAGTTGTATAATGACCAAAAAGGGAGGTGCACAACTAGATGTTATAGCAGTCCTAAATATAAAGTTTCAATTTTCTACGACTTACCGTTTTTGAGTTATGCGAGATACGTACGTACAGACGGCACGACGAAATTAGTCAAAATGGATTCAGGAAGGGCCAAAATACCTATTTCCGTTGAAATCTGAGAACCGAAAATTTTCGCGATTACAATACTTCCTTTACTTAGAGTCGGCCTGTGGATCTTGTGAACCCTGGTTCGAAATTTTTATCTTGTTTAATTTTTCACATATACGCTTAGGAAATAATTACAAAAAATGAAATTGCTTAAAATTGCATGAAAATTTGCTTACAAGTCAATTCGGACACGGGGAATTCAATGCCGTTGAGCGCAATTTCATATCTTGTTTCATTTTTTAGATATACGCTCCGGAAAAGTGAAATTTTAATTTTATTCAGATTTTGTACTTTTCCGAGCCTATATCTCAAAAACTACAAGCGATATGAAAATGCGGTCAACGGCATTGACTTTCTCGTGCTTCAGTTAACTTATAAACATAGTTTCAGCGATTTTTATTTTTTTTCCAAATTTCGCCAAAAAAATCGCAAAAAGCGGTTTTTTGACATTTTCTCAAAAACTATACGATTTATGCATTTAAACATTTCACCACTGGATTCAGTGGGTCAATGAGACAGAAGTTTTGTTGTGTCAACGAAAGTTAGCAAGTCTGCGGAATAACCTAGCTTGTATGAAAGCAATTATGAATTTAAATTAATAAAAAACAAGGAAAATGAATCAAATTTGTTACTATTTATATTTCAATCATTTAAAAAATAAATAAATGTTTAATTTTTCAGATAAATTCATCAGACTGTCTTCCAACAACAATATGCATTCTGTGTCAAGAAAAACTTCGCCAATTCTACGAATTCAAATTAATGTGTCTGCATTCCAATGTCCTGCTCAACCGATACAAGAAAGATCTAACAGCATCAACGAACCTCTTGGGCGACTTCCGGAAAAAATACAGCACAGTCTTCGCCAACTTAGACATCAAACAAGAAGTGGACAAACCTAATGAAGCGGAAATCCTAGAAAGGTCTTCACAGTCTAAACCAAACAACTTTACCGAAACAGTGGACGAAGAATCACAGAATGTGATCCCACAGAGAAAAATAAGACTGAAGGAAAAAGCCGAAACAATTCCAGAAAAAGAAGACAGTCACTCGTATGATGGTTTCCCGGAAACGAGTCTGGAATTGGATGTAGAGGAAGTCGAAGATGTGTTGATTAATTGGGAAATAAATAAATGTGAAGCCAGGTAATATGTGTTTTCTGAAATCGTCAAGAAAATGGCTACTTTCCTGACGCATTTTAGTCAGGAAAGTAAGTGTTTACCTGACTCAAATAAATAAACTAAATAACTAAAAAATTTAATAAGATTTTTATTTATTTTTATCAATAATATTAATACTAAATATACAATTGCTTAAATTACTAAAATTTATGTATGACACTGGCGAATTTGAAGCTAAATTTATTGGAGATTCAGTAAATAAAATAAGCAAGTAGCACATTTGCTGACAAATTATTTTGCTTTTTCCAATCCATGAAAATTTCATACTCTTTATCATATCGGTCTTTGGACTTGCTCGGTAATAAATTTTCAACAGCCGCAGTTGCTTGATTTCAGATTTCAGGAGGAGTACTTGAAAATACCGCCTCATACTCATTTTCATCTATATTTTCCAACATTATAAAGAAATCTTCTCTGTCAACGATATTACTTTTGACACAAATATATTCAATAGATTTTTCACATGAGATATTGTTTTCAACAACTTTTGTTATCACCTTGGATATGTAGTTTGCTGCCAATATGATTCTTACCAAAAAATTAAACATTTTGAAATATTTATTATTAATTATATTGATCAAATATAAATATGAACGATTTCAGAAAAAATAGTATACATAATACGTCACGAAAGTGTTTTACTTGACTCAGCGAATTAAAATACTCGGCCTGACGGCCTCGTACTTCAAACAACCGCTTCGTCAAGTAAAGCATCACTTTCCTGACTTATTATGTAATATACTATTCATTTTTTTTGTTAAAGTACATTCAAGAATTGTTTCCCTATTTCTATATTGTAAAAATCATATTTTAAGTACTAGTTTTCTTTAATTTCAATACTTATTTCTGTATTTAAATATTTTAATTACTTATAAAATTCATAAACACTAATTTAAAAAACAAATTTTGAATTAATGTTATTAAATATATGTCATTTTCAATCAATTATAAATTTTATACATAAAATACACTCCAAGACATTTTGATGTGCACTGGTTTGCGCGGAAGTTCGTGCAGTGCGCAGGCGTTGCGTCGACTTCACAGTCTCTCTTATCTCTGTTCACAGTTCATAAGTTGCAAGCATGGTGGTTAATAGATGTGCTGCTAGAAAATTAGTGTTTGTGAGTAAAAATATCAATAAATATTAATAAAATATAGTGCCTTTCGTAAGTATAGATGTTATTCTGACGAATTTGATACAAATTTCACCTGTAAATTTAGTTTTTGATACTTAAAAATCCATCAACATTTTGTTACATAACCTTTGTACGTAACATACAGAAAATGCAGTAACAGAAATATTACATTTCAATAATTAAATTTGGGATAAACTGCTTTAACATTATATTTGAACATGATTTTAAATAAATTTTCTTTTAAATCACAATCATATTTTTGCATATCTTTAGATTTTAACAGTTATAAATAGTATTTTTATTTCGGAAAGCGTGAAATATATTATTTATTATTATTTACATACATAAATATTAGTTTTTATACATGAAAATGTGTCAAAATACTGATTTTAAAAGTATTTTCTTTATTTTATATAAATTTATAAAAGTATTTGATTTGTTCAAACGATAAATTTGCCGAAGTGAACCTGTTTATTCCATAAATTTAGTCTTGTATGACGCTGTGCTGTTGAATGTTGCTGGATAAATAATTGTACGTTATAACAAAATACTGGTAAACAGTTAACGAGAACATTATTCTAATATTTTCGATAGATATTTGTACTTAAAAATAGTGTAAAATGTACTTTGTAATACATAACAGCTACAAGTGTTACGACATCTTAATAATGCATTTAACTAGTTGGTTTTGCCAATTGTTATTATTATTTCAAAACAATATTCTATTCATTTTGAATATCTTTCTCAATTTTCATTTATAAAAATTTAATTCAAATATTATTAATGGCCAAATACGTATTCATGTTATTTATTATCATTTGCTTTCTATATATTTAAATTGGTAAAAGTATAGATCGAAACAATAATTAAACAAGTCTGTGCGTATTCAAGTTCACCTGCACTCAACAAGCAGCGTTTACAAATACACTCTTAATAATATTTACTCAATTCAGCCATTTTGTAGTTGGTGATGGCATTCGAAAGCCTTCTAAATGGTAGGTTCTTTTTTTATAGCATTTTAGAGCTATTCTATTAATTGTCTTCTCTGTTATCATTATTAACTTTAATAAATGTTATGAAGTGTGTTACTAATATATTGTTTTTATGTTTATAGGAACATCACGGGACCTGCAAGCATCCTCAGCGTGTATCAACACCCCGGAGGCATCAGCAAAGACGAGTTTGAATATTAAATCTGCTGTTCTCAACATCCATGTAAGAATATTGTTATTTTTTAATTATTTGTTTTAATATTTATTTGAGAATTTGTGAGATAAATTCATATTCAGTTTAAAATAATAATGATGAATAGTAACTAGATATTTGTTAATGATAAAGCTAGTAAATTGTTAGTTAGTGTCAGTTATTATGAAGGCTGATTAACTATATTTTTAATTGTTAAACCTTCCGGAATTATTTTGATCAAAAATATTTCAAGTTAAAGTTGGATATAAATAAATGTTATAAACAAGTATTTCTGTCCTAAAATAATGAAAATGAATTTCCCTTAATTAGACTAGCGATCATTGTATTGAATTGAGTGCTGGTGAATGAGGGGAATGAGGGGATGGCACCTGGGGGAAGGAAGCCATGTTTATTATCGATTAGCTAAACAAAAGGTAGCGGTTAATTAGCAATTACAATTAATAGTAACTGTTTATTGTTTGTTCCAGGCGTAATCGGAGAGAAATGCGAGCACTGGATCCTCATCCACACCGACATGAAACCCTCCGTGGAGAGAAGAGATTGGAACCTGCAGAACCGGAGTCGAGGAATTTAAACAGAATGAGCTTCGCCAGAGAGCAGCTGTCCTGCTCTTGTTGCATTCCTGCGCTGATTAGGAATTGGTTCCGATCGATATTTTAAACAAATCATTAGAAATACTTGGAGCGCTGGTGTTAACTCAGACAGCAAACACCGTGGTGATGGTGTCGACGACGATCGCTCTTCACAAACCTACTCTTCATGTCGGCAGCAAGAGAAGAGAATCAGACGGAAATGTTCTGGCATTGGTGAGAAACTTATTTACAAATCAAATCACGCCTTTTACCCATTACTGGGAAATTATTCACGTATAAACGTTTTACGTTTTAAATTTGTTTACTTTTATAAAAAAAATAACAATAATAATTTATAATAATTAATGAAAAAAGTAAAATGAGAAATATTTTATTTGAAATGTAGACATATTGTGTAAGTTCCAATGTAGTGAGTTGTGTCATCAATTAGAGGCTAATTAACTAGTCGAGCGAGTCATCATGCAACGAGCTCGAGCTCCACACTTGCAAACAAACCGCTGACCAGAGCTGGTCGCTTGAACATCATCACGTGCTAGTTAGTTGTTAGTGCGAGTGGCTGTGATTTGACCCAATAATGGGTAAAAGGTGTGGTGATGTAGTTATACATTCAATTAATTAATTACAACATCGTAACACAAGAGACTTGATATGTTTGACACCCGCTCTGTGCTCATTCAGGTGACATTGGACAGCTGCAGGAAGTCGACGGAGAATTTGAAGCACTAGAAAGTCGAGTTGGAGGAGATGATGACCCCGGGGACTTGATGTTTGATGGCGTGTCCGAACGCTTCACTTCCAGTACTTTTGCAGGTGAGTGTATCTTTTAAAATTTAAATTGGCTGTAAATATGTCTGCTGTAGCTTTTAAACTAGTCAAGATAATTGAAATTGGTTTTAAATTTTGAATTCTCCATCTTTTGAACGATATTTAATCATATTTTTATTATGATTTTTGTCGATGATGGATTCTTTCAATATAAAAATACGTTCCGCGTACATCTGTGTAAAAGCCATTTATTTGAGTCCTTGGCCTAAATAATTTTGTTGGACGATTAAATATTCTTCTAGAAGTATTTTGATTTGGTAAATTACGTAAAACATTAATTGTCTCGTGCTTCAATTAACTTGTAAACATATTTTCAGTCATTAACCAAACACTTATATATTTGTATACTGAACACCCTTTAGAGTTTGTTTCATTCATGAACTTGGAATAGTTCTAATATTCTTTACAAAATCTCATGAATTTTATATGAAAAACTTTTCAATTCGCTGCTAAAATCCACGTTTAATTAAATTAATTGAAGCATCAAACTATTTTATTTTAATTATTTTACGTTTAAATTATATACATATTTATTTTATAATAAGTTTAAATAGTTTTTCAGTCATTTTGAATTCAAATATAAATGTAAAAAAAGTAGAGAATTAATTTATCACTAAATTACTTAGGCGGGTAAAAAAATCCGTGAGACTACTTTGGGGGAAAAACATTAAAATATTAGTTTTCGGGGTTAAATGCTGTTTATAATAAAAAAATATGTTATGAACGGTAATATTAACTATTAATAAATAATATTAATATGGGGTAGGTGGCTCAGTGGTATCGAGTCGGCCTGTGGATCTTGAGAACCCTGGTTCGATCCCCACAGCCGACAAACAATTTTCACCAATTTAAAAAATCTATCCCTGTGGCTCCTCCACCACTAATATCTTTGGAGGCCGTGATTTGACGGCTGGTAACCGCACTTCACGCGAAAAAAAATATATCACTTACCGAGATCTGCTTAGGCAGAGTGTCATACCCAGTGATGGGTAAAAGGCGTGATGATATATTTATTTATATTTATTTATTTATATAGAGTAGTTTTTATTGATTAGAAATCAAATTATTTTTATAAAATAAACACCCAATAATTTGGATGCATACTGCGCCACTGATACAGTTCAACGTTTTATGAATAGATGGCAGTAGTATGTTAGTTGTCAGAAACTGATATTTGACAAGTAATTACATTTGTAAAATGATGTGATATTAAACTAAAATATTGTTAACTACCAACAAAATGTAGTAGAATAAGTAAGTTTGAATTTAAATTAATTTATAATGCGCCAATATCGTTTTTAGGTATGGATTTCATCCACAAACCATAGATAGATGTCAGGGAATGAAAACAACATTTGTCGACTTTAAAACCAATTATTTTGGAAGACAATGTTTACAATCACCACAAATCAACGACAAAACCAACTTGTGAACCTGGTGCACCAGGTTGTTGATGCATAGTGAAAGCGCCAAACAGGTGAGATGATTTTTTATTTATATTTTTGGGGCTTTATTTTTTGTTTCTTTGTACTTTTAAAATATCTCGATTAGTACAAGACTTAGTTACGCTCTGCTAAATAAATTAAATTATTTTTTTAATTTAATTACTTTTTAAACAATGAGTGTATCTTTTAAATGACTAAATGTGGGTTTCCTTTTACTATTTCTAGTATATTCACTCTCAAAAGTTATGATGATTATGAAACTTAAAAAAAACATGATGAAGGGTGCTATGCTATGTTACTAATACATTTTTTTTATGTTTATAGGGACATCATCAAGATGTTGAAGTAGCTGGTGTCATTGGAGCTGCCGCCATCCAGAGCTTGGAGCAGCTGGAGCTGGTGTCACCGTGGACATTATCATCAATGTAAGTACATTGTTATTTTTTTAATTATTTGGGTAAAAACAATAATAATAATGATGGTGAATGATTAGTAACTGACAATCTACTAAATATTCATTAATGATAACGGTAGTACATTATTTAGCTAGTCAAGGGTGATTAATTATAAAGCTTGTCCCAGAAAAAAATGTCTCCTATAATTTTTAACTAAAAACCATATAATTAAATGAATTTTTTAAAAACTATTGAAGACTTTATTGATCAACAACTAAATAGTATATAATAGCATATATTTACATTTTTAATTATGATTCATCCAAAAGTTGCACAATTTCCTTTTCAGCCCTTTCATTAAAATTTGTACAGCATAATCAGATATCATTTTTGTAATTTGTTTCCACTTATATTTGAAATTATCGACAGAATTGGTTTGTTTATTATATTTTAATAACTTCTGCTTCATATGGGCCCAATATTTTTTGATTGGGCGCAATTCAGGACAATTTGTAGGATTTTCAGATTTATGTACAAATTCTATATGTGGGGTTTCTTTTATACCAATCAATGACATTGTTTGTGTAGTGGCATGTTGCCAAATATGGCCAAAATAGTGTTGGTGTGTTATGAAGCCTTATAAAGGGCAATAATCGTCTTTCAAGACACTCTCTTAAATATATTTCGCCGTTGGAACAAATGGCCTGCCATACAAGCATCTTTTTTGAGAATTTTTCTATTTTAATTACCTTCAATTAGCTACTAACAGATTTTCTGAACTTTCCAGAATAATAATAATGACTTGGTCGAGATTTTAATTAAAGTTTCAACATCCATGATAACACATAATTTTTTTGATATCACTTTAAAGTAAAGTTTTCTTAATCTTGATTTTGTGTTAGTTTCTTGCTTAGTATTCCTGTTAGGCACTTTTGTTTTTGTTTTTTAATACTTTATAGAATTCTTTAGCTTAATTTTCTGGACTGTTGATAAAGTAGTTTCAAATTTCTTAACCAAATCTCTCACAGAAAGATTTTTATTTTTACACAAAGCCTTCAAGACATTTTCTCAATATTTTAATCTACAAATCCAGGTTTGCATCCAATTCCACATTATTTTGTGTATTACCCGTTTCATTATATCTTCTTAACACCCTTTGAACAGTCCTTGTTGTAGATTTTAACTCTAAAGCTACTTTTCTTGTGGATATATGCCTATTTTGATCACATTTGTACAAAATATTTTCGCGTAATTCTTCGTGTTTCGATGACATCTTTGTATACTAAATTGTATGAAAGTTGTCAACTAATTGTTTTTGTATAATGCATAGCAAACTAATAAGAATAAATTTGAAGAGGTTTGAAAATGTGGACTGCCTATAGTTTTGTTTGTAAATATGGCGTATTTTATTAATTTTCTGAGAGAAAATATGAACGGCAGTTTTTCCGTAACTTTAGATCAACATGTTTTAAAAACGGCTGTAATTTAGTAACCAGTCCACCGAGTTTCAACATTCAATTCCTCATCTATTGACTATAGTTTCATCCCCTAATATCAACCCTCCAGAAAATAATTAATTTTAAAATAAACGTTATTGAAGCGAGGATGGTGTGTCGGGTTGAGAATGTTCTGTGAATGTCTCAGTGGAAAATTATTTACAATTGGTTTAAACATACAATTTTATTTTGATAATTTACTATTCTTTAATATTAAAAATTACTTTTAAAGATTGTTTAGTATTTTTAATGATAGATGCTCATATTAAATTGTGTTTTGCAGTTTACGTAAATTATCTGAATGCGGCATTCAGTCCCAGGAGTCGAGCGCCATGCCCACGCTGTCCACCGGGTGCTTCAACACACTTCAGGAATAAAAGATAAGTACAAATTTATATTTTAATTAGTCTAAAAAATGAGAAAAGAAATTATTAATAATTGATTTAGAATTTTATTGAGACACAGCCTTGACATACATCTGCTGTCTTTTAATTTAATTTATTGTTTGATGTGAGAAATATTTGTTTAAAGTATTTTAAAAGTAAATTGCTAAATTCTAGAATCGTTATTATTTTACTTTTGTTTATACTAAATAATAATATATTAATAATATTAATAATTTCTAATAATAATAACAGTAAACTGAGTAATATTGTATTTGAATTGTAAGTTAGATGTGTGCATGTTTCAAATTCACTTTAATTTCATTCATTGGTTGTGAGTGTGTCATCAAATAGGTCGCGCTGCGAGTCTGCAACAAGAAGTTCACTTGCCAAACAAACGTCGTCGTCGAGTAATTTAACTTTTGTCTGCCTTATTTAAAGGCCTTCATAACTTCATAACCGATATCGTATCGTGGGCTTGATTTATAGTTATACTATAAGATCAACTTCTCGAGTCGATATCGTGTTTGTTTTTATTGTTTACTCACTACGTACATTTTAATTTAGTTAGTTAGTTGCTGCCTTAATAGGAGGCCATCCTAACTGTGTGTAGTTCTTTTCGTGGGGTTGATTTATTACTATAAATCAATTTTACGAATCGAAATTGTGTAGATCGATATCTATCGTGGGTTTGATTTGAAATCAACCTCACGAGTCGATATCGTGTATTTTGTATTTTCCACCAAAAAACGCAGGCCCCACGTGGGGCCCCAACATACATCCCATCACCAGGAGGCAAGTTTGAAGCGTTTCGCGATGCGGGTGGGGCGAGTCCCTCGCGAGCGTGCTGCTGAGTGTAGCTAGAAGGTGTAAGCCGATGCCTTGGGTGGTCGAGTTATCGAATCACAGGAACCATATTGTCCAATGAGTCATTGGGAGATCTAGACATAATTCGACTGTTCGAGCACTGCGAAATCTTCCCAGCAGTCGGGTAGGTTGGTAGGCGGTGAACCGAGAGGTCGTGGGCACGGAATATGCTCAACGTTTTTGCTAACTTGACAAGCACGCTTCGGTTGCTTTGTCGTAGATTCGTAGCTAGTCGTTGGCAAACACTTAGGTAAGATAGGGTAGGTAGGGAGAAAAAGATGGCACCTTTACTGAAGACTACGTAAAATGTGAGTCTCTTTCAGGTTCTTCCTAACACTTGACCGATATCTTATCGTGGATATGATTTATAGTTATACTATAAGATCATATTCACGAGTCAATATCGTGTTTTTTATCTACGTACATTTAAATTTAGTTAGTTTAGTTTCTGCCTTATTAGAAGGCCTTCCTAACAACTGGGTAGTTCTTTTCGTGGGGTTGATTTATTACTATAAATCAATTTTACGAATCGAAATTGGTTAGAACAATATCTATCGTGGGGTTGATTTATTTCCATAAATCAATTTTACGAATTGATATTGTGATATCTATCGTGGGTTTGATGTGTAATCAACCTCACGAGTCGATATCGGATGTTTTGTATTGTCCACCACAAAACGCTGGCCCTCCGTGGGGCCCCATTATAGCGTTTCGCGGTTGCTTTGTTGTAGATTCGTAGCTAGTCTTTGACAAAAACTTAGGTAAGATAGGGTAGGTAGGGAGAAGAAGGACACCATCATTGAAAACTTACTGTTTTTCAAGGAGTATTTGTACTTGTTTCTAATAATATTTTGTTGCTAGGTGCGGTGGTGAATGAAGAAAACCAACGTTTCCTGTTGGCGATTACATCAAAATGCTGGGAAGATTCATCAGCAGCAGAATCAACAGCTTCTCTTCAAACACATCCAAAGATGTCTGCAAAGTCAACGCAGAATGTCTTCAAGACCGCTGCCTCCAACATCAATATAAGATAATTACTAGTTTTAAGTGGGTTGTATTTAATCGAGCACCAAAATATCAGCTCTAAATAATTCATATTCGATATCCAAAATACTAGACTTTACTAATCTGTTTATCAATTTAAATATCAAATATTTATATTTGCTATTTGTCATATTAGCATTTAATTTTCCATGAAGCTTATTTGCTATTATATTTAAAGATCAGTTAGTATTTTTTATGCCTAATTATTATTTTTAGTATTCATTTAATTATTTTAGACTATCAAAATATAATTTAACTAGGGTTAAAAATATATATTTTTGGTGTTTAATAAATATATTTCTGGCAAGAGCAACACAGCTCTTATTGATTATTTAAGATACAATGATTTCGGTGCTCATTTAAATATTCCCTTTTTAAATTATTTGGGTAAAAGTCTGTTAAAAACAGTAATAAATATGTTGTTTTAAATTAATATAAAATAGCGCAATTGTGTACAAGGGAGAATGTGAGTGAAAATGGACAGAGAGTGATTGATTTTAATCTGTGTGATGAATGATTGATGCGCGGTTTTTCAGTACATTCTGACATTTATATGACGTAATTATTTGTCACAATTTTGTTGAGCGACTTGGTCGTGTTAGAAGACCTAAAATAATTAGAAATATAGTAAAACCGTCAGAAAGGTATCATTAGAAATATATTACAATATACACTTTACTATTTACTATTTCATATACAATTTAATTCTTTTTTTATTGAGTTAATTTGTAATTTTACGTATCCCTCCTTTTTGCCAATTTGCACCAATTTTTAATTGTCTGTCCCCAACATTTTTCTCTTTTTTAAATTATTTAAACTTGTGCTAGAATTTTAATGAACGCGTACCTGACGTAGAACTTAAATTTAATCTTGTACATTATTAATATTTTATCTTTGGACTAAAGAACTTTTAAAATTTTGGCCATACAGTATTAAATGAGGCAGAAATTTCCTCCCAACACTTTTCTTCTTCTTAACACAATACTTTATCAGTTTTTTTTTGCATTCTATACATGTTTTTAACTCTCACTAAATCTATTAATAATTCAACTTCATTGGTGGAAAAATTTGCAGCTCTTTTAATATTTGCCATCATGTGTATATAAATATATTTCTTATTTTGCCGGTGACAGAATATTTACTGAGCAAAGATTATAATTTTCTCAGAATCCCAAATTACACAACACCATAAAATTATGTTGACATTCAGTTTAGGTTCAGCTGAACTAGATTAATTTGATAAGTTATAAACAAAAAAATGTTGAGGCTCAAGTTCAAGGTTCAACTGAAAAACCGAGCATGAGAAGTGTATTTGATGGTGTCGCGTATACGTCTGGATAAAAGTTGGTGAATGAGGGTGTATAATGAGGATGTTCGAGATATGTCTGTTGAGTAAATAAATGAATGAAGGAATGGTACGAATGATGAATTATATTGTGGAATGAATTAGATGAGAATGATGTTGCGTGTAAAGAATGGCAAGGCTCCCGGCTTGAATGAGATGTTGATGTATGGAGGTGAGAGGTTATTTGACTCCTGATGATTGGAAATGCGCGCGCGCAGTTAGAGTGTTTGAAGGTAGCGAGGCTGCGGTAGTGTCTGCGTTACCTGGTGCGGATGATGTTGTTGTAAATGATTTCAATAAATGAAGCAGAAAACGATTTAAATAATGTTAATTAATGATAATGTGTTAGTAGAATTAGTATTTAGTTTTATAAATTTGGCAATAACATTTATTGCTAGATATGGTTTACAAAACAAATTTACAAACACTTATATATTGTACAAATACAAACACATTGTTAATAGAGAGAGGGACTGTTTAGGGAATGTCCTTTAATGACAAGGGCTATGAACATCTAAATATTCATTCATTAGTTTCTGGTCGGCCCTAACGGCTTTCTTAATTTTAAAAGCTTCAAGGAAAGTGAATCGATATCCTTTTCTTATTTATTAGCTTCACAGTGATTTCTTCACTGTAACCATTGTTTGCTGCAATATTTAAAATGATTTTAATTCAGATAAATTATAAAACGTTGCTAGTTTTATATTACATGGGTGATACAAATTAGTGGGTTTCCTGTAAATACTAAAATTAAATTTATTGTTAATGTGTTGGATAGTAATGGCCAAGATATTTATGCTTTTATTAACTTTCACTTCAGTGGTGAATTATGTATTTTATTCAAATGAATTAAGGACATTTAGTAGTTGTTGCTCCTGGTGTAAAGGGATTAAAACATCGTCAATATATCTATACCAAAAATGTAAATATTTTAGGAGGTATTTTTTGGAATTGAGGCATATATTCTCTAAATTGTTGATGAATATTTCAGATAATAAAGACCCACATTTTGTTAATTATAAATGTCACCAAAGAGCAAAAATAATTTGTTTGTAGACAAACTTCCAGCAAGTTTAAAGTTACATGGTTAACTTCAAGCTGTTTTTAATTATGTCTAGAAGTTTGAAAATTGGAATGTAAGTAAATTCCCAAAACCTCCCTCTCTCTATTAACAGAGTTAGTTTGTATTTGAACTACATATAAGTGTTTGCATAACCAAGTGTTTTTATTTATTAATTTTAAATCACGTTTCGCCGAATGCAAACAGCTTCATTAATTGAAATGATGAATGTGTTAGTGTTTGAGAAGAGCGATTGCAATGTTTCGGTGATGGATGATGTGAGATTGGAGATGATATGAATGTGTTTGTATATTAGGGTAGTATGTGATGTATTAATTCAGAATACATTGGTGTATGTTGTATGATGACTCTGAGATTGACATGAATGTTGTTGAAAGAGTGAGTATAAGTCAGATGAGATAGTTTAGGAATGTGGAACGTGTGTCGAATGGAAGATATGAATGAACTTGTATGAATGTATATGTATGTATTTATGTATGAAGAGCATGTGGTTGAAGCAAGGATGACTGAATGTTTCTGGGGTTCGTGTTACCCCATTTAATAAGATATTATCTTTACAACATATGTATTATTTGTTTAAACTATATAATAATGAATGATTCACTTTAAAATTATAATGATGAATCGTTCTCATCTGTAACACAATACTTTGCTAGCTGACAATTTATTATACATACATATATATTTTTTATTGTAACATTAGCAGATTGTCAGCTACTGAAATATTGTGATACAGAGACAGTTAGTATAAAAAACAAACAAATTACGGATGATTAACTAGATTTTTCATTGTTAAACATTCCGGCATTATTTTATACAAATATATTTCAAGTAAATGATTGATATAAATAAATTTGAATCAGTTTTATTTTAAATATTATTCTCTAAACAACTTATGACCGATTTAAATAAAGTTAATCAAAAAATCATCCTCCATCGATTATTTATACTAACAGTCAACATATTTTGTAAATAAAGATAATGAAATACTTTTACCCAAAATAATTGTATCAAAGTATTAATTCTAAAAGTTTCCTTTATAATAATTACATTGATTTCTTTTTAAAAACTTGGAAAACTGACAGAATTGATATTTACTAATGATAATAAATAAATATGTTTTAAGTAGATAGTTGACAATAACTTTGTTTAACACATATTTATTCTTTAAGAATAAGAAATCGATACCTATTGTAATAAGTTATACATACATCTTATTACAATATTCTTTATTCTTAAAAAATTAATCTGTTTTGAAGAGATTTATTGTGAATTATTAAATTTAAAATATAGTTTTTATTGTTTAAGATAAATAAGTAAATAATATTATTGTAATTAAATATGTAAAAACAATAATAAATGTTTTAAATAGATAAGTTTACAATAACTCTATTTAAATTAATTTGTAAGATAGTAATCCTCCTAAAAAGTCCTCCAATTCATTTTTAATTCCTTTCATGAAGTCCCTCAAATCATTTATAAAATTGTCTTCCTCCCAAAAATCCCTCCAATTCATTTGCAAGATATAATCCTCTCGAAAAGTCCTCCAATACATTTATATTTCCTCCCATGAAGTCCCTCAAATCAATTATAAAATTGTTCTTCCTCCAATTCATTAATAAGATATCATCCTCCCAAAAACTCCCTCAAATCATTTATAAAATAGCCATCTTACTAAATGTCCCTCAAATCAATTTATAAAATAATCACCCTCTTAAAAAGTCCCTCAAATAACTTATAAAGCAATCCTACATTCTAAAAGACACCCCAGAAATTAAATAATATTTTTTTCAATAATATATATTTAATAAAAATTGTAATAATTATGTTTTACATTGTATTTATAATATAAATTTGTTTTTGTAATAAATAAATTGTAATGAATGCTTTAAATATTGTATTATAGATGTTAGTTTCTATTGTATACTGATTTAAAACGTCAATAAAAGTGTTTAAAATGGCTGCCATTCTTTCATTTATTTCCTTCTGTAAATATAAATATATTTTATTCAAATTCAATTAACTTGTCTTCCATTTTGTACCTCCCATATATTAAATGAAATTCAATTAAATATCAATTAAGAGGAGGAGCCACGAAAGATTCAATGGGCGTCAACACACCCAATTAAGAAACAGGGTTGCCAATTCACTATAACCAAAATCCAGTAAAGTTACCTCCTCATCGTTCTGCGCCCCGGATACAAATCGACGAATTTGGAGCAATTCCTGACCAAAAACTCGAAGTTTTTTTCTAGTTCAAAAACTAAACAATAGATAGCACCACCATGCATACATGATTGATGCTGCCCCCTGGTGACCAATTTTAGAACTAAGAAAAAAAACTTTGAAATTTTGTCAGGATCTGCTCCAATTTGGTCGGTTTGTATCCGGGGCGCAGAACGGCGAGGAGGTATCTTTACTGTATTTTGGTTATAGTGAATTGGCATCACTGCTTTCTTAATTGGTTGTGTTACCGCCCTCATTTCTTCTATTGCTCCTCCTCATAATTGAAACTTAATTGAATTTAATTTTATATATGGGAGGAACAAAATGGCTGATTAATAGAAATTTAAATGGAAGTATTTAAATGCAAATAATTAAATAGACGCCATTTTAAATTCAACCATTGACATTTAAAGTAAAAGAAACCAACATTAAAATAATTAATTAAATTAACTTAGTTCGCAAAAAATTAAAAACAACAAGGTATGTATAAATATAAACAATATTTATTATCATTGCAAAGTTGTGTACAAGTTTTACTAACATTTTATTTTAGAATTGTTAACTACAAGTACATTTTATTTATAATACAAACTATTTTTTAAATAAATTAATTTAGAATAAGTCTCTTTAAAATATATTTATAAGACGTATTGCAATAAGATGTATGTTTTCTTATTACAATATTTCTTATTCTTAAAGAATAGATATGTTTTAAATAGAGTTATTGTAAACTTATCTATTTAAAACATTTATTATTGTTTTTACATATTTAATTACAATAATATTATTAACTTATTTATCTTAAACAATAAAAACTATATTTTAAATTAAATAATTCACAATAAATCTCTTCAACACACATTTATTCTTTAAGAATAAGGAATATTGTAATAAGATATATGTTAACTTATTACAATGGGTACCCTATTTCTTATTCTTAAACAATAAATATATGTTAAACAAAGTTACTGTCAACTATCTATTTAAAACATATTTGTTATTATTTTTACATATTTAATTACAATAATATATGTAAAAATAATAACAAATAATATTTAATACAATAATATATGGGGTAGGTGGCTCAGTGGTATCGAGTCGGCCTGTGGATCTTGAGAACCCTGGTTCGATCCCCACAGCCGACAAACAATTTTCACCAATTTAAAAAAAAAAATCTACCCCTGTGGCTCCTCCACCACTAATATCTTTGGAGGCCGTGATTTGACGGCTGGTAACCGCACTTCACGCGAAAAAATATATCACTTACCGAGATCTGCGTAGGCAGAGTGCCACACCCAGTGATGGGTAAAAGGCGTGATGATATATTTATTTTAATTACAATAATATTATTTACTTATTTATCTTAAACAATAAAAACTATATTTTAAATTTAATAATTCACAATAAATCTCTTCAAAACAGATTAATTTTTTAAGAATAAAGAATATTGTAATAAGATGTATGTATAACTTATTACAATAGGTATCTATTTCTTATTCTTAAAGAATAAATATGTGTTAAACAAAGTTATTGTCAACTATCTACTTAAAATATATTTATTATTATCATTAGTAAATATCAATTCTGTCAGTTTTCCAAGTTTTTAAAAAGAAATCAATGTAATTATTATAAAGGAAACTTTTAGAATTAATACTTTGATACAATTATTTTGGGTAAAAGTATTTCATTATCTTTATTTACAAAATATGTTGACTGTTAGTATAAATAATCGATGGAGGATGATTTGATTCACTTTATTTAAATCGGTCATAAGTTGTTTAGAGAATAATATTTAAAATAAAACTGATTCAAATTTATTTATATCAATCATTTACTTGAAATATATTTGTATAAAATAATGCCGGAATGTTTAACAATGAAAAATCTAGTTAATCATCCGTAATTTGTTTGTTTTTTATACTAACTGTCACTGTATCACAAGGTTTCAGTAGCTGACAATCTGCTAATGTTACAATAAAAAATATATATGTATGTATAATAAATTGTCAGCTAGCAAAGTATTGTGTTACAGATGAGAACGATTAATCATTATAATTTTAAAGTGAATCATTCATTATTATATAGTTTAAACAAATAATACATATGTTGTAAAGATAATATCTTATTAAATGGGGTAACACGAACCCCAGAAACATTCAGTCATCCTTGCTTCAACCACATGCTCTTCATACATAAATACATACATATACATTCATACAAGTTCATTCATATCTTCCATTCGACACACGTTCCACATTCCTAAACTATCTCATCTGACTTATACTCACTCTTTCAACAACATTCATGTCAATCTCAGAGTCATCATACAACATACACCAATGTATTCTGAATTAATACATCACATACTACCCTAATATACAAACACATTCATATCATCTCCAATCTCACATCATCCATCACCGAAACATTGCAATCGCTCTTCTCAAACACTAACACATTCATCATTTCAATTAATGAAGCTGTTTGCATTCGGCGAAACGTGATTTAAAATTAATAAATAAAAACACTTGGTTATGCAAACACTTATATGTAGTTCAAATACAAACTAACTCTGTTAATAGAGAGAGGGAGGTTTTGGGAATTTACTTACATTCCAATTTTCAAACTTCTAGACATAATTAAAAACAGCTTGAAGTTAACCATGTAACTTTAAACTTGCTGGAAGTTTGTCTACAAACAAATTATTTTTGCTCTTTGGTGACATTTATAATTAACAAAATGTGGGTCTTTATTATCTGAAATATTCATCAACAATTTAGAGAATATATGCCTCAATTCCAAAAAATACCTCCTAAAATATTTACATTTTTGGTATAGATATATTGACGATGTTTTAATCCCTTTACACCAGGAGCAACAACTACTAAATGTCCTTAATTCATTTGAATAAAATACATAATTCACCACTGAAGTGAAAGTTAATAAAAGCATAAATATCTTGGCCATTACTATCCAACACATTAACAATAAATTTAATTTTAGTATTTACAGGAAACCCACTAATTTGTATCACCCATGTAATATAAAACTAGCAACGTTTTATAATTTATCTGAATTAAAATCATTTTAAATATTGCAGCAAACAATGGTTACAGTGAAGAAATCACTGTGAAGCTAATAAATAAGAAAAGGATATCGATTCACTTTCCTTGAAGCTTTTAAAATTAAGAAAGCCGTTAGGGCCGACCAGAAACTAATGAATGAATATTTAGATGTTCATAGCCCTTGTCATTAAAGGACATTCCCTAAACAGTCCCTCTCTCTATTAACAATGTGTTTGTATTTGTACAATATATAAGTGTTTGTAAATTTGTTTTGTAAACCATATCTAGCAATAAATGTTATTGCCAAATTTATAAAACTAAATACTAATTCTACTAACACATTATCATTAATTAACATTATTTAAATCGTTTTCTGCTTCATTTATTGAAATCATTTACAACAACATCATCCGCACCAGGTAACGCAGACACTACCGCAGCCTCGCTACCTTCAAACACTCTAACTGCGCGCGCGCATTTCCAATCATCAGGAGTCAAATAACCTCTCACCTCCATACATCAACATCTCATTCAAGCCGGGAGCCTTGCCATTCTTTACACGCAACATCATTCTCATCTAATTCATTCCACAATATAATTCATCATTCGTACCATTCCTTCATTCATTTATTTACTCAACAGACATATCTCGAACATCCTCATTATACACCCTCATTCACCAACTTTTATCCAGACGTATACGCGACACCATCAAATACACTTCTCATGCTCGGTTTTTCAGTTGAACCTTGAACTTGAGCCTCAACATTTTTTTGTTTATAACTTATCAAATTAATCTAGTTCAGCTGAACCTAAACTGAATGTCAACATAATTTTATGGTGTTGTGTAATTTGGGATTCTGAGAAAATTATAATCTTTGCTCAGTTTATATTCTGTCACCGGCAAAATAAGAAATATATTTATATACACATGATGGAAAATATTAAAAGAGCTGCAAATTTTTCCACCAATGAAGTTGAATTATTAATAGATTTAGTGAGAGTTAAAAACATGTATAGAATGAAAATAAAACTGATAAAGTATTGTGTTAAGAAGAAGAAAAGTGTTGGGAGGAAATTTCTGCCTCATTTAATACTGTAGGGCCAAAATCTTAAAAGTTCTCTAGTCCAAAGATAAAAATATTAATAATGTACAAGATTAAATTTAAGTTCTACGTCAGGTACGCGTTCATTAAAATTCTAGCACAAGTTTAAATAATTTAAAAAAGAGAAAAATGATGGGGACAGACAATTAAAAATTGGTGCAAATTGGCAAAAAGGAGGGATACGTAAAATTACAAATTAACTCAATGAAAAAAGAATTAAATTGTATATGAAATAGTAAATAGTAAAGTCGCTCAACAAAATTGTGACAAATAATTACGTCATATAAATGTCAGAATGTACTGAAAAACCGCGCATCAATCATTCATCACACAGATTAAAATCAATCACTCTCTGTCCATTTTCACTTACATTCTCCCTTGTACACAATTGCGCTATTTTATATTAATTTAAAACAACATATTTATTACTGTTTTTAACAGACTTTTACCCAAATAATTTAAAAAGGGAATAATTTAAATGAGCACCGAAATCATTGTATCTTAAATAATCAATAAGAGCTGTGTTGCTCTAGCCAGAAATATATTTATTAAACACCAAAAATATATATTTTTAACCCTAGTTAAATTATATTTTGATAGTCTAAAATAATTAAATGAATACTAAAAATAATAATTAGGCATAAAAAATACTAACTGATCTTTAAATATAATAGCAAATAAGCTTCATGGAAAATTAAATGCTAATATGGCAAATAGCAAATATAAATATTTGATATTTAAATTGATAAACAGATTAGTAAAGTCTAGTATTTTGGATATCGAATATGAATTATTTAGAGCTGATATTTTGGTGCTCGATTAAATACAACTCACTTAAAACTAGTAATTATCTTATATTGATGTTGGAGGCAGCGGTCTTGACGACATTCTGCGTTGACTTTGCAGACATCTTCGGATGTGTTTGAAGAGAAGCTGTTGATTCTGCTGCTGATGAATCTTCCCAGCATTTTGATGTAATCGCCAACAGGAAACGTTGGTTTTATTCATTCACCACCGCACCTAACAATAAAATATTATTAGAAACAAGTACAAATACTCCTTAAAAAACAATAAGTTTTCAATGATGGTGTCCTTCTTCTCCCTACCTACCCTATCTTACCTAAGTTTTTGTCAAAGACTAGCTACGAATCTACAACAAAGCAACCGCGAAACGCTATGATGGGGCCCCACGTGGGGTCAGCGTTTTGTGGTGGACAATACAAAACATCCGATATCGACTCGTGAGGTTGATTACACATCAAACCCACGATAGATATCACAATATCAATTCGTAAAATTGATTTATGGAAATAAATCAACCCCACGATAGATATTGTTCTAACCAATTTCGATTCGTAAAATTGATTTATAGTAATAAATCAACCCCACGAAAAGAACTACACAGTTGTTAGGAAGGCCTTCTAATAAGGCAGAAACTAAACTAACTAAATTTAAATGTACGTAGATAAAAAAACACGATATTGACTCGTGAATATGATCTTATAGTATAACTATAAATCATATCCACGATAAGATATCGGTCAAGTGTTAGGAAGAACCTGAAAGAGACTCACATTTTACGTAGTCTTCAGTAAAGGTGCCATCTTTTTCTCCCTACCCATCCCTATCTTACCTAAGTTTTTGCCAACGACTAGCTACGAATCTACGACAAAGCAACCGAAGCGTGCTTGTCAAGTTAGCAAAAACGTTGAGCATATTCCGTGCCCACGACCTCTCGGTTCACCGCCTACCAACCTACCCGACTGCTGGGAAGATTTCGCAGTGCTCGAACAGTCGAATTATGTCTAGATCTCCCAATGACTCATTGGACAATATGGTTCCTGTGATTCGATAACTCGGCCACCCAAGGCATCGGCTTACACCTTCTAGCTACACTCAGCAGCACGCTCGCGAGGGACTCGCCCCAACCCGGATCACGAAACGCTTACAAACTTGCCTCCTGGTGATGGGATGTATGTTGGGGCCCCACGTGGGGCCTGCGTTTTGTGGTGGATAATACAAAATACACGATATCGACTCGTGAGGTTGATTTCAAATCAAACCCACGATAGATATCGATCTACACAATTTCAATTCGTAAAATTGATTTATAGTAATAAATCAACCCCACGAAAAGAACTACACACAGTTAGGATGGCCTCCTATTAAGGCAGCAACTAACTAACTAAATTAAAATGTACGTAGTGAGTGAGTGAACAATAAAAACAAACACGATATCGACTCGAGAAGTTGATCTTATAGTATAACTATAAATCAAGCCCACGATACGATATCGGTTATGAAGTTATGAAGGCCTTTAAATAAGGCAGACAAAAGTTAAATTACACGACGACGACGTTTGTTTGGCAAGTGAACTTCTTGTTGCAGACTCGCAGCGACCTACTTAAAATTAAAGTGAATTTGAAACATACACAACATATACACATCTAACATACACTTCAAATACAATATTACTCAGTTTACTGTTATTATTATTAGAAATTATTAATATTATTTATATATTATTATTTAGTATAAACAAAAGTAAAATAATAACGTTTATCTACTCTTATTAAATAATGTATTCATTACTTATGAAAATTATGCTAAGTAATACTAATCATTATTGACAGTGTTAAGTAATAATTCATTACTAAACACTTCACGACCAATCACACGTCCGAATTTTCATTACTTAACACTTTAATAGCCAATCAAAAAATAAGGATAATTGCCGCACGTTAAGTATGCTATGAAACAGTGAAGCGCGCTATTGTTAATTATCTGTCAAAATTAGTTTAAAACGTTTTTGTTTACAATAATACTGTAATTTGTGTGATTATACATGTGAGTTATGGATTCTGAAAGCAAACAAAGTAAAATTTGTACTCCACCAGATATTGTAGAAGCCGCACACGTACGTTTCTTAAATTTACTGCCCGAAAAATTAAAAAAAACTATGAACAAGTTTATAAAACTTTTATGGATTGGCGAATACGTAAAATTGTTAAGTAGTGTTAATATTTATTAAATAAAAGTAAAAGCAAAAAATTTAAGCAATCTGACTTATTCATAATGTAACATAAAAAAATAATTGTAAAATCTTATTACATAATAACATATAGTCGTAGATAAAGTATAGTATTCTATTCGCAAGTAATAGCTATTACTCACTCGAATGATTTACAACACTCACCTTCGGCTCGTGTTGCAAACTTCATTCTCTTGAGTAATAGCTTATATTACTTACTCATTGAATAATATACTATTTTTTGAATTTAGCAATTTACTTTTAAAACACTTTAAACAAATATTTCTCACATCTAACAATAAATGAAATTAAAAGACAGCAGATGTATGTTAAGGCTGTGTCTCAATAAAATTCTAAATAAATTATTAATAATTTCTTTTCTCATATTTTAGATTAATTAAAATATAAATAAACGAAATTTGTACTCATCTTTTGTTCCTGAAGTGTGTTGAAGCAACCGGTGGACAGCGTGGACAACTTGGGCATGGCGCTCGAGTCCTGGGACTGAATGCCGCATTCAAATAATTTGCGTCAACTACAAAACAGAATTTAAAATGAGCATCTATCATTAAAAAATACTAAACAATATTTAAAAGTAATTTTTACATTAAACAATAGTAAATGATCAAAATAAAATTATATGTTTAAACCAATTGTGAATAATTCTCCACTACGACATTCACAGAACATTACAGCCGTTTTTAAAACATGTTTATCTAAAGTTACGGAAAAACTGTCGTTGATATTTTCTCTCAAAAAAAATTAATAAAATTAGTCACATTTACAAACAAAACTATAGACAGTTCAAATTTTCAATCCTCTTCAAATTTAAAAGATACACTCCATTTAAATATTGTAAAGAAAACTTTTAAAACTCATATATTTGAAATATTAGAAACAAAATTACCCAAAAGGATAAAAGTATTTGTTAACTTTATTTACAAAATACAATGACCGCTAGTATAAATAATCGGTGAAGGATGATTTGATTAAATTTATTTTTCTACTTTGAACCGATCATAAATTTTTTAGAGAAAAATACTTGAAATAAAAGTGATTCAAATTTATTTATGTCTATCATTTACTTGAAATATATTTGTATAAAATAATGCCGGAATGTTTAACAATGAAAAATCTAGTTAATCATCCGTAATTTGTTTTTTATACTAACTGTCACTGTATCACAATGTTTCAGTAGCTGATAATATGCTAAAGTTATCAAAAATAAATATATATAGCTAGCAAAGTATTGTGTTACAGATGATAACGATCCATCATTATATTTTTAAAGTGAATCGTTATTATATAACTTAAACAAATAATAAATATGTTGCCAAGATAATTATTACATATAGCATCACGATATATCTTATTAAACACATTCTCTCATTAGATGAACTAAAGAATCAACCAATATTCTCATTCTGACACACCATTCTCGCTTCAACCACATTTCCGTTCCTATCCACGCACGCAATCTTTTATTCGACATTATCAACAATGCAAAACTAACATCACTCTCATCTATATCACCTCTAATATTTTCAATATAACCATACAGCCCATAAGAAACCCTTACACCATCTGTTCCTAACATCTGATTCATTCCACAATAACTCCCCATCCGCATTGCATCCTTGCCACCTCTTCACACTCAACCCAACCAAAACATTCTTTTTTCTTCATACTAAAATCAATCGTCCATATTTCACTTTCCCCACACATTTATTCATCACGTAAATTCTCAGCCACGTACATCTTTTATTCATTTTGAAATCGCAAACACGATCTCTTGTTCTCCACAATGCATAGAAAATTACCTCATTCACACAATCTTGTCTGGCAAACCTGGTCAATTTAAAACAACATATTAATTACTGTTTTTACCAGACTTTTACCCAAATAATTTAAAAAGAGAATAATTTAAATGAGCACCAAAATCCTTTTAAAAATAAAAACTGTATTGCTCTGACCAGAAATAATTCAATGAATACTAAAAAATAATAAATGAACATCAGAAATTGTAAACTATCTTAAAATATAATTTTTAATATCCACGAATATTAAATAAGCTTTCCGGATTAAATTAAATGGCAATAGCAAAATAAATATTTAGTGTTGAAATTGAGAAACAGATTAGCAGACTCTAGTTATTTGGGTACCGATTATGAATAATTTAGGGCTGAAATTTTGGTGCTCTGTTAAATACAACCCGTTTTAAAAAAAATAATTTTCTTACATTTGATGTTGTGCGCAGCAGACTTGACGACATGCTATGCTGATTTTGCAGCCATCTTCTGATATATTTGAAAATAAAATGTTGATTTCTGTCACTGATCATTCTTTCCAGCATGTGATGTAATCACCAAAACATTTAGTAGAAGACCTTGGCTTTCTTCGCTGCCGCAACTAACAAATACAACAACAAAATAATTAGAAACAATTACAAATAATATTTATTAAATAGTAATTTAAATTGATTTTTTTGAGTATTCGTAGAGAGTGGTTTTATAACGAATGGTTAGAAAAACAGTTTTTCCGTCTGCATTGCTTCCCAAATTATTTTAGAGAAAATTGTTTCAAATAAATGTTGTAGAGCATAAAATTCTATACTTGAATCAATAAACAAGATTAATTTCACATGCTTTATAACTGCAGAAATTAGACTAGAAAATTTACAAAATTGCAGTTTAATAGTACTACCTATTAACTATTATGTGTATATATAAATTCTCTTTTAAATACAAATACGTAATTGTTTTAAGTGATAAATTATTAATTCTATCATTTTTTCCAGTTTTTAAAATAAAATAAATTGAAATATTATAAAGAAAACTTTTAGAACTAATATTTTAAATATTGGAAACAATTATTTTGTGTAAAAGTATTTCATTATTTTTATTTATAAATTACAATGATCGTTTAAACAAATAATCAATAAAGAGTGATTTGATTAGCTTTAATTTTCTGCTTTGAATCGGTTATAAATTGTTTAAACAAAAATATATTTAAAATAAAAGTACTACAAATTTATTTATATCCATCTCATATTTGGAATATTTTTATCCGCTCTTTGTTTATTATAAATTATCAATTACTTTTACCCAAATAATTTAAAAAGGGAATAATTTAAATGAGCACCGAAATCATTTTATCAAAAATAATAAATAAGAACCGTGTTACTTTTATCAAAAACATATTTACTAAACAATAAAAATATATTTATTACCCAGGCAAAATTATATTTTAATTAATTAATTAATTAAGTACTAAAAATAATAATCAAAAATTATAAACGATCTTTGCAAGTAATTTTTAATAAATATCCAAGAATAGTAAATAGGTTTTCCGGAAAATTAAATGGCAATGGAAAAAATAAATATTTGTGTACAAATTGATAAACAGATTATAAGACTCTAGTTTTTAAATATCGATAATGAAAAATTTAAGGCTTAAAATTGGTGCTCGATTAAATATAACCCATTTAAAAATAATAATTTTCTTACAATTGATGTTGCGAACAGCGGACTTGAAATTCTGCATTGAGTTCACAATCATCTTCTATATGTTTGAAGATAAGATGTTTAACTCAGTTGATGATGTCCACGATGATAAGAATACCAGCTGCTTTAAGATTATGATACAAGCTGATGATGAGGCTGCAGGAGATGATTCCAAGTTCATGATGTCTCTATACACATAAAAACAATGTATTAGTCATGTAAAATAGATAAAAACATACAAATTAGCAAAAACGTTAAGCATATTCCATGCCCACGACCTCTCGGTTCACAGACTACCAACCTACTCGAACAGCCGAATTATGTCTATAACTTCTCAATGACTCATTGAACCGCTCCATCCTGACGCGAAACGCATATCAATGTATAGTTAATAAAGGCCTTCTAATAAGGCAGAAATTTATTTATATTAATAGTACGTAGCCATCTTGACAAAACGACGTTTGTTTGGCAAGTGAAAGAGCTAGTGCTCGTTGTTTGATTGTCTAGCACCGACACAACTTACGTTCAAAAACCACTCCGATAATTACAATGTACTAGAGAGAGATAGACAACTTGGATAATAGCGTACACATACTTTATAATGGTTATTTAATGTTGTTGCATATTCGGATCGAATAATTAGCCGCAATTGGCTAGCAAGACATAACTACTGTAAATAAATTTACCTTGAAACATATAAGATATCTACACTTCAAATGCAATATTTATCATTTTACTTTTATTATTATTATTAATAATTATTATTATTATTATTGTATTTTAATTGATAAATAAGTAAAATCATTGTAATATATGTATTATTTGTTTTTGAATAAAGTAAATATTAACATCTCAATAATTAGAATTTACTTTTAAAACGATAAACAAATATTTATCACATCAAAAATACTCAACTAATTCATATTTGCTATAAAATGAACCATATTTATAAACAAAACTATAGGCAGCCCAAATTATCAAATATTTAAAACCGTTTTCAATTATCTTTACTTGTTTAAAAGTTAAAACCGTATCATTCAGATTTTCATGCGCCATTTTATTATTTCTCCGAGAAATACTAAAAAGAAACCCACATTTACTCATTTAAAAGATACACTCACCTTTTAAAAACTAATTAAAGTATGGATTGATATCGAGAGCTGTTGATAATTAACTTTTACCCAAATAATTTAAAAAGAGAATAATTTAAATGAGCACCAAAATCCTTTTAAAAATAAAAACTGTATTGCTCTGACCAGAAATAATTCAATGAATACTAAAAAATAATAAATGAACATCAGAAATTGTAAACTATCTTAAAATATAATTTTTAATATCCACGAATATTAAATAAGCTTTCCGGATTAAATTAAATGGCAATAGCAAAATAAATATTTAGTGTTGAAATTGAGAAACAGATTAGCAGACTCTAGTTATTTGGGTACCGATTATGAATAATTTAGGGCTGAAATTTTGGTGCTCTGTTAAATACAACCCGTTTTAAAAAAAATAATTTTCTTACATTTGATGTTGTGCGCAGCAGACTTGACGACATGCTATGCTGATTTTGCAGCCATCTTCTGATATATTTGAAAATAAAATGTTGATTTCTGTCACTGATCATTCTTTCCAGCATGTGATGTAATCACCAAAACATTTAGTAGAAGACCTTGGCTTTCTTCACTGCCGCAACTAACAAATACAACAACAAAATAATTAGAAACAATAACAAATAATATTTTTTAAATAGTAATTTAAATTGATTTTTTTGAGTATTCGTAGAGAGTGGTTTTATACCGAATGGTTAGAAAAACAGTTTTTCCGTCTGCATTGCTTCCCAAACTATTTTAGAGAAAATTGTTTCAAATAAATGTTGTAGAGCATAAAATTCTATACTTTAATCAATAAACAAGATTAATTTCACATGCTTTATAACTGCAGAAATTAGACTAGAAAATTTACGAAATTGCAGTTTAATAGTGCTACCTATTAACTATTATGTGTATATATAAATTCTCTTTTAAATACAAATACGTAATTGTTTTAAGTGATAAATTATTAATTCTATCATTTTTTCCAGTTTTTAAAATAAAATAAATTGAAATATTATAAAGAAAACTTATAGAACTAATATTTTAAATATTGGAAACAATTATTTTGTGTAAAACTATTTCATTATTTTTATTTATAAATTACAATGATCGTTTAAACAAATAATCAATAAAGAGTGATTTGATTAGCTTTAATTTTCTGCTTTGAATCGGTTATAAATTGTTTAAACAAAAATATATTTAAAATAAAAGGACTACAAATTTATTTACATCCATCTCATATTTCGAATATTTTTATCCGCTCTCTGTTTATTATAAATTATCAATTACTTTTACCCAAATAATTTAAAAAGGGAATAATTTAAATGAGCACCGAAATCATTTTATCAAAAATAATAAATAAGAACCGTGTTACTTTTATCAAAAACATATTTACTAAACAATAAAAATATATTTTAATTAATTAATTAATTAAGTACTAAAAATAATAATCAAAAATTATAAACGATCTTTGCAAGTAATTTTTCATAAATATCCAAGAATAGTAAATAAGTTTTCCGGAAAATTAAATGGCAATGGAAAAAATAAATATTTGTGTACAAATTGATAAACAGATTATAAGACTCTAGTTTTTAAATATCGATAATGAAAAATTTAAGGCTTAAATATAACCCATTTAAAAATAATAATTTTCTTACAATTGATGTTGCGAACAGCGGACTTGAAATTCTGTATTGAGTTCACAATCATCTTCTATATGTTTGAAGATAAGATGTTTAACTCAGTTGATGATGTCCACGATGATAAGAATACCAGCTGCTTTAAGATTATGATACAAGCTGATGATGAGGCTGCAGGAGATGATTCCAAGTTCATGATGTCTCTATACACATAAAAACAATGTATTAGTCATGTAAAATAGATAAAAACATACAAATTAGCAAAAACGTTAAGCATATTCCATGCCCACGACATCTCGGTTCACAGACTACCAACCTACTAGAACAGCCGAATCCTGACGCGAAACGCATATCAATGTATAGTTAATAAAGACCTTCTAATAAGGCAGAAATTTATTTATATTAATAGTACGTAGCCATCTTGACAAAACGACGTTTGTTTGGCAAGTGAAAGAGCTAGTGCTCGTTGTTTGATTGTCTAGCACCGACACAACTTACGTTCAAAAACCACTCCGATAATTACAATGTACTAGAAAGAGATAAACAACTTCTGCCAGTAATTGATCAGATAGGAAACGTAACTACTCTAAAGATATACAAATATACACTTCAAATACAATATTTCTATTTTTACTTTTTAATATTATTATAAACAATTATTAATATTGTTATTGTTATATTTTTATTTATAAACAAATAAAATAAAAGTAATATATGTGATTCAGGCCAGTTTAAGATAACTAAACTAATACGCTATGTATGTGTAAACTAATTTTAACAAATTTGTACAACTCCTAAATTTGTGCAAATTTGCATCTGATTTATTTTCATGGACTACATACTTTTTAGACTAATTAAAATATATAAATAAATGATGGTATCACTTATCTTTTTTCCTGAACTGTGTGATTCGGCAACAAGGACCGCGGTGAACAGCATGAAGTCAAACGGTAGGCTCCACTCCCGGGACTGAATGCCGAATTCAGCCAAGTTGCGTAAGCTGCAAGAAATCAGAGAACACAGTATGAATATGGTTATTTATTTGCTACAGGAACTTTATTCCGATTTCAATAGTTTCAAGTGGAATTCGAACCACTTACATATAATCATATTTTTGCTTATAAATTCAAGTCAGCGAGGGTCGTATAAATGCTCTAATTAATTAATAGTGTCGGTGGCTCAGTGGTACAGAGAACGAGAGTTCGATTTCCACAGCCAACAACGATATGCACGATACGTGCATAAATATATAATTCACAGTAATAAATATAAGGCGTGATGATATAGTTATTTTTATTTATTAATTAATGGAATAATTAGATTAGCTATGGCTCTAAAGACATTGATATCTGCAAGAACTTAACACAGTAATGTCTTGAAAGATGAACAAATTACTTTAAACAAATAACTAACATTTTTTAAATTTTATTTTTTTAATATACTATTTCATGTTTTACATACCAGTTTTCTGTGTCTCCGCCATGCAAGCCGTCGACTTCCTCGTTGTGGGTTATACCGCCCAGTGTCGGTCGTCAGAGCCTCGTTAGCTTTAACCAGGGAGTACCACGAGGAGGTGAGGTTGACATTTGGGAGAGTTGAATCCCCCCTTACCCCCCGAATCGTAGACATTATTGTAACGAAAATTCACATACATATGTATTTTTACCCACTGAATCCAGTTGATGAATCTCCAAGTGCATATGTCTTCTAGTTTTCGAGAAAATGTAAAAAAAAAACACTTCTTGCCAGTTTTTTTTGCGGAAATTTGAAAACAAATTAAAATCGCTGAAACTATGTTTATAAGTTAACTGAGGCACGAGATATTCAATGCTGTTGATTGCATCTTCATATTTTGTTTAGTTTTTAAGATATAGTCTCGGAAAAGTACTAAATCTTAAAGAAAATAGGAATCTAACTTTTGCGGAGGCATATCATAACATAAACAAGATCTGAAAATGCGATCAACGGCATTAAATTCCTCGTATTCTAATTGACTTATAAGCAAACTTTCATGCAATTTAAAGCAATTTTATTTGGTTGACATTAATTAGGTAATTATATTTTAAAATATACTAATTATAATATGTAGGCTGCTTATACTGCAATAGCAATCAAATTCTATTGCTACAAAGAAACATGTAATTAATTTGTAACGTAACATAATCTACAAATAGGCAATTACTGCTAATTACTCCACTTTGAAGTGCGTTCCAAAAAAGTACATTTTCAGATTTCAGCTATCTCTACTGATTTTGCGAACCCTGTAATTTGTAATTTACCTCCACGTGATGTCAGAGTTTTGTGGGCGGTGCCCTCTGTCCAACACACTTGATTATCAAGGATAATTAATTAATTTGTTCACAGTTTTCGCCGAAATCGACTTGTTTTTAAATAGGTTTCCCACTTATTTGGATCATCTATTAATTTTAAATGTACAGTTATTTAAAATAGCGCATCAAGCATTAACATTATTTCTCTGAAATAAAGGGTTCCATTACTATTGTATTTATATTTAATTACTTTTAGAAAAAATAAAAATTGGCTGACAACTGGTCAGAAAACTACGTTCATTTCCAAATCAATCAATAAATCAAATACCCCTCGCAATCTTCCCCGGAAAGTGCAGCAATATCTAAATGTAATGTAGGCGTAATTATAGAATTAAATTATTATTGCAGATCTTTCATTATAAAAATCTTTAAACAACATAAAAACTATGAGGATACCAGGATTTGAACCTAAAGCCTCCATTTATAAGTGTTAACTAATTTAATTCTTACAATAAAAAGTACTTTACAATTTAATTAAAGCCTTTATGATTTTTTTTAATAACTACAATCTTACAGATTAAAAAATATTCAAAAACTGTAAGAATTATTTAACAGGCATTACCAATTTTTCTAGAAAATATACAATCTTACAAGTACTTTAATGATTAATAAAGGCCTTTATGTATTATTTAAAAGACCTTACTTTTTTTTAGCAAAACTAAATCTAAAATGTACTTTAAAAAGTATTCCAACACTGTATGAATTATTAAAAAAAAACATTACCAATTTTTTGGAATATATGCAAGCTTACTTTACAAATAATACATTCTTATAAGTATTTTAGAAAATTTTCTGGGACTGTATATATAATTTAATCGCCTAAGAATTCTAAACACTCCATGTGAAAACCAGACTAGCCTAAATTTATTTAAAATCACGCAAACCGACCCGAATCCGAACACAATTCGCGAAGTTTACTTCATTCATCAACAAAATAAAAGTGTGTGTTTTAAAATTAAATATTGAAGTTTTTCTCAAACTATACTATAAAAAAATATTCTATAATTTGCAAGTATACTGTATGATAAGAAAAATCTGTCTTTTTCTTCACTGATACAGGCTCTTGATAATAGTTTGAAGTTCTTTAGGAGACCCCATAAGCCTGCAGAAGGTGCTAGCGAACCACAGAAACAACACAGCCTGCTCTTAAGTCTCTTGTTTTGTTATTGAAAGTAACTGAGACTGATTTTACTTGTTTAAAAATTCTTTTAGCAAATATAATCTTAAAGTAATTGATCTGTCGCGAACTTTAAACGTTTTAAATTTTCTTTAATTTCATAATTATAAACGAACGAAAGTTCATTAAAACTTTACTATAAATAAATTATTCATGTATATAACAAAGTTACGAGTACGGTAGATATTATGTAATACTTCGGTTTTAATTGCGGACATTCGATGCTCGACGCGCGGCCCAACTAACTACATGTGGATGCGACATGTGTTTCGGAAATAAAGAAAATATATGTATAAATGTGATTTTATCCTGTATTTATTTATTTATTTAAAAGTCCCGAAAAATAATTATTGAATAGCTGATAAATATTTTCAGATACGAGTTAATTAGGGTCAATCTAAACATTTATTTAAATTAGTCATTTGTATAAATATTTTTGAATAAATAGCAAATATTGACTCAGGTTAAGAATCACATTTAAGAAGTATGAAATATATAATAACGAGTAAATAGAATTACTCCTACAGTACTACTGCAAAAGAGATAGACAAGAAAGCACATGTATTTTGTTACTCACCTTGCCTCCTGTAAGTTCTCCGGAACCTGCAACAATTGAAAAAATGTATTAGTACACATCAAAATAAACGAGAATAATGATAATAGAGAAAACAAATCAACAGAATAGTTTTAAAATGCTTTAAAAAATGAAACTACCATTTAGAAGGTTTTAGCATGGTATCAGCAACTGCAACCCCGGAACCTTCTTTGGGCACAACACTACACACTAATACTTTTTCACTCGAGATTTAAACCACGCACGACTTATATGTACGTAGTAGATAATAAAAGACACGATATCGACTCGTGAATATGATCTTATAGTATAACTATAAAGCAAACCCACGGTAAGATATCGGTCTATAGTTAGGAAGGCCTTTTAACAAGGCAGAAATTCCAAAATTTATCTTTATTCGTCGACGTTTGCTTGGCAAGTGAATGAGCTCGTACTCGTTGCATGATTGTCTGGTTCCGACACAACTTACGTTCAAACCCCACTCCGATAATTACAATGTACTAGAAAGAGATAGACAACTTCTATAGTAGTGTACACATACTTCATAACGTTTATTTTTGGTTGTTCCAGGCTCGGACCGAGTAATTAACCATTAATTGGTCAAATAGGGAACGTAACCACTCTCAAGATATACAAATATACACTTCAAATACAATATTTATATTTTTACTTTTAATATTATTATAAACAATTATTAATATTGTTATTGTTATATTTTTATTTATAAACAAGTAAAATAATAGTAATATATGTATTTTTGAATAAATTTCTGATAACAATTAAAATAATGACGTTTCTATAATTTAGCATTTACTTTTAAAACGTTAAACAAATATTTATCACATAAGAGATTATTTTATCAGGCCAGTTTAAGACAAGTAAACTAAAAGGCTTTTGCGTAAGACACAGATGTACGTAAAGTATGTGTAAACCAATTTTAAACAAATTATTCATAATCTCCGCCATGCAGTCCGTTGACTTCCTCGTTGGATTATACCGCCCAGTGTCGGTCGTCAGAACCTCGTTAGCTTTACCCAGAGTGTACCCCACGAAGAGGTAAGGTTGACATTTGGGAGAGTTTAATCTCCCCTTACCCCTCGATTCGTATTTATTTATATATTTTTATCCACTGTATTCAGTGGATGAATCTCCAAATGCATATGTCTTCATATTTTGTTTAATTTTTAATATATAGCCTCGGAAAAGCACGAAATTTGAAGAAAATTAAGAATTTGACTTTTCCGAAGGCTATATCTCAAAAACTATACAAGATATGAAATTTTCAGTTAATTTTCAGCAATTTCATGATTTCCTAAGATATGAAGTTGCACTCAACAGCAAACTTTTATGCAATTTGAAACAATATTATTTGGTTTACATTATAAAATATACTAATAAAATATGTATGCTGCTTATACTGCAATAGGAATCAAATTCAATTTGTGCAAAGTAACTTTAGTCCATTCTCTCGCCTACTAGAATCCACTTATCAAATTAATTTGTAACATGTCAGAAATCTTAAAAGTTACAACCATGTCATTACTTTTTAAAAAGTAATTAAAGTATGGATTGATATCGAGAACTGTTGATAATTTAGTGGCAAGTTAGTCGAAACCTAGTCGAGATAGTGTTTGCAGATTGTTTTAATGGATTCCTAGGATTTCTTTACTAAATAAATCAATTTACACGATATTTGATTCAAGGTTTAAAAAAATAGATAGATTTGTTTTATTTCTCATGGCACTCTAATAATTGCTTTAAAGCGTGTATTTTCTTTTGCTTCTAGCTCGGACATAAAAAACAATTGAACAACAAACTCTACTCTATGGATGCAGTTTTTCATTCTGAACATTTTTCTTGAGTACAACTTTGTTCTAAAATTAATAGGTAAAGAGATATCGCTAAATCAAAATTTTAACATTGAATTTCCTATGTTCGGAAAAAAAGTAGACACCCGGTATATATCACACGCACACACAAACTACTGTAAATAAATGTTAAATAGGTTCAATTTTTTAAAATTTATCAATACCGGTATTAATACCGGTATCCCGATTCTCAAAACGAAAATACCGAGATACCGGTATTGAAATTTTTGACCGGTATTGCATTCCCTATGTCTATGGTCTGTGCTTCATCACCATACCTAAAATCAACATTGGCAGAATAAATATTTATTTAAAAGATTAGAATAATAACACAACTTACTTATTTTACTAGAATTTCTTATTAATTAAACATACTATAGGTACTCTAATTGCCAAAAGTGATTTGGTGACAAAATTAATTCTCTAGTTTTGACATTTATATTTGAATTCAAAATGATTGATTGAAAAACTATTAGAACTTATTTTAAAACAAATATGTATATAATTTAAACGAAAAATAATTAAAATAAAATAGTTTGGTGCTTCAAATAATTTAATCAAACGTGGATTTTAGCGGATTGAAAAGTTTTTCATATAAAATTCATGAGGTTTTGTAAAAAATATTAGATTATTCAAAGTTCATGAATGAAACAAACTTTAAAGGGCTCATGCCTAATCTGCAATTTCAGATTTTGGGCGATAATAAGCCATCATATTAGTATATAAGTTTAATTCAAGTTTAAATAATTTATTTTTTAATTAACAAATATATAAATGTATGGTTAATGGCTAAAAATATATTTGTAAGTTAATTGAAGCACGAGAAAATCAATGCCGTTGAGTGCAACTTCATATGTCGTTTAGTTCTTGAGATTTAGCCTCAAGAAAGTTGGAAATTCTCTTTTACAAAGGCTATATCTTAAAAACTATCCAATTTTACGCAATTTACCACATCAAAAATACTCATAGAAGAATATTCAATCGTCCAACAAAATTATTTAGGTCAAGGGTTATTAGATTATTCAATTAAATGGCTTTTACACAGTTGTACGGAACGTAGGTTTATATTGAAACCAATTCACTAATCAGATTCATCAAACAATCCAATGTTCGACAAACATTTTCATAAAAATATGAATAAATATAATTCAAAAGATGGAGAATTCAAAATTTAAAACCAATTTAAATTATCTTTACTAGTTTAAAAGTTAAAGCCTTTTAAAAAATGTCAAATTTGTAAATGTAAAGTTATGGAAAAACTGTCATTCTGAATTTCAGCCGCCATTTTATTATTTCTGTCAGAAAAATAATAAAATTAGTCATATTTACAAACAAAGCTATAAAAAACTCAAATTTTCAGTCCACCTCTTCAAATTTAAAAAGATACACTCACTTGAAAAAGTAATGGAAGTGAAACGTCCAGATACGCCGTTAAACGTCTAGGTGAAGTGATGTTTTGTCTCAATCCCCGTGGCCATCATCTCCACCGCTGGTTCCTCCAGCTCAGCTTCTTCGTGCTCTAGATTCTCCGTAGACTTCTTGCAATTGTCCAAAGTCACCTAAATTAACACAGACCAGGTGTCATACATATCAAGTTTTTCAAAGACCAGTCGAGTAGAAATAAATTTAAAAAAGTAATGTCTCTTGTGTTAGGATGTTGTAATTAATTAATTAATCAATTAATTGAAAGTAATCATACCTTTTAGGCATTATTGGGTCAAATCACGGCCCCCAAAGATGTTAGTGGTGAAAATTGTTTGTCATTTTTCAAATTTACATTCATTAAATATCTTCCATTAGTTACAAATAGGTCATTGTTTGAAATGCTGATTAAATTATTAATTCTAAATACAATCCAATTTAAATATTGTAAAGAAAACTTTTAGAACTCTTATATTTTAAATATTGAAAACAATTATTATAGATAAAAGTATTTGATTAACTTTATTTACAAAATAGTAATCATACACACCATATACACATCTAACATACACTTCAAATACAATATTACTCAGTTTACTGTTATTATTATTAGAAATTATTAATGTTATTAATATATTATTATTTAGTATAAACAAAAGTAAAATAATAACGTTTCTAGAATTTAGCAATTTACTTTTAAACCATTAAACAAATATTTATCACATCAAACAATAAATTAAATTAAAAGACACCAGATGTATGTCAAGGCTGTGTCTCAATAAAATTCTAAATCAATTATTAATAATTTCTTTTCCCATTTTTTAGACTAATTAAAATATAAATTTTTACTCATCTTTTATTCCTGAAGTGTGTTGAAGCACCCGGTGGACAGCGTGGGCATGGCGCTCGACTCCTGGGACTGAATGCCGCATTCAGATAATTTACGTAAACTGCAAAACTCAATTTAATATGAGTATCTATCATTAAAAATACTAAACAATCTTTAAAAGTAATTTTTAATATTAAAGAATAGTAAATTATCAAAATAAAATTATATGTTCAAACCAATTGTGAATAATTGTCCACTGAGACATTCACAGAACATTCTCAACCCGACACACCATCCTCGCTTCAATAACGTTTATTTTAAAATTAATTATTTTCTGGAGGGTTGATATTAAGGGATGAAACTATGGTCAATAGATGAGGAATTGAATGTTGAAACCCGGTTGACTGGTTACTAAATTACAGCCATTTTTAAAACATGTTGATCTAAAGTTACAGAAAAACTGTCGTTCATATTTTCTCTCAGAAAATTAATAAAATTCGCCAGATTTACAAACAAAACTATAGACAGTCCACATTTTCAAACCTCTTCAAAGTTAAATGTTGTAAACAACATTTTTAAAACTCATATATTTTAAATATTGGGTAAAAGTCACCGCTAGTAAAATCAAATTATTAAACGAGATTAATTTTAATTTTCTGCTTTGAACCGGACATCAATTATTTTAGGAGAAAAATAATTGTAAAAGTAAAATAAAGCTTGCCCCAGAAAAAAATGTCGCTTAGGTTTAGGCCTTTTCGTTTACTGCTTTTATAGATATATAAAATTTTATGTGATGCGTTTTTATTATTTGGCTATGCATTATACAAAAACAATTAGTTGACAACTTTCATACAATTTAGTATACAAAGATGTCATCGAAACACGAAGAATTGCGCGAAAATATTTTGTACAAATGTGTTCAAAATAGGCATATATCCACAAGAAAAGTAGCTTTCGAGTTAAAATCTACAACAAGGACTGTTCAAAGGTTGTTAAGAAGATATAATGAAACGGGTGATACACAAAATAATGTGGAAGTGGATGCAAACCTGGATTTGTAGATTAAAATATTGAGAAAATGTCTTAAAGGCTTTGTGTAAAAATACAAATCTTTCTGTGAGAGATTTGGCTAAGAAACTACTCAATCAACAGTCCAGAAAATTAAGCTAAAGAATTCTATAAAGTCATTAAAAAAACAAAAGTACCTAACAGGAATACTAAGCAAGAAACTAACACAAAATCAAGATCAAGAAAACTTTACTTTAAAGCAGGGTTCGTAAATATCATGATATTTATAATAAATATCAAAATATCTGATATATAGGATATATATCAGATAAATATCACTTTTTGGATATTTATTTTTTAATTTTAGTTTTTGTACACATTTAGAAAAACTGAAAAATTCGAAAAATTTCACTTCTCCGGAGGCTATATCTCAAAAACTAAACAAGATATGGAAATGCGCTCAACGGCGTTGAATTCCCCGAGTCCGAATTGACTTATAAGCAAATTTTCATACAATTTTATGCAATTTAATATTTTTAATTATTTCCTAAGGGGTACCCCTTTGGTTTTTTCAGATTTTAATTCAATTTTCCCAAAAATCCTTAATCGTAGGATTATTAAAACGAAAATTTACATACATATGTATTTTGACCCACTGAATCCAGTGGTGCAATCTACAAATGCATATGACTTCTGGTTTTCGAGAAAATGTTAAAAAATCGCTTTTTGCGATTTTTTTGGCGGAAAATTGAAAAAAAATAAAAATCGCTGAAACTATGTTTATAAGTTAACTGAAGCACGAGAAAATTAATGCCGTTGAGCGCGTTTTCATATCACATTTAGTTTTCGAGATATAGCCTCGGAAAAGTAGAAAAACTGAAAAATTCTAATAATTTCACTTCTCCGGAGGCTATATCTCAAAAACTATTTGATATTTTTATATAATGGATATATATCATTGCAAAAATATGACGATATATATCAAAATAAATATCATGATATATATCGATCGATATATATCTTCGAACCCTGTTATTATTATTCTGGAAAGTTCAGAAAATCTGTTAGTAGCTAATTGAAGGTAATTAAAATAGAAAAATTCTCAAAAAAGATGCTTGTATGGCAGGCCATTTGTTCCTGTGGCAAACGCAGTATGCCTTACTTTTCGACATCGACAATCAACGGCAAAAGATATTTAAGCGAGTGCCTTGGAAGATGATTATTGCCCTTCATAAACACACCAATACTATTTTGGCCAGATTTGGCAACATGTCATTGATTGGTATAAAAGCAACCCCACATATAGAATTTGTACATAAATCTGAAAATCCTACAAATTGTCCTGAATTGCGCCCAATCAAAAAATATTGGGCCCATATGAAGCAGAAGTTATTAAAATATAAGAAACAAACCAATTCTGTCGATAATTTTAAATATAAGTGGAAACAAATTACAAAAATGATATCTGATTATGTTGTACAAATTTTAATGAAAGGGCTGAAAAGGAAATTGCACAACGTTTGGATGAATCATAAATAAAATGTAAATATATGCTATTATGTACTATTTAGTTGTTGATCAATAAAGTCTTCAATAGTTTTTAAAAAATTCATTTAATTATATAGTTTTTAGTTAAAAATTATAGGCGACATTGTTTTCTGGGACAAGCTTTATAATTAATCACCCTTGACTAGCTAATAATGTACTACCGTTATCATTAATTAATATTTAGTAGATTGTCAGTTACTAATCATTCACAATCATTATTATTATTGTTTTTACCCAAATAATTAAAAAAATAACAATGTACTTACATTGATGATAATGTCCACGGTGACACCAGCTCCAGCTGCTCCAAGCTCTGGATGGCGGCAGCTCCAATGACACCAGCTGCTTCAACATCTTGATGATGTCCCTATAAACATAAAAACAATGTATTAGTAACATAGCAGAGCACCCTTCATCATGTTTATTTCAAGTTTCATAATCATCATAACTTTTGAGAGTGAGTGTACTAGAAATAGTAAAAGGAAACCCACATTTAGTCATTTAAAAGATACATTGTTTAAAAAGTAATTTAATTAAAAAAATAATTTTATTTATTTAGCAGCGCGTAAGTCTTGTACTAATCGAGATATTTTAAAAGTACAAAGAAACAAAAAATATAGCCTCAAAAATATAAATAAAAAATCATCTCACCTGTTTGGCGGTTTCACTGTGCATCTACAACCTGGTGCACCAGGTCCACAAGTTGGTTTTGTCGTTGATTTGTGGTGATTGTAAACATTGTCTTTCATAATAATTGGTTTTAAAGTCGACAAATCTTGTTTTCATTCTCTGACATCTGTCTATGGTTTGTACATGAAATACATACCTAAAAACGACATTGGCGCATTAGAAATTAATTTAAATTCAAACTTACTTATTCTACTACATTTTGTTGCTAATTAACAATATTTTAGTTTAAAATCACATCATTTCACAAACGTAGTTTACTTGTCAAATATCAGTTTCTGACAACTAACATACTACTGCCACCTATTCATAAAACGTTGAACTGTATCAGTGGCGCAGTATGCATCCAAATTATTGGGTGTTTATATTATAAAAATAATTTGATTTCTAATCAATAAAAACTACTCTATATTATTTATTAATAATTATTATTAACGTTCATAACATATTTTTTAATTATAAACAGCATTTAACCCCGAAAACTAATATTTTAATGTACTTGCCCCCAAAGTAGTCTACGGATTTTTTTACCCGCCTATAATTGATTGCAGGTGTGCCAAAATTAATTTAGTGATAAATAAATTCTCTACTTTTGATATTTATATTTGAATTCAAAATGACTGATTGAAAAACTATTAAACTTATTTTAAAATAAATATGTAGATAATTTAAACGTAAAATAATTAAAATAAAATAATTTTGTGCTTCAATTAATTTAATTAAACGTGAAAAGTTTTTCATATAAAATTCACGAGATTTTGTAAAGAATATTTTAGACTATTTCAAGTTCATGAATGAAACAAACTGTAAAGGGGGTTCAGTATGCTCATGCTTAATCTGCAATTGCAGATTTTGGGCAATTACAATCCATCATATTAGTATTTTAATTAACAAATATATAAGTGTTTGGTTAATGACTGAAAATATGTTTACAAGTTAATTGAAGCAAGAGACAATTAATGTTTTACGTAATTTATCAAATCAAAAATACTTCTAGAAGAATATGTAATCGTCCAACTAAATTATTTAGGCCAAGGGCTCAATTAAATGGCTTTTACACAGATGTACGCGGAACGTAGGTTTATATTGAAACTAATTCACTCATCAGATTCATCGAAGAATCATTTTCATAATAAAAATATGATTAAATATAGTTGAAAACATGGAGAATTCAAAATTTAAAACCAATTTCAATTATCGTGACTAATTTAAAAGTTATAGCCGTTTAAAAAATTGTTTACTTGTACAAGTTACAGCCATTTTATAATTTACAGTAAATTTAAATTTTAAAAGATACACTCACCTGCAAAAGTACTGGAAGTGAAGCGTCCGGACACGCCATCAAACATCAAGTCTCCGGGGCCATCATCTCCTCCAGCTCGGCTTCCTGGTGCTCCAGATTCTCCGTCGACTTCTTGCAGCTGTCCAAAGTCACCTGAATGAGCACAGAGAGGGTGTCAAACATATCAAGTCTCTTGTGTTACGATGTTGTAATTAATTAATTAATTGAATGTATAATTACATCACCACACCTTTTACCCATTATTGGGTCAAATCACAGCCACCACAGATGTAGGTCATTGTTTTAAATGATGATAAATACGTACAACCCAATTTAAATATTGTAAAGAAAACTTTTAAAACTCTTATATATTTTAAATATTGGAAATAATTACCCAAAAAGGTAAAAGTATTTGTGAACTTTATTTACAAAATACACGGACTGCTCGTGATAGAAATATAGTTGCTCACCTTTGATACTAATCACTAGCACTAACAACTCACTAGCACAACGTGTCACTAACTAACAACTAACTAGCACGTGATGATGTTCAAGCGACCAGCTCTGGGCAGCGGTTTGTTTGCAAGTGCGGAGCTCGAGCTCGTTGCATGATGACTCGCCCGACTAATTAATTGATGACAGAACTCAATACATTGAAACTTACACAACATGTCTACATTTCAAATTAAATATTTCTCATTTTACGTTTTTCATTCATTCTTATAAATTATTATTGTTATATATTTTTTATAAAAGTAAACAAATTTAAAATGTGAAACGTTTATACGTGAATAATGTCCCAGTAATGGGTAAAAGGCGTGATTTGATTTATAAATAAGTTTCTCACCAATGCCAGAACATTTCCGTCTGATTCCATTCTCTTCTCTTGTTGCAGACATGAAGAGTAGGTTTCTGAAGAGCGATCGTCGTCGACACCATCACCACGGTGTTTGCTGTCTGAGTCAACACCAGCTCTCCAAGTATTTCTAATGATTTGTTTAAAATATCGATCGGTACCAATTCCCAATCAGCGCAGGAATGCAATAAGAGCAGGACAGTTGCTCTCTGGCGAAGCTCATTCTGTTTAAATTCCTCGACTCCGGTTCTGCAGGTTCCAATCTCTTCTCTCCACGGAGGGTTTCATGTCGTTGTGGATGAGTATCCAGTGCTCGCATTTCTCTCCGATTACGCCTGGAACAAACAATAAACACTTACTATTAATTGTAATTGCTAATTAACCGCTAACTTTTGTTTAGCTAATCGATAATAAACATGGCTTCCTTCCTCCTAGGTGCCTCCCCCACATTCCCCTCATTCACCAGCACTCAATTCAATACAATGACCGCTAGTCTATTCAGGGAGATTCATTTTCATTATTTTAGGACAGAAATACTTGTTTATAACATTTATTTATATCCAACTTTAACTTGAAATATTTTTGACCAAAATAATTCCGGAAGGTTTAACAATTAAAAATATAGTTAATTACCCTTCATAATAACTGACACTAGCTAACAATTTACTAGCGTTATCATTAACAAATATCTATTTACTATTCATCATTATTATTTTAAACTGAATATGAATTTATTTCACAAATTCTCAAATAAATATTAAACAAATAATTAAAAAATAACAATGTTCTTACATTACTAATGTTGAGAGCAGCAGATTTAATATTCAAACTAGTCTTTGCTGATGCCTCCGGGGTGTAGATACACGCTGAGGATGCTTGCAGGTCCCGTGATGTCCCTATAAACATAAAAACAATATATTAGTAACACACTTCATAACATTTATTAAAGTTAATAATGATAACAGAGAAAACAATTATTAGAATAGCTCTAAAATGCTTTAAAAAAAGAACCTACCATTTAGAAGGCTTTCGAATGCCATCACCAACTACAAAATGGCTGAATTGAGTAAATATTATTAAGACTGTATTTGTAAACGCTGCTTGTTGAGTGCAGGTGAACTTGAATACGCACAGACTTGTTTAATTATCAAATCAATACTTTTATCAATTTAAATATATAGAAAGCAAATGATAATAAATAACATGAATACGTATTTAGCCATTAACAATATTTGAATTAAATTTTTATAAATGAAAATTGAGAAAGATACTCAAAATGAATAGAATATTGTTTTGAAATAATAATAACAATTGGCAAAACCAACTAGTTAAATACATTATTAAGATGTCGTAACACTTGTAGCTGTTATGTATTACAAAGTACATTTTACACGATTTTTAAGTACAAATATCTATCGAAAATATTAGAATAATGTTCTCGTTAACCGTTTACCAGTATTTTGTTATAACGTACAATTATTTATCCAGCAACATTCAACAGCACAGCGTCATAAAAGACTAAATTTATGGAATAAACAGGTTCACTTCGGCAAATTTATCGTTTGAACAAATCAAATACTTTTATAAATTTATATAAAATAAAGAAAATACTTTTAAAATCAGTATTTTGACACATTTTCATGTATAAAAACTAATATTTATGTATGTAAATAATAATAAATAATATATATCACGCTTTCCGAAATAAAAATACTATTTATAACTGTTAAAATCTAAAGATATGCAAAAATATGATTGTGATTTAAAAGAAAATTTATTTAAAATCATGTTCAAATATAATGTTAAAGCAGTTTATCCCAAATTTAATTATTGAAATGTAATATTTCTGTTACTGCATTTTCTGTATGTTACGTACAAAGGTTATGTAACAAAATGTTGATGCATTTTTAAGTATCAAAAACTAAATTTACAGGTGAAATTTGTATCAAATTCGTCAGAATAACATCTATACTTACGAAAGGCACTATATTTTATTAATATTTATTGATATTTTTACTCACAAACACTAATTTTCTAGCAGCACATCTAATAACCACCATGCTTGCAACTTATGAACTGTGAACAGAGATAAGAGAGACTGTGAAGTCGACGCAACGCCTGCGCACTGCACGAACTTCCGCGCAAACCAGTGCACATCAAAATGTCTTGGAGTGTATTTTATGTATAAAATTTATAATTTATTGAAAATGACATATATTTAATAACATTAATTCAAAATTTGTTTTTTAAATGAGTGTTTATGAATTTTATAAGTAATTAAAATATTTAAATACAGAAATAAGTATTGAAATTAAAGAAAACTAGTACTTAAAATATGATTTTTACAATATAGAAATAGGGAAACAATTCTTGAATGTACTTTAACAACAAAAATGAATAGTATATTACATAATAAGTCAGGAAAGTGATGCTTTACTTGACGAAGCGGTTGTTTGAAGTACGAGGCCGTCAGGCCGAGTATTTTAATTCGCTGAGTCAAGTAAAACACTTTCGTATGTATACTATTTTTTCTGAAATCGTTCATATTTATATTTGATCAATATAATTAATAATAAATATTTCAAAATGTTTCATTTTTTCGTAAGAATCATATTGGCAGCAAACTACATATCCAAGGTGATAACAAAAGTTGTTGAAAACAATATCTTATGTGAAAAATCTATTGAATATATTTGTGTCAAAAGTAATATTGTTGACAGAGAAGATTTCTTTATAATGTTGGAAAATATAGATGAAAATGAGTATGAGGCGGTATTTTCAAGTACTCCTCCTGAAATCTTAAATCAAGCAACTGCGGCTGTTGAAAATTTATTACCGAGCAAGTCCAAAGACCGATATGATAAAGAGTATGAAATTTTCATGGATTGGAAAAAGCAAAATAATTTGTCAGCAAATGTGCATTTTCATATCGCTTGTAGTTTTTGAGATATAGGCTCGGGAAAGTACAAAATCTGAATAAAATTAAAATTTCACTTTTCCGGAGCGTATATCTAAAAAATTAAACAAGATATGAAATTGCGCTCAACGGCATTGAATTCCCCGTGTCCGAATTGACTTGTAAGCAAATTTTCATGCAATTTGAAGCAATTTCATTTTTTGTAATTATTTCCTAAGCGTATATCTGAAAAATTAAACAAGATAAAAATTTCGAACCAGGGTTCACAAGATCCACAGGCCGACTCAAAGTAAAGGAAGTATTGTAATCGCGAAAATTTTCGGTTCTCAGATTTCAACGGAAATAGGTATTTTGGCCCTTCCTGAATCCATTTTGACTAATTTCGTCGTGCCGTCTGTACGTACGTATCTCGCATAACTCAAAAACGGTAAGTCGTAGAAAATTGAAACTTTATATTTAGGACTACTATAACATCTAGTTGTGCACCTCCCTTTTTGGTCATTATACAACTACCGGGAGTGCTACTTTACTTGACTTCCTTGTACGCGTTTTAAATTATAGATATTTTTTTAATTGCACATATTTGACATTAAATCTTTTATTTTTTGTTCTAATCCATAGCAAACTTAATTTTGAAAAAAAAAAAAAAAATATATAATATTTAAATTTAGATATCTCATTTATGCAAAAAGCTAATTTAAAAATTCTTAATGTGCTAGACGCAGAATTTAATTCTCTAAAACTTTTATTTGCAGGATTTATTTCTAAAATTTAAATAATACCATTTTTTTCAAGGAAAACTGTTAGCAGCTTCATGTAATGTGCCACTTTCGGTTAGTCTATTTTAACTAAAATCTATTATATTATTTCCATTGATATAATAGTCTTATATACCAAATTTGGAAAGTTTTAAATTATATTTGAATATAGTTTTTCATGAAAATCTATTATAGGCTTGAAGTAAAGTACCACTTCCGGTAGTTGTATAATGACCAAAAAGGGAGGTGCACAACTAGATGTTATAACAGTCCTAAATATAAAGTTTCAATTTTCTACGGCTTACCGTTTTTGAGTTATGCGAGATACGTACGTACGTACAGACGGCACGACGAAATTAGTCAAAATGGATTCAGGGAGGGCCAAAATACCTATTTCCGTTGAAATCAGAGAACCGAAAATTTTCGCGATTACAATACTTCCTTTACTTCGTACAAGGAAGTAAAAATTAAATAAATGTTAAAACTACAATATTTAGATAATAGAACAACTAGAATTAATAATTTATTCAATCAGAATAATTATTAAAATGAAGGCCATTATTTTGTTACGGAACATAACATCATACTATGCCCCATTAAATGGGGTAGCACAAAATGTTGGTACATACACCCAATATTTATTCATCAGATTTATTCTGCAATAATCTTATACCAAATATACCACTTTCGCTTCATCCACAGTCATAATTCTTTTCATAAAAGAATCATTCGTGCACACAATAAACCTTCAATTATATTCATCCATTTATATAAGAAAATTTAAATATAAATTTGTTTATTTATTTAAATGTTGTATACCTACGATTAAGGATTTTCGGGAAAATTGAATTAAAATCTGAAAAAACCAAAAACCCCTTAGGAAATAATTAAAAAAATGAAATTGCTTAAAATTGCATGAAAATTTGCTTATAAGTCAATTCGGATACGGCGAATTCAATGCCCTGTATAGGTTTCATGATCAAACTAGAATTAGAATAAATATAATTTTATCAATCCGAAATATTACTAACTATTTGAAAAATATTATCTATAAATCTTAAAAATTAATTGCGACTGAAATATTTGTTGCAAATAAATGAAATAAATTTTAAAGTGTTCAACATATATTTCTATACGTGCAGAATATGCAATTGCAGATATTTGGGTGGTACTAAACCGTCAAATTACTATATATGTATACGATTAATGCAAGTTTCAATAATTATTGTTTTAATAAATAAAGATTTTTTGAGAAAAAGACTTTGTTATGAATGATTTAGAGATTTTTTTGGGAAGATTATAGTTTTATAAATGATTGGGAAGATTTTTGGAAAGATAAGACTTATAAATGATTTGTGGAACTTTTTGGAAAGAAAATATTTTTAAAGGCCTCTTTACGAAACTGACATTCTTCGAAATGATTGATTGCGTAAACATCTTAAAAATAAATCAATTAAATATTTGGTAGTAAATCTTCGCCAAACATTCATACTAATTTATTTTAATAACACCTATATTCTAATACAAACAAATAATGCATCTACCTTTTGGCTGGCGTGTACTAAGTCCTATCCATTCCTCTCTGAAAAGTTCCAGGCTCGTACCACTATAAATTCACTTCACATCCAGTATACACTAACACTTACACTATATTACACTTATATTTCACTAAAAAATCACTGATTTTACAATATTTTTACTTGAGACACAAATAAAACACGACATTTTAAACAAAATTCGTTCGTAGACTGACGATTAAAGTCGCTAGGCATGTACGTAACAAGTTAGAACATAATTTCAATTAATAGCCAAAAACTGATTTCATGCCATTCTAGGCTTTAACAACTAGGCTCTAAAGAATATATTTGATTGTATCGAATTATACACTTTATTATGAAACAAATTAAATATATATTAGGCTGTTTCTCCTTGTGACAGAGATATAAAAAATTAAAAAGATTTATTTCAAACATTTTTCAATTCATCTCTTAGTTAAGAAAATATTTGTATCTTTATTTATCTTGTAAATGCACAATTATTTTAAATATAAAGACCTTAATTGAAAAAAAGTATAATTAAAAGAGCCAAGAAATAACAAAATGAAACTTTTTTATTTGAAACATTTTTTGATTTAGCGTAGAATAAGTTTCACCGCAAAAACTATGTTTGTTTCATCGGTAGTTGAAGTTGTTGGTGGCCGACATTTGTAATGTGTTTTTTGCGGGGTCTAAAAAAAATCTAATTTTGAGTCTAATCAAAAAATACTTCAAATAACTTAGGAAGAGAATAAATTAAGGAGTATATTCTTTAATAACAATTTTTCTTTAAAGTTTACGGTATAGCCAGCAACTTGAAAAATATATTTTGTTGGGTCATCAAACGAGACTATTGGCACCATCTATTGGCAACTTGGGTACTATATATGAAGATAAATATCTCGAAATTGGGGGATTGAATGGAAAAATACTTCAAGTAAATGTGACAGAGAATTAAAAAATTAAGACGATTTATTTGAAACATTTTTCAATTCATCCCTTAGTTAAAGAAATATTTGTATCTTTATTTATCTTGTAAATGCACAATTATTTTAAATATAAAGACCTTAATTGAAAAAAAGTTTAATTAAAAGAGCCAAGAAATAACAAAATGAAACTTTTTTATTTGAAACATTTTTTGATTTAGCGTAGAATAAGTTTCACCGCAAAAACTATATTTGTTTCATCGGTAGTTGAAGTTGCCGGTGGCCGACATTAGTAATGTGTTTTTTGCGGGGTCTAAAAAAATAAAATTTTGAGTCTAATCAAAAAACACTTCAAATAACTTAGGAAGAGAATAAATTAAGGAGTATATTCTTTAATAACAATTTTTCTATAAAGTTTACGGTATAGCCAGAAATCAGAAAAATATATTTTGTTGTATGAAGGTAAATATCTGGAAATTGGGGGATTAAATGGAATAATACTTCAAGTAAATGCGACGGAGAATTAAAAAATTAAGACGATTTATTTGAAACATTTTTCAATTCATCCCTTAGTTAAAGAAGTATTTGTATCTTTATTAATCATGTAAATGCACGATTATTTTAGATATAAAGACCTTAATGAAAAAAAAAGTATAATTAAAAGAGCCAAGAAATAACAAAATGAAACTTTTTTATTTGAAACATTTTTGATTTAGCGTAGAATAAGTTTCACCGCAAAAACTATGTTTGTTTCATCGGTAGTTGAAGTTGCTGGTGGCCGACATTTGTAATGTGTATTTGCGGGGTCTAAAAAAAATCTAATTTTGAGTCTAATCAAAAAACACTTCAAATAACTTAGGAAGAGAATAAATTAAGGAGTATATTCTTTAATAACAATTTTTCTATAAAGTTTACGGTATAGCCAGAAACTTGAAAAATATATTTTGTTGGGTCATCAAACGAGACTATTGGCACCATCTATTGGCAACTTGGGTACTATATATGAAAATAAATATCTCGAAATTGGGGGATTAAATGGAAAAATACTTCAAGTAAATGTGACGGAGAATTAAAAAATTAAGACGATTTATTTGAAACATTTTTCAATTCATCCCTTAGTTAAAGAAATATTTGTATCTTTATTAATCATGTAAATGAACGATTATTTTAGATATGAAGACTTTAATTGAAAAAAAGTATAATTAAAAGAGCCAAGAAATAACAAAATAAAACTTTTTTATTTGAAACATTTTTTGATTTAGCGTAGAATAAGTTTCACCGCAAAAACTATGTTTGTTTCATTGGTAGTTGAAGTTGCCGGTGGCCGACATTAGTAATGTGTTTTTTGCGGGGTCTAAAAAAAATCAAATTTTGAGTCTAATCAAAAAACACTTCAAATAACTTAGGAAGAGAATAAATTAAGGAGTATATTCTTTAATAACAATTTTTCTATAAAGTTTACGGTATAGCCAGAAACTTGAAAAATATATTTTGTTGGGTCATCAAACGAGACTATTGGCACCATCTATTGGCAACTTGGGTACTATATATGAAGATAAATATCTCGAAATTGGGGGATGAAATGGAAAAATACTTCAAGTAAATATGACGGAGAATTAAAAAATTAAGACGATTTATTTGAAACATTTTTCAATTCATCCCTTAGTTAAAGAAATATTTGTATCTTTATTAATCATGTAAATGCACGATTATTTTAGATATGAAGACTTTAATAGAAAAAAAGTTTAATTAAAAAAGCCAAGAAATAACAAAATGAAACTTTTTTATTTGAAATATTTTTTGATTTAGCGTGGGGGCCGTGATTTGACGGCTGGTAACCGCACTTCACGCGAAAAAATTTATCACTTACCGAGATCTGCTTCGGCAGAGTGCCACACCCAGTAATGGGTAAAAGGTGTGTTGATATATTTATTTATATTTCTTGTTTCATGTAATTAAGTTTGCTATGGATTGGAACAAAGATAAGGAAAAATAAGAAATTTAAAGTCAATGTCAAATTACGTCAAAATAAACAAATGTAGCTATAGTATAATACGCGTACAAGGAAGTCATGTGGTGTCCACATCAGATTTCTAGATATACATTCAAGTCAGCAATGTTAAAATTCTAGAACTGTCGCTAATGAAATAACAGCGCTACCATGGTGCTACAACTGTACAGGGGATCTACAGGTTCTAGTGAAGTATAAACCACTTAAATAGACTTTTATTTTTAGTTATAAATTAAAGTGTACAGCTCTCGCTTTTGAAGCAGAAGCATTACCATGATGCTACAACTATCTAAAATTAATCTGAAAAACAGCGAAAGCTACTAGTGGGCTCTGAACTAATTGTATGGCAGGTGTATTTTTAGATATGTCTCATTCTCGCTGGTGAAGTAAGAGCACTAGTCATGGTGCTACAACTACGACAGGATTTCGGAAATGTTAGACGAAATTCAAATTAAATATAAATTAGACAACACTAAAATTATAGCAACTGCAACAGATAACGGCAGGAATTTTGTTAAAGCATTTAAGGAGTACGGCGAAAAACTAAATATTTACAAGTAGAAGAGGAAGAGGAAACATCAGATTCTGAAGGAGAATCTAATACTATTACCTTTGAAGATTTCAACGATTCACAATCACAATTTAAACATTTATTACTTCCAAAACACTACAGATGTGCCAGCCACACTATAAATGTAATCGCTACTACCGATGCAAATAACGCTATAAACTCAAATACATTGCTGAGGAGTAGACATGAAAAAGTTTTACAAAAATGCTCAGTACTACGGAATAAAGCAGGGAGGCCCAAAAGTGCTGAAATTGTAAAATATAAACAAATCTAATATTTCCTAACGCTAAATGACTCATAGAATCCATATTTGTAACAATTGAAGCGATATCTTCAACAGATTTGAAAATATTAGAGAAATAAAATATTCTATTTTGCCAACATAATAGCCATTTTTAAATACGTCATTAAACCATTAAAAATAAATAAAATATAAACAAATCTTATATTTCCTAATGCTAAATGACGCATAGAATCCATATTTGTAACAATTGAAGCGATATCTTTAACAGATTTGAAAATATTAGAGAAATAAAATATTCTATTTTGCCAACATAATAGCCATTTTTAAATACGTCATTAAACCATTAACAATAAATAAAATATAAACAAATCTTATATTTCCTAATGCTAAATGACGCATAGAATCCATTTTTGTAACAATTGAAGCGATATCTTTAACAGATTTGAAAATATTAGAGAAATAAAATATTCTATTTTGCCAACATAATAGCCATTTTTAAATACGTCATTAAACCATTAACAATAAATAAAATATAAACAAATCTTATATTTCCTAATGCTAAATAACTCATAGAATCCATATTTGTAACAATTGAAGCGATATCTTCAACAGATTTGAAAATATTAGAGAAATAAAATATTCTATTTTGCCAACATAATAGCCATTTTTAAATACGTCATTAAACCATTAACAATAAATAAAATATAAACAAATCTTATATTTCCTAATGCTAAATGACTCATAGAATCCATATTTGTAACAATTGAAGCGATATCTTCAACAGATTTTAAAATATTAGAGAAATAAAATGTTCTATTTCAACAGCATGGCAGCCATTTTTAAATACGTCATTAAACCATTAAAAATAAATACAATTTTAACAAATCTAATATTTCCTAATGCTAAATGATCCACAGGATCCATATTTGTAACAATTAAAGTAATAACTTTAACAGGTTTTGAGATAGTAGATAATTAAAATTGTGAAAGGTATTTTTAGAATTAGAGAACTTAAATTAGAAAATTTCGTAGTTGAATTTGAAGATAGAACATCGGCAACTATTTAATGGAGCGAAGAGGACACAGAAGAAGAGTCCAAGCGCAGAGATGCAGCAGGAAATCTGTCCGAGTGGGTTTTCAAGCATTCTAAATAAACACACAAAGAACTTATAGTAAAATATAATTTGTTATGAAAGTGAACCTTAAGTACATGTAACGTAAGTTACAATATCGGATACAACACCGTTACAGGGCCTCAGATGAGGCAAACAGTTTTTAGTTATTATTCCAAAATCCAGACGTTATTTAATAAAATGTTTCAAATAAGAGTTGCTTATTTTTTTATTCTGTACATCTTTTGTTTGAAACTTTTTCCTGTACAACCCCTAACTTCGGAGATACAAACAACCACCCTTAAAGTGAAATATCGTCTGTACTAATTAAAAATCGAGGGTCGTCCGCGGGCTCCGCACTTAGTATTTAGCCCTAGAAGCTGCATGGAAAATTTCAGCGCGATCGGAAATAGTTTTAAAATTAGTTGAAAAGCCTAATTAATGACGATATATTCGATTTCGCTGAAATTTTGTGCAGCTTCTAGGGCTAAATACTGAGTGCGGCGCCCACGGACGACCCCCAATTTTCAATTAGTACAAAAGTTATATCACTTTAAAGGGGGTTGTTTGTATCTCCGAAGTTAGGGGTTGTACAGAAAAAAGGTTCAAACAAAACCTGTAGAGAATATTAATATAAGGATATTTTATTTGAAATTTTTTTCGATTCAACCCTTAAATAAAGAAATATTTACTAATTAATACATCATGCAAATGTACAATTATTTCGAATATGAAATGCCCAATCAAAAAATACTTTAATTAAAGTCTGCAGGAAATAATGAAATAAAAATCTTTTATTAAAACATTTATTTGATTTGGGTTTAAAAAAAATTCACCGCAAAAATCGTACTCACCTGATCGGCCATCGAAGCTACCGGTGTCCGGCATTTATCAGCATGAATCTGCGAGGTTCTGCACTCTGGATACGTCACGGGATCAATACTTTGTAACTGGCGCAATGGCGATTATTTTTCTGTTCTTGCCCATTCTTTGAAAAATTCTAAAATATATATAATACTATAAATAAATATGACATTTTCTAATATTAGATGTAATCTAGGGCCACAATATTCAACATTAGTGTCTATAATACAAATAGTTTTTGAGATATTAAAAGATAAAAATATTCCAGTATGACAACATACCATGCAATTTTACATAAATCATAAAACCAATAAATATAAACTAAACTTGTATAAAACCAATATTGTTTAATGCCACTTAACTTGTAGGATCCATATTTGTAATTTGTAAGAATTGGAAACACATCTTTTGGTATTTTAGCAAAATAAAATATTCCAGTTTGACAGCTCGGTGTGCATGTTTGTATTTGTTATTAAAACAATAAATATTAATGAAATATTAGTATATCAAACATTTTATATTGTTTACTGTGTTATATGGTCCATAGTTCGTCACTGAACAAGCCTGAATCTCATGTTGTCCTAATATCTGCAATAGACTTGAATGATCACTATGGGAACATTATTTCTTTCAAAATATGTCATCTATGGAGTTTTGTATTTTTTCAAGAGATATTTCCATGTATGGAGAACGTAATAGTCGTCTTTATAATCTAAAAAATAAAACAGAAATCAGTAAAAGAAATGTACATTTCAATAATATGTATAAAATACGTAAATACTTACAAAAAACTTGAAATTATAATTTTCCAAAATTGTCTTTACTTTTTAGGCATCCTTAGTGACCCCCTGGAATACCTAAGAACACAATTTCACCATTAAACTTATAAAAACAGTTCAAAAATACTTAAAACATCACACATCTTACAGAACTATATGACATTTCATTAATTAGTTTGTAACAGTTCAATAGTTATATCAACAGATGACACTAGAGTACAAAGCAAAAATTGTTAAGTAAAATAAATTTCAAAAACATATGTTTAGTACCTAAATATTTTATTTTAAATGACAATTGAACAATTCGGGCATTAAGACTTTTATTTATAGCGTTTTACAATTAATTACTATAAATAAGTCAGCCATTGTATCCAATTAATTCGGCCATTGTCCCCAATTAAAAATTAATATCCTGGCGTAGCCACGAATTAATGGGGCGGTACGATTTTTCGCAGAGCTGCCAACCTGTAATAAATGAAAAAATTGTTAGTTACTTTCTCATCAACGTGTTCTCCTGATACTCCAGATAACGATTTTGGTGTGTAGGATGGATATTATCTTAGCCGTATAAAGTGAACCCTAAATACATGTAACATTAGATAAAAAATCGAATACAACACAGGAACAGAACTTCATAATAAAGCATTAGTTTTTTAATTTTTTTTTTCAAAACTATGAGGTTTTTTAATGAAATGTTTCAAATAAAAGTAGTTTATTATTTTATTCTCTACAGCTTTTGGTTGAAACATTTTTCTCTACAACCCTTAACTTCGGAGATACAGAAAACCACCCTTAAAGTGAAATATCTACCCTACTAATGAATATGTTGGCCTCGTTCCCGGTTCCGCATCGAATATAAAGCCCTAGAACATGTATGCAAAATTTTAGCGTGATCGGAGATACTTTAATTTAGAAGGAAAACAGATGGCAAGGCTATTATAGTCCATGGATTTGAAACTACTAATTTGTACCGATATATGCTATTTCGCTGAAACTTTGCATACATGTTCTACGGCGTCATATTCGATGCGAAGTCCGCGGACGACCCCAAAATTTGCATTAGTAGGGTAGATATTTCACTTTAAGGGTGGTTTCTCGTATCTTCGAAGTTAAGGGTTGTAGAGAAAAATGTTTCAACCAAAAGCTGTAGAGAATAAAATAATAAGCTACTTTTATTTGAAAGATTTTCTCAAATACTTTCTAGATTTTGAAAAAAAACTTAAAAAACTATCTTGTTTTTTTGCAGTTGTATTACGGTTTTGTATGCGATATTAAGTCTTAAATTATATTTACTTAAGGTTCATATTAGTTTGACATCCATCCAATAAGAATTTTTAAAACATTAATTAGTAATTTACCTAAAAATTACGGCCCAAATAATTTATTAACTAGAATTTTCTAATTCAACGATATCGAATTAGGGAGATAACATTGTTATCTCAATTTTTATTATTTTTTACAAATAATAAAGCTTCGATTTCGCTGAAAATTTTTATTAAGCTTCTAGGACCTCAGGTTAAATGTATATTTAATGAAAATCTCCTAAATTTTCATTAGTATAAAAGATAATTTACTTTAAGGGTGGTTTTTTATATCTCCGAAATTAAGGGTCGTAGGGAAAAAAGTTTCAACCAAAGGCTGTAGAGAATAAAAGAAGAAACAACTTTTAGTTGAAAGTATTTTTCAAATAATGTCTAGTTTCGATGGAAATTGCTAATATTTTAACGTTATTGTTAGTTCAAATTTTCGACACATAAAGTGGTGGCGCCACTGAAATCACACAACAAAATTCTAGTAATTTCAGTGGCGTCACCACTTCATGTGGCACAAAACTGAACTAAAAATCACATTCATAATTTAGCGATTTATGCCAAAATAAGACGTTATTTGAAGAAACTTTTCAAATAAGAATTGTTACTTGTATTTTTCTCTACATCTTTTGGTTGAAACTATTTTCTATTCAACTCTTAATTTCGGAGATACAAAAAACTACCCTTAAAGTGAATTATCTTTTATACTAATAAAAATGTAGGAGATTTTCATAAAACATACATTTAACCTGAGGTCCTAAAAGCTTAATACAAAATTTCAGCAAAATCGAAGCTTTATTAATAATAAAAAATAATCAAAATTGAGATAACAATGTTATCTCCCTAATTCGATATCGTCGATTTCGAAAATTCTACTGAAAAAATTAATTAAGCCATAGTTTTTGCGTAAATTTCTAATTAATATTTTATGAATCACAATAGGAAGTATGTCAAACTAAATTGAACCCTAAATACATGTAACATTAGATAAAAAATCGAATACAATACAGGAACAGAGCATCATAAAAAAGCAATAGTTTTTAACCTATATTTCTAAACCCAGGGGTTTTTTAATGAAATGTTTCAAATAAAAGTAACTTATTATTTTATTCTCTACAGCTTTTGGTTGAAACATTTTTCTCTACAACTCTTAACTTCGGAGATACAGAAAACCACCCTTAAAGTGAAATATCTGCCCTACTAATGAATATTTTGGCCTTGTGCCCGGTTCCGCATCGAATATAAAGCCCTAGAACATGTAAGCAAAATTTCAGCGCGATCGGAGATACTTTAATTTAACGATAAAACAGATGGCAAGGCTATAGTCCATGGATTTGAAACTACTAATTTGTACCGATATATGCTATTTCGCTGAAACTTTGCATACATGTTCTACGGCGTCATATTCGATGCGAAGTCCGCGGACGACCCCAAAATTTGCATTAGTAGGGTAGATATTTCACTTTAAGGGTGGTTTCTCGTATCTCCGAAGTTAAGGGTTGTAGAGAAAAATGTTTCAACCAAAAGCCGTAGGGAATTAAATAATATTTATCTTTTATTTGAAAGATTTTATCAAATACTTTCTAGATTTTGAAAAAAACTTAAAAAACTATCATGTTTTTTTGCAGTTGTAATACGGTTTTGTATGCGATATTAAATCTTAAATTATATTTACTTAAGGTTCATATTAGTTTGACAATTATCCTATAAGAATTTTTAAGACATCAATTGTTTATTTTTCTTTTAAAATAAATTATTTGTAAACTAAAAATATGTTTTAAATGTTTATTTTACAAAATAATTTATGTATCGTATTTGCTCCATGCTTTCAGAGCCATCTCTTGATATAAACAATGAACTCATTTATAACCTAATTTAATTAAAGAAATGTCATTGACAGATGTGTGATGTTTTAAGTATTTTCGATATTTTTTTATTAATTTTAAGGGTGAAATTATGTTTCAGGGGTTATTAAGAGTATTTAGAAACTGGAGCAAATGTTGACAATATTTTATTTTTAGGTTTTCTGTAAGTATTTACATATTTTACAACTCTTACTGCAATTGAACATTTCTCTCTGATTTCTGTTTAGTTTTTAGATTTACAAGCATGAGTATGTCGTGTCCTCCACATTCGGAAATATTTGCTGATTCTAGAAAACGAAACTAGTTACCAGGACTTCAGAACCAATTTCATTAGATGATATATTTAAAATGGTGTTTGTTGACAAATCATTAAAGTCTTCTGCTGATATGAGAGCAGGACATGCTGCAAATATGGTAAATATAGCTCTGGCAGCACATTTAGCAGCAGGTAATGTTAGATTTATTTATATTTATAAATATTTATTGGTTTAATGACATATCTAAAGATACACGCCTAGCTGTCAAATTGAAATTTTTCATTTGGCTAAAAGCTAATAGTTGTTTATGTTACTTCGTCAAATGTTACAAATATAGACCCTGTAGCATATTTAGTATTAGGAAATGTTAGATTTATTCATAATTTGTTCATATTTATTAGTTTAATGACATTTGTAAAATTGCACGCCTTGCTGTCAAACTGGAATATTTTAATTTGTTTTTATCTCAAAAACTATTGATGCTATCAGTTTAAATATTGAATATTTGGGCCTTAGATTACATCTAATATTAGAAAATGTCATATTTATTTATAGTATTATCTATATTTTAGATATTTTCAAAGAAAGGACAAGAACAGAAAAATAGTCACCATTGCGCCTGTCCAAAAGTATTGATCAAGTTAAGTATCGGGAGTGCAGAACCCCGCAGATTCATGCTGATAAATGCCGGACACCGGTAGCTTCGATGGCCGATCAGGTGAGTACGATTTTTGCGGTGAATTTTTTTTTAACCCAAATCAAATAAATGTTTTAATAAAAGATTTTTATTTCATTATTTCCTGCAGACTTTAATTAAAGTATTTTTTGATTGGGCATTTCATATTCGAAATAATTGTACATTTGCATGATGCATTAATTAGTAAATATTTCTTTATTTTAGAGTTGAATCGAAAAAAGTTTCATATAAAATATCCTTATATTAATATTATCTACAGGTTGTGTTTGAACCTTTTTTCTGTACAACCCCTAACTTCGGAGATACAAACAACCCCCTTTAAAGTGATATAACTTTTGTACTAATTGAAAATTGGGGGTCGTCCGTGGGCGCCGCACTCAGTATTTAGCCCTAGAAGCTGCATGCAAAATTGCAGCTAAATCGAATATATCGTCATTAATTAGGCTTTTCAAAACCAAAGGTTAACCCCTTGCCACTTTTTTCGACTAATTTTTAAACAATTTCCCATCGCGCTGAAATTTTGCATGCAGCTTCTAGGGCTAAATACTAAGTGCGGAGCTCGCGGACGACCCCCGATTTTTAATTAGTACAAATGTTATTTAACTTTAAGGGTGGTTTTTTGTATCTCCGAAGTTAGGGGTTGTACAGGAAAAAGGTTCAAACAAAAGTTGTAGAGAATGAAAAAATAAGCCACTCTTATTTGAAACATTTTATTAAATAACGTCTGAATTTTGAAATAATAACTAAAAACTGTTTACTCCATCTGACGCCCGCTTACAGTGTTGTATGCGATATTGCATCTTACGTGACATGTACTTAAGGTTCACTTTCGTATCAAGTTAGGTTCTAATACAAGATATCTCTGTGTGTTTATTTAGGAAGCTTCAAAATCAACTCGGACAGCTTTCCTGCAGCATCTCTGCGCTTGGAATCTTCTTCTGCGTCCTCTTCACACCTGGACACGTCCCCTGATGTTTTATCTTCAAGTTCAACAATTTAGTTTAAGTTCGTTTGTTTGTATATTACCATAACCACATTAATTATGTTAAAATCTCAAAAACTATTTGACATATTGCTTCAATTGTTAAAAATACGAACTCGACAGGATATTTAGCATTAGATTAAGGTATTTTTAATCAAATTTTATAGATATTTATTGGTTTTATAACATATTTAAAAATGGCCGATTGGAATATTTTATTTTGTTAATATTTTAATTACTGTTTACTTCAGTGCATCAATTGTTGCAAATATGGACTCTTGGGGATATTTAGCATTAGATTAAGTTATAATTATTTATATTTTATTGATATTTATTGGTTTTATAACATATTTAAAAATGGCTGACAAGCTACCAAATTGGAATATTTTATTTTGTTAATATTTTATTTATTATTTAATTTATTGCATCAATTGTTGCAAATATGAACTCTTGAGGATATTTAGCATTAGTTTAAGTTATAATTATTTATATTTTATTGATACTTATTCATTTTATACATATTTAAAAATGGCTGATTTGCTGTCAGATTGGAATATTTTATTTTGTTAATATTTTAATAACTATTTACTTTATTATGTCAATTGTTGTAAATATGGACTCTGGAGGATATTTAGCATTAGATTAAGTTATAATTGTTTATATTTGATTGATATTTATTGAATTTATAACATATTTAAAAATGTAGGAAATGTTGTGAATATGTTTATTTATCTCAATATATATATTTAATTTAAATATAAAATGACTATACCTTGTATTCAATTTGAAAATACCAATATTAAATCTTAAATTATATTTACTTAAGGTTCATATTAGTTTGACATCCATCCTATAAGAATTTTTAAAACATTAATTAGTAATTTACCCAAAAACTAAGGCCCAAATAATTTTTAACTAGAATTTTCTAATTCAACGATATCGTATTAGGGAGATAACATTGTTATCTCAATTTTTATTATTTTTTACATATAATAAAGCTTCGATTTCGCTGAAAATTTTTATTAAGCTTCTAGGACCTCAGGCTAAATGTATATTTAATAAATATCTCCTAAATTTTCATTAGTATGAAAGATAATTAACTCTAAGGGTGTTTTTTTATATCTCCGAAGTTAAGGATTGTAGGGAAAAAAGTTTCAACCAAAAGCTGTAGAGAATAAAAAAGGAAACAACTTTTATTTGAAAGAATCTTTCAACTAAAGTCTAGTTTCGATGGAAATTGCTAATATTTTAACGTTATTGTTAGTTCCAATTATCGACACATAAAGTGGTGACGCCACCGAAATCACACAACAAAATCTGACAATAGTAATTTCAGTGGCGTCACCACTTTGTGTGACACAAAGCTGAACTAAAAATCACATTCATAATTTAGCGATTTATGCCAAAACTAGACGTTATTTGAAGAAATTTTTCAAATAAGAATTGTTTCTTGCATTTTTCTCTACATCTTTTGGTTAAAACTATTTTCTATTCAAGTCTTAATTTCGGAGATACAAAAAACTACCCTTAAAGTGAATTATCTTTTATACTAATAAAAATTTAGGAGATTTTCATAAAATATACATTTAACCTGAGGTCCTAAAAGCTTAATAAAAAATTTCAGCAAAATCGAAGGGTTATTAATAATAAAAAATAATAAAAATTGAGATAACAATGTTATCTCCCTAATTCGATATCGTCGATTTCGAAAATTCTACTGAAAAAATTAATTAAGCCATAGTTTTTGCGTAAATTTCTAATTAATATTTTATTAATCACAATAGGAAGTATGTGAAACTAAATTGAACCCTAAATACATCTAACATTAGATAAAAAATCGAATACAATACAGGAACAGAGCATCATAAAAAAGCAATAGTTTTTAACCTATATTTCAAAACCCAGGGGTTTTTTAATGAAATGTTTCAAATAAAAGTAAGTTATTATTTTATTCTCTACAGCTTTTGGTTGAAACATTTTTCTCTACAACTCTTAACTTCGGAGATACAGAAAACCACCCTTAAAGTGAAATATCTGCCCTACTAATGAATATTTTGGCCTTGTGCCCGGTTCCGCATCGAATATAAAGCCCTAGAACATGTAAGCAAAATTTCAGCGCGATCGGAGATACTTTAATTTAACGATAAAACAGATGGCAAGGCTATAGTCCATGGATTTGAAACTACTAATTTGTACCGATATATGCTATTTCGCTGAAACTTTGCATACATATTCTACGGCGTCATATTCGATGCGAAGTCCGCGGACGACCCAAAATTTGCATTAGTAGGGTAGATATTTCACTTTAAGGGTGGTTTCTCGTATCTTCGAAGTTAAGGGTTGTAGAGAAAAATGTTTCAACCAAAAGCTGTAGAGAATAAAATAATAAGCTACTTTTATTTGAAAGATTTTCTCAAATACTTTCTAGATTTTGAAAAATAACTTAAAAAACTATCTTGTTTTTTTGCAGTTGTATTACGGTTTTGTATGCGATATTAAGTCTTAAATTATATTTACTTAAGGTTCATATTAGTTTGACATCCATCCAATAAGAATTTTTAAAACATTAATTAGTAATTTACCCAAAAATTAAGGCCCAAATAATTTATTAACTAGAATTTTCTAATTCAACGATATCTAATTAGGGAGATAACATTGTTATCTCAATTTTTATTATTTTTTACAAATAATAAATCTTCGATTTCGCTGAAAATTTTTATTAAGCTTCTAGGACCTCAGGTTAAATGTATATTTAATGAAAATCTCCTAAATTTTCATTAGTATAAAAGATAATTTACTTCAAGGGTGGTTTTTTATATCTCCGAAATTAAGGGTCGTAGGGAAAAAAGTTTCAACCAAAGGCTGTAGAGAATAAAAGAAGAAACAACTTTTAGTTGAAAGTATTTTTCAAATAATGTCTAGTTTCGATGGAAATTGCTAATATTTTAACGTTATTGTTAGTTCAAATTTTCGACACATAAAGTGGTGGCGCCACTGAAATCACACAACAAAATTCTAGTAATTTCAGTGGCGTCACCACTTCATGTGGCACAAAACTGAACTAAAAATCACATTCATAATTTAGCGATTTATGCCAAAATAAGACGTTATTTGAAGAAACTTTTCAAATAAGAATTGTTACTTGTATTTTTCTCTACATCTTTTGGTTGAAACTATTTTCTATTCAACTCTTAATTTCGGAGATACAAAAAACTACCCTTAAAGTGAATTATCTTTTATACTAATAAAAATGTATTAGATTTTCATAAAACATACATTTAACCTGAGGTCCTAAAAGCTTAATACAAAATTTCAGCAAAATCGAAGCTTTATTAATAATAAAAAATAATCAAAATTGAGATAACAATGTTATCTCCCTAATTCGATATCGTCGATTTCGAAAATTCTACTGAAAAAATTAATTAAGCCATAGTTTTTGCGTAAATTTCTAATTAATATTTTATGAATCACAATAGGAAGTATGTCAAACTAAATTGAACCCTAAATACATGTAACATTAGATAAAAAATCGAATACAATACAGGAACAGAGCATCATAAAAAAACCAATAGTTTTTAACCTATATTTCTAAACCCAGGGGTTTTTTAATGAAATGTTTCAAATAAAAGTAACTTATTATTTTATTCTCTACAGCTTTTGGTTGAAACATTTTTCTCTACAACTCTTAACTTCGGAGATACAGAAAACCACCCTTAAAGTGAAATATCTGCCCTACTAATGAATATTTTGGCCTTGTGCCCGGTTCCGCATCGAATATAAAGCCCTAGAACATGTATGCAAAATTTCAGCGCGATCGGAGATACTTTAATTTAACGATAAAACAGATGGCAAGGCTATAGTCCATGGATTTGAAACTACTAATTTGTACCGATATATGCTATTTCGCTGAAACTTTGCATACATGTTCTACGGCGTCATATTCGATGCGAAGTCCGCGGACGACCCCAAAATTTGCATTAGTAGGGTAGATATTTCACTTTAAGGGTGGTTTCTCGTATCTTCGAAGTTAAGGGTTGTAGAGAAAAATGTTTCAACCAAAAGCTGTAGAGAATAAAATAATAAGCTACTTTTATTTGAAAGATTTTCTCAAATACTTTCTAGATTTTGAAAAAAAACTTAAAAAACTATCTTGTTTTTTTGCAGTTGTATTACGGTTTTGTATGCGATATTAAGTCTTAAATTAGATTTACTTAAGGTTCATATTAGTTTGACATCCATCCAATAAGAATTTTTAAAACATTAATTAGTAATTTACCCAAAAATTAAGGCCCAAATAATTTATTAACTAGAATTTTCTAATTCAACGATATCGAATTAGGGAGATAACATTGTTATCTCAATTTTTATTATTTTTTACAAATAATAAACCTTCGATTTCGCTGAAAATTTTTATTAGGTTTCTAGGACCTCAGGTTAAATGTATATTTAATGAAAATCTCCTAAATTTTCATTAGTATAAAAGATAATTTACTTCAAGGGTGGTTTTTTATATCTCCGAAATTAAGGGTCGTAGGGAAAAAAGTTTCAACCAAAGGCTGTAGAGAATAAAAGAAGAAACAACTTTTAGTTGAAAGTTTTTTCAAATAATGTCTAGTTTCGATGGAAATTGCTAATATTTTAACGTTATTGTTAGTTCAAATTTTCGACACATAAAGTGGTGGCGCCACTGAAATCACACAACAAAATTCTAGTAATTTCAGTGGCGTCACCACTTCATGTGGCACAAAACTGAACTAAAAATCACATTCATAATTTAGCGATTTATGCCAAAATAAGACGTTATTTGAAGAAACTTTTCAAATAAGAATTGTTACTTGTATTTTTCTCTACATCTTTTGGTTGAAACTATTTTCTATTCAACTCTTAATTTCGGAGATACAAAAAACTACCCTTAAAGTGAATTATCTTTTATACTAATAAAAATGTAGGAGATTTTCATAAAACATACATTTAACCTGAGGTCCTAAAAGCTTAATACAAAATTTCAGCAAAATCGAAGCTTTATTAATAATAAAAAATAATCAAAATTGAGATAACAATGTTATCTCCCTAATTCGATATCGTCGATTTCGAAAATTCTACTGAAAAAATTAATTAAGCCATAGTTTTTGCGTAAATTTCTAATTAATATTTTATGAATCACAATAGGAAGTATGTCAAACTAAATTGAACCCTAAATACATGTAACATTAGATAAAAAATTGAATACAATACAGGAACAGAGCATCATAAAAAAGCAATAGTTTTTAACCTATATTTCTAAACCCAGGGGTTTTTTAATGAAATGTTTCCAATAAAAGTAACTTATTATTTTATTCTCTACAGCTTTTGGTTGAAACATTTTTCTCTACAACTCTTAACTTCGGAGATACAGAAAACCACCCTTAAAGTGAAATATCTGCCCTACTAATGAATATTTTGGCCTTGTGCCCGGTTCCGCATCGAATATAAAGCCCTAGAACATGTATGCAAAATTTCAGCGCGATCGGAGATACTTTAATTTAACGATAAAACAGATGGCAAGGCTATAGTCCATGGATTTGAAACTACTAATTTGTACCGATATATGCTATTTCGCTGAAACTTTGCATACATGTTCTACGGCGTCATATTCGATGCGAAGTCCGCGGACGACCCCAAAATTTGCATTAGTAGGGTAAATATTTCACTTTAAGGGTGGTTTCTCGTATCTTCGAAGTTAAGGGTTGTAGAGAAAAATGTTTCAACCAAAAGCTGTAGAGAATAAAATAATAAGCTACTTTTATTTGAAAGATTTTCTCAAATACTTTCTAGATTTTGAAAAAAAACTTAAAAAACTATCTTGTTTTTTTGCAGTTGTATTACGGTTTTGTATGCGATATTAAGTCTTAAATTAGATTTACTTAAGGTTCATATTAGTTTGACATCCATCCAATAAGAATTTTTAAAACATTAATTAGTAATTTACCCAAAAATTAAGGCCCAAATAATTTATTAACTAGAATTTTCTAATTCAACGATATCGAATTAGGGAGATAACATTGTTATCTCAATTTTTATTATTTTTTACAAATAATAAAGCTTCGATTTCGCTGAAAATTTTTATTAAGCTTCTAGGACCTCAGGTTAAATGTATATTTAATGAAAATCTCCTAAATTTTCATTAGTATAAAAGATAATTTACTTTAAGGGTGGTTTTTTATATCTCCGAAATTAAGGGTCGTAGGGAAAAAAGTTTCAACCAAAGGCTGTAGAGAATAAAAGAAGAAACAACTTTTAGTTGAAAGTATTTTTCAAATAATGTCTAGTTTCGATGGAAATTGCTAATATTTTAACGTTATTGTTAGTTCAAATTTTCGACACATAAAGTGGTGGCGCCACTGAAATCACACAACAAAATTCTAGTAATTTCAGTGGCGTCACCACTTCATGTGGCACAAAACTGAACTAAAAATCACATTCATAATTTAGCGATTTATGCCAAAATAAGACGTTATTTGAAGAAACTTTTCAAATAAGAATTGTTACTTGTATTTTTCTCTACATCTTTTGGTTGAAACTATTTTCTATTCAACTCTTAATTTCGGAGATACAAAAAACTACCCTTAAAGTGAATTATCTTTTATACTAATAAAAATGTAGGAGATTTTCATAAAACATACATTTAACCTGAGGTCCTAAAAGCTTAATACAAAATTTCAGCAAAATCGAAGCTTTATTAATAATAAAAAATAATCAAAATTGAGATAACAATGTTATCTCCCTAATTCGATATCGTCGATTTCGAAAATTCTACTGAAAAAATTAATTAAGCCATAGTTTTTGCGTAAATTTCTAATTAATATTTTATGAATCACAATAGGAAGTATGTCAAACTAAATTGAACCCTAAATACATGTAACATTAGATAAAAAATCGAATACAATACAGGAACAGAGCATCATAAAAAAGCAATAGTTTTTAACCTATATTTCTAAACCCAGGGGTTTTTTAATGAAATGTTTCAAATAAAAGTAACTTATTATTTTATTCTCTACAGCTTTTGGTTGAAACATTTTTCTCTACAACTCTTAACTTCGGAGATACAGAAAACCACCCTTAAAGTGAAATATCTGCCCTACTAATGAATATTTTGGCCTTGTGCCCGGTTCCGCATCGAATATAAAGCCCTAGAACATGTAAGCAAAATTTCAGCGCGATCGGAGATACTTTAATTTAACGATAAAACAGATGGCAAGGCTATAGTCCATGGATTTGAAACTACTAATTTGTACCGATATATGCTATTTCGCTGAAACTTTGCATACATGTTCTACGGCGTCATATTCGATGCGAAGTCCGCGGACGACCCAAAATTTGCATTAGTAGGGTAGATATTTCACTTTAAGGGTGGTTTCTCGTATCTTCGAAGTTAAGGGTTGTAGAGAAAAATGTTTCAACCAAAAGCTGTAGAGAATAAAATAATAAGCTACTTTTATTTGAAAGATTTTCTCAAATACTTTCTAGATTTTGAAAAAAAACTTAAAAAACTATCCTGTTTTTTTGCAGTTGTATTACGGTTTTGTATGCGATATTAAGTCTTAAATTATATTTACTTAAGGTTCATATTAGTTTGACATCCATCCAATAAGAATTTTTAAAACATTAATTAGTAATTTACCCAAAAATTAAGGCCCAAATAATTTATTAACTAGAATTTTCTAATTCAACGATATCGAATTAGGGAGATAACATTGTTATCTCAATTTTTATTATTTTTTACAAATAATAAAGCTTCGATTTCGCTGAAAATTTTTATTAAGCTTCTAGGACCTCAGGTTAAATGTATATTTAATGAAAATCTCCTAAATTTTCATTAGTATAAAAGATAATTTACTTTAAGGGTGGTTTTTTATATCTCCGAAATTAAGGGTCGTAGGGAAAAAAGTTTCAACCAAAGGCTGTAGAGAATAAAAGAAGAAACAACTTTTAGTTGAAAGTATTTTTCAAATAATGTCTAGTTTCGATGGAAATTGCTAATATTTTAACGTTATTGTTAGTTCAAATTTTCGACACATAAAGTGGTGGCGCCACTGAAATCACACAACAAAATTCTAGTAATTTCAGTGGCGTCACCACTTCATGTGGCACAAAACTGAACTAAAAATCACATTCATAATTTAGCGATTTATGCCAAAATAAGACGTTATTTGAAGAAACTTTTCAAATAAGAATTGTTACTTGTATTTTTCTCTACATCTTTTGGTTGAAACTATTTTCTATTCAACTCTTAATTTCGGAGATACAAAAAACTACCCTTAAAGTGAATTATCTTTTATACTAATAAAAATGTAGGAGATTTTCATAAAACATACATTTAACCTGAGGTCCTAAAAGCTTAATACAAAATTTCAGCAAAATCGAAGCTTTATTAATAATAAAAAATAATCAAAATTGAGATAACAATGTTATCTCCCTAATTCGATATCGTCGATTTCGAAAATTCTACTGAAAAAATTAATTAAGCCATAGTTTTTGCGTAAATTTCTAATTAATATTTTATGAATCACAATAGGAAGTATGTCAAACTAAATTGAACCCTAAATACATGTAACATTAGATAAAAAATCGAATACAATACAGGAACAGAGCATCATAAAAAAGCAATAGTTTTTAACCTATATTTCTAAACCCAGGGGTTTTTTAATGAAATGTTTCAAATAAAAGTAACTTATTATTTTATTCTCTACAGCTTTTGGTTGAAACATTTTTCTCTACAACTCTTAACTTCGGAGATACAGAAAACCACCCTTAAAGTGAAATATCTGCCCTACTAATGAATATTTTGGCCTTGTGCCCGGTTCCGCATCGAATATAAAGCCCTAGAACATGTAAGCAAAATTTCAGCGCGATCGGAGATACTTTAATTTAACGATAAAACAGATGGCAAGGCTATAGTCCATGGATTTGAAACTACTAATTTGTACCGATATATGCTATTTCGCTGAAACTTTGCATACATGTTCTACGGCGTCATATTCGATGCGAAGTCCGCGGACGACCCAAAATTTGCATTAGTAGGGTAGATATTTCACTTTAAGGGTGGTTTCTCGTATCTTCGAAGTTAAGGGTTGTAGAGAAAAATGTTTCAACCAAAAGCTGTAGAGAATAAAATAATAAGCTACTTTTATTTGAAAGATTTTCTCAAATACTTTCTAGATTTTGAAAAAAAACTTAAAAAACTATCCTGTTTTTTTGCAGTTGTATTACGGTTTTGTATGCGATATTAAGTCTTAAATTATATTTACTTAAGGTTCATATTAGTTTGACATCCATCCAATAAGAATTTTTAAAACATTAATTAGTAATTTACCCAAAAATTAAGGCCCAAATAATTTATTAACTAGAATTTTCTAATTCAACGATATCGAATTAGGGAGATAACATTGTTATCTCAATTTTTATTATTTTTTACAAATAATAAAGCTTCGATTTCGCTGAAAATTTTTATTAAGCTTCTAGGACCTCAGGTTAAATGTATATTTAATGAAAATCTCCTAAATTTTCATTAGTATAAAAGATAATTTACTTTAAGGGTGGTTTTTTATATCTCCGAAATTAAGGGTCGTAGGGAAAAAAGTTTCAACCAAAGGCTGTAGAGAATAAAAGAAGAAACAACTTTTAGTTGAAAGTATTTTTCAAATAATGTCTAGTTTCGATGGAAATTGCTAATATTTTAACTTTATTGTTAGTTCAAATTTTCGACACATAAAGTGGTGGCGCCACTGAAATCACACAACAAAATTCTAGTAATTTCAGTGGCGTCACCACTTCATGTGGCACAAAACTGAACTAAAAATCACATTCATAATTTAGCGATTTATGCCAAAATAAGACGTTATTTGAAGAAACTTTTCAAATAAGAATTGTTACTTGTATTTTTCTCTACATCTTTTGGTTGAAACTATTTTCTATTCAACTCTTAATTTCGGAGATACAAAAAACTACCCTTAAAGTGAATTATCTTTTATACTAATAAAAATGTAGGAGATTTTCATAAAACATACATTTAACCTGAGGTCCTAAAAGCTTAATACAAAATTTCAGCAAAATCGAAGCTTTATTAATAATAAAAAATAATCAAAATTGAGATAACAATGTTATCTCCCTAATTCGATATCGTCGATTTCGAAAATTCTACTGAAAAAATTAATTAAGCCATAGTTTTTGCGTAAATTTCTAATTAATATTTTATGAATCACAATAGGAAGTATGTCAAACTAAATTGAACCCTAAATACATGTAACATTAGATAAAAAATCGAATACAATACAGGAACAGAGCATCATAAAAAAGCAATAGTTTTTAACCTATATTTCTAAACCCAGGGGTTTTTTAATGAAATGTTTCAAATAAAAGTAACTTATTATTTTATTCTCTACAGCTTTTGGTTGAAACATTTTTCTCTACAACTCTTAACTTCGGAGATACAGAAAACCACCCTTAAAGTGAAATATCTGCCCTACTAATGAATATTTTGGCCTTGTGCCCGGTTCCGCATCGAATATAAAGCCCTAGAACATGTAAGCAAAATTTCAGCGCGATCGGAGATACTTTAATTTAACGATAAAACAGATGGCAAGGCTATAGTCCATGGATTTGAAACTACTAATTTGTACCGATATATGCTATTTCGCTGAAACTTTGCATACATGTTCTACGGCGTCATATTCGATGCGAAGTCCGCGGACGACCCAAAATTTGCATTAGTAGGGTAGATATTTCACTTTAAGGGTGGTTTCTCGTATCTTCGAAGTTAAGGGTTGTAGAGAAAAATGTTTCAACCAAAAGCTGTAGAGAATAAAATAATAAGCTACTTTTATTTGAAAGATTTTCTCAAATACTTTCTAGATTTTGAAAAAAAACTTAAAAAACTATCCTGTTTTTTTGCAGTTGTATTACGGTTTTGTATGCGATATTAAGTCTTAAATTATATTTACTTAAGGTTCATATTAGTTTGACATCCATCCAATAAGAATTTTTAAAACATTAATTAGTAATTTACCCAAAAATTAAGGCCCAAATAATTTATTAACTAGAATTTTCTAATTCAACGATATCGAATTAGGGAGATAACATTGTTATCTCAATTTTTATTATTTTTTACAAATAATAAAGCTTCGATTTCGCTGAAAATTTTTATTAAGCTTCTAGGACCTCAGGTTAAATGTATATTTAATGAAAATCTCCTAAATTTTCATTAGTATAAAAGATAATTTACTTTAAGGGTGGTTTTTTATATCTCCGAAATTAAGGGTCGTAGGGAAAAAAGTTTCAACCAAAGGCTGTAGAGAATAAAAGAAGAAACAACTTTTAGTTGAAAGTATTTTTCAAATAATGTCTAGTTTCGATGGAAATTGCTAATATTTTAACGTTATTGTTAGTTCAAATTTTCGACACATAAAGTGGTGGCGCCACTGAAATCACACAACAAAATTCTAGTAATTTCAGTGGCGTCACCACTTCATGTGGCACAAAACTGAACTAAAAATCACATTCATAATTTAGCGATTTATGCCAAAATAAGACGTTATTTGAAGAAACTTTTCAAATAAGAATTGTTACTTGTATTTTTCTCTACATCTTTTGGTTGAAACTATTTTCTATTCAACTCTTAATTTCGGAGATACAAAAAACTACCCTTAAAGTGAATTATCTTTTATACTAATAAAAATGTAGGAGATTTTCATAAAACATACATTTAACCTGAGGTCCTAAAAGCTTAATACAAAATTTCAGCAAAATCGAAGCTTTATTAATAATAAAAAATAATCAAAATTGAGATAACAATGTTATCTCCCTAATTCGATATCGTCGATTTCGAAAATTCTACTGAAAAAATTAATTAAGCCATAGTTTTTGCGTAAATTTCTAATTAATATTTTATGAATCACAATAGGAAGTATGTCAAACTAAATTGAACCCTAAATACATGTAACATTAGATAAAAAATCGAATACAATACAGGAACAGAGCATCATAAAAAAGCAATAGTTTTTAACCTATATTTCTAAACCCAGGGGTTTTTTAATGAAATGTTTCAAATAAAAGTAACTTATTATTTTATTCTCTACAGCTTTTGGTTGAAACATTTTTCTCTACAACTCTTAACTTCGGAGATACAGAAAACCACCCTTAAAGTGAAATATCTGCCCTACTAATGAATATTTTGGCCTTGTGCCCGGTTCCGCATCGAATATAAAGCCCTAGAACATGTAAGCAAAATTTCAGCGCGATCGGAGATACTTTAATTTAACGATAAAACAGATGGCAAGGCTATAGTCCATGGATTTGAAACTACTAATTTGTACCGATATATGCTATTTCGCTGAAACTTTGCATACATGTTCTACGGCGTCATATTCGATGCGAAGTCCGCGGACGACCCAAAATTTGCATTAGTAGGGTAGATATTTCACTTTAAGGGTGGTTTCTCGTATCTTCGAAGTTAAGGGTTGTAGAGAAAAATGTTTCAACCAAAAGCTGTAGAGAATAAAATAATAAGCTACTTTTATTTGAAAGATTTTCTCAAATACTTTCTAGATTTTGAAAAAAAACTTAAAAAACTATCCTGTTTTTTTGCAGTTGTATTACGGTTTTGTATGCGATATTAAGTCTTAAATTATATTTACTTAAGGTTCATATTAGTTTGACATCCATCCAATAAGAATTTTTAAAACATTAATTAGTAATTTACCCAAAAATTAAGGCCCAAATAATTTATTAACTAGAATTTTCTAATTCAACGATATCGAATTAGGGAGATAACATTGTTATCTCAATTTTTATTATTTTTTACAAATAATAAAGCTTCGATTTCGCTGAAAATTTTTATTAAGCTTCTAGGACCTCAGGTTAAATGTATATTTAATGAAAATCTCCTAAATTTTCATTAGTATAAAAGATAATTTACTTTAAGGGTGGTTTTTTATATCTCCGAAATTAAGGGTCGTAGGGAAAAAAGTTTCAACCAAAGGCTGTAGAGAATAAAAGAAGAAACAACTTTTAGTTGAAAGTATTTTTCAAATAATGTCTAGTTTCGATGGAAATTGCTAATATTTTAACGTTATTGTTAGTTCAAATTTTCGACACATAAAGTGGTGGCGCCACTGAAATCACACAACAAAATTCTAGTAATTTCAGTGGCGTCACCACTTCATGTGGCACAAAACTGAACTAAAAATCACATTCATAATTTAGCGATTTATGCCAAAATAAGACGTTATTTGAAGAAACTTTTCAAATAAGAATTGTTACTTGTATTTTTCTCTACATCTTTTGGTTGAAACTATTTTCTATTCAACTCTTAATTTCGGAGATACAAAAAACTACCCTTAAAGTGAATTATCTTTTATACTAATAAAAATGTAGGAGATTTTCATAAAACATACATTTAACCTGAGGTCCTAAAAGCTTAATACAAAATTTCAGCAAAATCGAAGCTTTATTAATAATAAAAAATAATCAAAATTGAGATAACAATGTTATCTCCCTAATTCGATATCGTCGATTTCGAAAATTCTACTGAAAAAATTAATTAAGCCATAGTTTTTGCGTAAATTTCTAATTAATATTTTATGAATCACAATAGGAAGTATGTCAAACTAAATTGAACCCTAAATACATGTAACATTAGATAAAAAATCGAATACAATACAGGAACAGAGCATCATAAAAAAGCAATAGTTTTTAACCTATATTTCTAAACCCAGGGGTTTTTTAATGAAATGTTTCAAATAAAAGTAACTTATTATTTTATTCTCTACAGCTTTTGGTTGAAACATTTTTCTCTACAACTCTTAACTTCGGAGATACAGAAAACCACCCTTAAAGTGAAATATCTGCCCTACTAATGAATATTTTGGCCTTGTGCCCGGTTCCGCATCGAATATAAAGCCCTAGAACATGTATGCAAAATTTCAGCGCGATCGGAGATACTTTAATTTAACGATAAAACAGATGGCAAGGCTATAGTCCATGGATTTGAAACTACTAATTTGTACCGATATATGCTATTTCGCTGAAACTTTGCATACATATTCTACGGCGTCATATTCGATGCGAAGTCCGCGGACGACCCAAAATTTGCATTAGTAGGGTAGATATTTCACTTTAAGGGTGGTTTCTCGTATCTTCGAAGTTAAGGGTTGTAGAGAAAAATGTTTCAACCAAAAGCTGTAGAGAATAAAATAATAAGCTACTTTTATTTGAAAGATTTTCTCAAATACTTTCTAGATTTTGAAAAAAAACTTAAAAAACTATCCTGTTTTTTTGCAGTTGTATTACGGTTTTGTATGCGATATTAAGTCTTAAATTATATTTACTTAAGGTTCATATTAGTTTGACATCCATCCTATAAGAATTTTTAAAACATTAATTAGTAATTTACCCAAAAACTAAGGCCCAAATAATTTTTTAACTAGAATTTTCTAATTCAACGATATCGAATTAGGAAGATAACATTGTTATCTCAATTTTTATTATTTTTTACAAATAATAAAGCTTCGATTTCGCTGAAATTTTTTAGTAAGCTTCTAGGACCTCAGGCTAAATGTATATTTTTGCGTAAATTTCTAATTAATATTTTATTAATCACAATAGGAAGTATGTGAAACTAAATTGAACCCTAAATACATGTAACATTAGATAAAAAATCGAATACAATACAGGAACAGAGCATCATAAAAAAGCAATAGTTTTTAACCTATATTTCTAAACCCAGGGGTTTTTTAATGAAATGTTTCAAATAAAAGTAACTTATTATTTTATTCTCTACAGCTTTTGGTTGAAACATTTTTCTCTACAACTCTTAACTTCGGAGATACAGAAAACCACCCTTAAAGTGAAATATCTGCCCTACTAATGAATATTTTGGCCTTGTGCCCGGTTCCGCATCGAATATAAAGCCCTAGAACATGTAAGCAAAATTTCAGCGCGATCGGAGATACTTTAATTTAACGATAAAACAGATGGCAAGGCTATAGTCCATGGATTTGAAACTACTAATTTGTACCGATATATGCTATTTCGCTGAAACTTTGCATACATGTTCTACGGCGTCATATTCGATGCGAAGTCCGCGGACGACCCAAAATTTGCATTAGTAGGGTAGATATTTCACTTTAAGGGTGGTTTCTCGTATCTTCGAAGTTAAGGGTTGTAGAGAAAAATGTTTCAACCAAAAGCTGTAGAGAATAAAATAATAAGCTACTTTTATTTGAAAGATTTTCTCAAATACTTTCTAGATTTTGAAAAAAAACTTAAAAAACTATCCTGTTTTTTTGCAGTTGTATTACGGTTTTGTATGCGATATTAAGTCTTAAATTATATTTACTTAAGGTTCATATTAGTTTGACATCCATCCAATAAGAATTTTTAAAACATTAATTAGTAATTTACCCAAAAATTAAGGCCCAAATAATTTATTAACTAGAATTTTCTAATTCAACGATATCGAATTAGGGAGATAACATTGTTATCTCAATTTTTATTATTTTTTACAAATAATAAAGCTTCGATTTCGCTGAAAATTTTTATTAAGCTTCTAGGACCTCAGGTTAAATGTATATTTAATGAAAATCTCCTAAATTTTCATTAGTATAAAAGATAATTTACTTTAAGGGTGGTTTTTTATATCTCCGAAATTAAGGGTCGTAGGGAAAAAAGTTTCAACCAAAGGCTGTAGAGAATAAAAGAAGAAACAACTTTTAGTTGAAAGTATTTTTCAAATAATGTCTAGTTTCGATGGAAATTGCTAATATTTTAACGTTATTGTTAGTTCAAATTTTCGACACATAAAGTGGTGGCGCCACTGAAATCACACAACAAAATTCTAGTAATTTCAGTGGCGTCACCACTTCATGTGGCACAAAACTGAACTAAAAATCACATTCATAATTTAGCGATTTATGCCAAAATAAGACGTTATTTGAAGAAACTTTTCAAATAAGAATTGTTACTTGTATTTTTCTCTACATCTTTTGGTTGAAACTATTTTCTATTCAACTCTTAATTTCGGAGATACAAAAAACTACCCTTAAAGTGAATTATCTTTTATACTAATAAAAATGTAGGAGATTTTCATAAAACATACATTTAACCTGAGGTCCTAAAAGCTTAATACAAAATTTCAGCAAAATCGAAGCTTTATTAATAATAAAAAATAATCAAAATTGAGATAACAATGTTATCTCCCTAATTCGATATCGTCGATTTCGAAAATTCTACTGAAAAAATTAATTAAGCCATAGTTTTTGCGTAAATTTCTAATTAATATTTTATGAATCACAATAGGAAGTATGTCAAACTAAATTGAACCCTAAATACATGTAACATTAGATAAAAAATCGAATACAATACAGGAACAGAGCATCATAAAAAAGCAATAGTTTTTAACCTATATTTCTAAACCCAGGGGTTTTTTAATGAAATGTTTCAAATAAAAGTAACTTATTATTTTATTCTCTACAGCTTTTGGTTGAAACATTTTTCTCTACAACTCTTAACTTCGGAGATACAGAAAACCACCCTTAAAGTGAAATATCTGCCCTACTAATGAATATTTTGGCCTTGTGCCCGGTTCCGCATCGAATATAAAGCCCTAGAACATGTAAGCAAAATTTCAGCGCGATCGGAGATACTTTAATTTAACGATAAAACAGATGGCAAGGCTATAGTCCATGGATTTGAAACTACTAATTTGTACCGATATATGCTATTTCGCTGAAACTTTGCATACATGTTCTACGGCGTCATATTCGATGCGAAGTCCGCGGACGACCCAAAATTTGCATTAGTAGGGTAGATATTTCACTTTAAGGGTGGTTTCTCGTATCTTCGAAGTTAAGGGTTGTAGAGAAAAATGTTTCAACCAAAAGCTGTAGAGAATAAAATAATAAGCTACTTTTATTTGAAAGATTTTCTCAAATACTTTCTAGATTTTGAAAAAAAACTTAAAAAACTATCCTGTTTTTTTGCAGTTGTATTACGGTTTTGTATGCGATATTAAGTCTTAAATTATATTTACTTAAGGTTCATATTAGTTTGACATCCATCCAATAAGAATTTTTAAAACATTAATTAGTAATTTACCCAAAAATTAAGGCCCAAATAATTTATTAACTAGAATTTTCTAATTCAACGATATCGAATTAGGGAGATAACATTGTTATCTCAATTTTTATTATTTTTTACAAATAATAAAGCTTCGATTTCGCTGAAAATTTTTATTAAGCTTCTAGGACCTCAGGTTAAATGTATATTTAATGAAAATCTCCTAAATTTTCATTAGTATAAAAGATAATTTACTTTAAGGGTGGTTTTTTATATCTCCGAAATTAAGGGTCGTAGGGAAAAAAGTTTCAACCAAAGGCTGTAGAGAATAAAAGAAGAAACAACTTTTAGTTGAAAGTATTTTTCAAATAATGTCTAGTTTCGATGGAAATTGCTAATATTTTAACGTTATTGTTAGTTCAAATTTTCGACACATAAAGTGGTGGCGCCACTGAAATCACACAACAAAATTCTAGTAATTTCAGTGGCGTCACCACTTCATGTGGCACAAAACTGAACTAAAAATCACATTCATAATTTAGCGATTTATGCCAAAATAAGACGTTATTTGAAGAAACTTTTCAAATAAGAATTGTTACTTGTATTTTTCTCTACATCTTTTGGTTGAAACTATTTTCTATTCAACTCTTAATTTCGGAGATACAAAAAACTACCCTTAAAGTGAATTATCTTTTATACTAATAAAAATGTAGGAGATTTTCATAAAACATACATTTAACCTGAGGTCCTAAAAGCTTAATACAAAATTTCAGCAAAATCGAAGCTTTATTAATAATAAAAAATAATCAAAATTGAGATAACAATGTTATCTCCCTAATTCGATATCGTCGATTTCGAAAATTCTACTGAAAAAATTAATTAAGCCATAGTTTTTGCGTAAATTTCTAATTAATATTTTATGAATCACAATAGGAAGTATGTCAAACTAAATTGAACCCTAAATACATGTAACATTAGATAAAAAATCGAATACAATACAGGAACAGAGCATCATAAAAAAGCAATAGTTTTTAACCTATATTTCTAAACCCAGGGGTTTTTTAATGAAATGTTTCAAATAAAAGTAACTTATTATTTTATTCTCTACAGCTTTTGGTTGAAACATTTTTCTCTACAACTCTTAACTTCGGAGATACAGAAAACCACCCTTAAAGTGAAATATCTGCCCTACTAATGAATATTTTGGCCTTGTGCCCGGTTCCGCATCGAATATAAAGCCCTAGAACATGTATGCAAAATTTCAGCGCGATCGGAGATACTTTAATTTAACGATAAAACAGATGGCAAGGCTATAGTCCATGGATTTGAAACTACTAATTTGTACCGATATATGCTATTTCGCTGAAACTTTGCATACATATTCTACGGCGTCATATTCGATGCGAAGTCCGCGGACGACCCAAAATTTGCATTAGTAGGGTAGATATTTCACTTTAAGGGTGGTTTCTCGTATCTTCGAAGTTAAGGGTTGTAGAGAAAAATGTTTCAACCAAAAGCTGTAGAGAATAAAATAATAAGCTACTTTTATTTGAAAGATTTTCTCAAATACTTTCTAGATTTTGAAAAAAAACTTAAAAAACTATCCTGTTTTTTTGCAGTTGTATTACGGTTTTGTATGCGATATTAAGTCTTAAATTATATTTACTTAAGGTTCATATTAGTTTGACATCCATCCTATAAGAATTTTTAAAACATTAATTAGTAATTTACCCAAAAACTAAGGCCCAAATAATTTTTTAACTAGAATTTTCTAATTCAACGATATCGAATTAGGAAGATAACATTGTTATCTCAATTTTTATTATTTTTTACAAATAATAAAGCTTCGATTTCGCTGAAATTTTTTAGTAAGCTTCTAGGACCTCAGGCTAAATGTATATTTTTGCGTAAATTTCTAATTAATATTTTATTAATCACAATAGGAAGTATGTGAAACTAAATTGAACCCTAAATACATGTAACATTAGATTAAAAATCGAATACAATTCAGGAACAGAGCATCATAAAAAAACAATAGTTTTTAACCTATATTTTAAAACCCAGGGGGTTTTTAATGAAATGTTTCAAATAAAAGTAGCTTATTATTTTATTCGCTACAGCTTTTGGTTGAAACTTTTTTCTCTACAACCCTTAACTTCGGAGATACGAGAAACCACCCTGAAAGTGAAATATCTACCCTAATAATGTAAAATTTGGGGTCGTCCGCGGATTTCGCATCGAATATGATGAATTGATCAATTGTCATTTAAAATAAAATATTTAGGTACTAAACATATGTTTTTGAATTTTATTTTACAAAATAATTTTTGCTTTGTACTCTAGTGTCATCTGTTGATATAACTATTGAACTGTTACAAACTAATTAATGAAATGTCATATAGTTCTGACAGATGTGTGATGTTTTAACTATTTTTGAACTGTATTTATAAGTTTAATGGTGAAATTGTGTTTTTAGGTATTTCAGGGGGTCACTAAGGATGCCTAAAAAGTAAAGACAATTTTGGAAAATTATAATTTCAAGTTTTTTGTAAGTATTTACGTATTTTGTACATATTATTGATATGTACATTTCTTTTACTGATTTCTGTTTTATTTTTTAGATTATAAAGACGACTATTACGTTCTCCATACATGGAAATATCTCTTGAAAAAATACAAAACTCCATAGATGACATATTTTGAAAGAAATAATGTTCCCATAGTAATCATTGAAATCTCTTGCAGATATTAGGACAACATGAGATTCAGGCTTGTTCAGTGACGAACTATGGACCATATAACACAGTAAACAATAGAAAATGTTTGATATACTAATATTTCATTAATATTTATTGTTTTAATAACAAATACAAAAATGCACACCGAGCTGTCAAACTGGAATATTTTATTTTGCTAAAATACCAAAAGATGTGTTTCCAATTCTAACAAGTTACAAATATGGATCCTACAAGTTAATTGGTATTAAACAATATTGGTTTTATACAAGTTTAGTTTATATTTATTTGTTTTATGATTTATGTAAAATTGCATGGTATGTTGTCATACTGGAATATTTTTATCTTTTAATATCTCAAAAACTATTTGGATTTTGGAATAATAACTAAAAACAGTTTGCCTCATCTGACGCGCTGTTACTGTGTTGTATGCGATATTGCATCTTACTTTACATTTACTTAAGGTTCACTTTCGTATCAAGTTAGGTTCTAATACAAGATATTTCTGTGTGTTATTTAGAAAGCTTCAAAATCAAGTCGGACAGCTTTCCTCCAGCATCTCTGCGCTTGGAATCTTCTTCTGCGTCTTCTTCACATTTGGAAATGTCTCCTGATGTTTTATCTTCAAGTTCAACAATTTAGTTTAAGTTCGTTAGTTTGTATATTACCATAGGCACATTAATTATGTTAAAATCTCAAAAACTATTTGACATATTGCTTCAATTGTTAAAAATACGAACTCTACAAGATATTTAGCATTAGACGAAGGTAATTTTAATCAAATTTTATTGATATTTATTGGTTTTATACCATATTTAAATATGGCTGACAAGCTATCAGATTGGAATATTTTATTTTTATAATATTTTAAAAACAATTGTCTTTATTATGTCAATTGTTGCAAATATGGACTCATGAGGATATTTAGAATTAGATTAAGTTATAATTATTTATATTTGATCGATATTTATTGATTTTATAACATATTTAAAAATGTAGGAAATGTCTATTGTGAATATGTTTATTTGTCTCAATATATACTTTTATATTTAATTTAAATATAAAATTACTATATCTTGTATTCAATTTAAAAATACCAATAAATAAGTTTAAATTTACGTCCTTTTCTTTATTTTGTCCTTTAAAATAAACACTTTTACAGTAAAACGATATTTGTGGCGTGTAGGGTAGATATTTCACTTTAAGGGTGGTTTTCTGTATCTTCGAAGTTAAGGGTTGTAGAGAAAAAAGTTTCAACCAAAAGCTGTAGAGAATAAAAATTGAGATAACAATGTTATCTCCCTATTTCGATATCGTCGATTTCGAAAATTCTACTGAAAAAATTAATTAAGCCATAGTTTTTGCGTAAATTTCTAATTAATATTTTATTAATCACAATAGGAAGTATGTGAAACTAAATTGAACCCTAAATACATGTAACATTAGATAAAAAATCGAATACAATATAGGAACAGAGCATCATTAAAAAGCAATAGTTTTTAACCTATATTTTAAAACCCAGGGGTTTTTTAATGAAATATTTCAAATAAAAGTAGCTTATTATTTTATTCTCTACAGCTTTTGGTTGAAACATTTTTCTCTACAACTCTTAACTTCGGAGATACAGAAAACCACCCTTAAAGTGAAATATCTACCCTACTAATGAATATTTTGGCCTCGTTCCCGGTTCCGCATCGAATATAAAGCCCTAGAACATGTATGCAAAATTTCAGCGCGATCGGAGATACTTTAATTTAGAAGGAAATCAGATGGCAAGGGGTTAGTCCATGGATTTGAAACGCTTAATGAGTACCGATATATGCTATTTCGCTGAAATTTTGCATGCATGTTCTACGGCGTTATATTCGATGCGAAATCCGCGGACGACCCCAAATTTTACATTAGTAGGGTAGATATTTCACTTTAAGGGTGGTTTCTCGTATCTCCGAAGTTAAGGGTTGTAGAGAAAAAAGTTTCAACCAAAAGCTGTAGAGAATAAAATAATAAACAACTTTTATTTGAAAGATTTTAACAAATACTTTCTAAATTTGGCAATAAACTTAAAAAACTATCATGTTTCTTTTGCAGTTGTGTTACGGTTTTGTATGCGATATTAAGTCTTAAATTATATTTACTTAAGGTTCATATTAGTTTGACATCCATCCTATAAGAATTTTTAAAACATTAATTAGTAATTTACCCAAAAACTAAGGCCCAAATAATTTTTTAACTAGAATTTTCTAATTCAACGATATCGAATTAGGAAGATAACATTGTTATCTCAATTTTTATTATTTTTTACAAATAATAAAGCTTCGATTTCGCTGAAATTTTTTAGTAAGCTTCTAGGACCTCAGGCTAAATGTATATTTAATGAAAATCTCCTAAATTTTTATTAGTATAATAGATAATTCACTTTAAGGGTGGTTTTTTATATCTCCGAAATTAAGGGTCGTAGGGAAAAAAGTTTCAACCAAAAGCTGTAGAGAATAAAAGAAGAAACAACTTTTATTTGAAAGAATTTTTCAAATAATGTCTAGTTTCGATGGAAATTGCTAATATTTTAACGTTATTGTTAGTTCAAATTTTCGACACATAAAGTGGTGGCGCCACTGAAATCACACAACAAAATTCTAGTAATTTCAGTGGCGTCACCACTTCATGTGGCACAAAACTGAACTAAAAATCACATTCATAATTTAGCGATTTATGCCAAAATAAGACGTTATTTGAAGAAACTTTTCAAATAAGAATTGTTACTTGTATTTTTCTCTACATCTTTTGGTTGAAACTATTTTCTATTCAACTCTTAATTTCGGAGATACAAAAAACTACCCTTAAAGTGAATTATCTTTTATTCTAATAAAAATGTAGGAGATTTTCATAAAACATACATTTAACCTGAGGTCCTAAAAGCTTAATACAAAATTTCAGCAAAATCGAAGCTTTATTAATAATAAAAAATAATCAAAATTGAGATAACAATGTTATCTCCCTAATTCGATATCGTCGATTTCGAAAATTCTACTGAAAAAATTAATTAAGCCATAGTTTTTGCGTAAATTTCTAATTAATATTTTATGAATCACAATAGGAAGTATGTCAAACTAAATTGAACCCTAAATACATGTAACATTAGATAAAAAATCGAATACAATACAGGAACAGAGCATCATAAAAAAGCAATAGTTTTTAACCTATATTTCTAAACCCAGGGGTTTTTTAATGAAATGTTTCAAATAAAAGTAACTTATTATTTTATTCTCTACAGCTTTTGGTTGAAACATTTTTCTCTACAACTCTTAACTTCGGAGATACAGAAAACCACCCTTAAAGTGAAATATCTGCCCTACTAATGAATATTTTGGCCTTGTGCCCGGTTCCGCATCGAATATAAAGCCCTAGAACATGTAAGCAAAATTTCAGCGCGATCGGAGATACTTTAATTTAACGATAAAACAGATGGCAAGGCTATAGTCCATGGATTTGAAACTACTAATTTGTACCGATATATGCTATTTCGCTGAAACTTTGCATACATGTTCTACGGCGTCATATTCGATGCGAAGTCCGCGGACGACCCAAAATTTGCATTAGTAGGGTAGATATTTCACTTTAAGGGTGGTTTCTCGTATCTTCGAAGTTAAGGGTTGTAGAGAAAAATGTTTCAACCAAAAGCTGTAGAGAATAAAATAATAAGCTACTTTTATTTGAAAGATTTTCTCAAATACTTTCTAGATTTTGAAAAAAAACTTAAAAAACTATCCTGTTTTTTTGCAGTTGTATTACGGTTTTGTATGCGATATTAAGTCTTAAATTATATTTACTTAAGGTTCATATTAGTTTGACATCCATCCAATAAGAATTTTTAAAACATTAATTAGTAATTTACCCAAAAATTAAGGCCCAAATAATTTATTAACTAGAATTTTCTAATTCAACGATATCGAATTAGGGAGATAACATTGTTATCTCAATTTTTATTATTTTTTACAAATAATAAAGCTTCGATTTCGCTGAAAATTTTTATTAAGCTTCTAGGACCTCAGGTTAAATGTATATTTAATGAAAATCTCCTAAATTTTCATTAGTATAAAAGATAATTTACTTTAAGGGTGGTTTTTTATATCTCCGAAATTAAGGGTCGTAGGGAAAAAAGTTTCAACCAAAGGCTGTAGAGAATAAAAGAAGAAACAACTTTTAGTTGAAAGTATTTTTCAAATAATGTCTAGTTTCGATGGAAATTGCTAATATTTTAACGTTATTGTTAGTTCAAATTTTCGACACATAAAGTGGTGGCGCCACTGAAATCACACAACAAAATTCTAGTAATTTCAGTGGCGTCACCACTTCATGTGGCACAAAACTGAACTAAAAATCACATTCATAATTTAGCGATTTATGCCAAAATAAGACGTTATTTGAAGAAACTTTTCAAATAAGAATTGTTACTTGTATTTTTCTCTACATCTTTTGGTTGAAACTATTTTCTATTCAACTCTTAATTTCGGAGATACAAAAAACTACCCTTAAAGTGAATTATCTTTTATACTAATAAAAATGTAGGAGATTTTCATAAAACATACATTTAACCTGAGGTCCTAAAAGCTTAATACAAAATTTCAGCAAAATCGAAGCTTTATTAATAATAAAAAATAATCAAAATTGAGATAACAATGTTATCTCCCTAATTCGATATCGTCGATTTCGAAAATTCTACTGAAAAAATTAATTAAGCCATAGTTTTTGCGTAAATTTCTAATTAATATTTTATGAATCACAATAGGAAGTATGTCAAACTAAATTGAACCCTAAATACATGTAACATTAGATAAAAAATCGAATACAATACAGGAACAGAGCATCATAAAAAAGCAATAGTTTTTAACCTATATTTCTAAACCCAGGGGTTTTTTAATGAAATGTTTCAAATAAAAGTAACTTATTATTTTATTCTCTACAGCTTTTGGTTGAAACATTTTTCTCTACAACTCTTAACTTCGGAGATACAGAAAACCACCCTTAAAGTGAAATATCTGCCCTACTAATGAATATTTTGGCCTTGTGCCCGGTTCCGCATCGAATATAAAGCCCTAGAACATGTATGCAAAATTTCAGCGCGATCGGAGATACTTTAATTTAACGATAAAACAGATGGCAAGGCTATAGTCCATGGATTTGAAACTACTAATTTGTACCGATATATGCTATTTCGCTGAAACTTTGCATACATATTCTACGGCGTCATATTCGATGCGAAGTCCGCGGACGACCCAAAATTTGCATTAGTAGGGTAGATATTTCACTTTAAGGGTGGTTTCTCGTATCTTCGAAGTTAAGGGTTGTAGAGAAAAATGTTTCAACCAAAAGCTGTAGAGAATAAAATAATAAGCTACTTTTATTTGAAAGATTTTCTCAAATACTTTCTAGATTTTGAAAAAAAACTTAAAAAACTATCCTGTTTTTTTGCAGTTGTATTACGGTTTTGTATGCGATATTAAGTCTTAAATTATATTTACTTAAGGTTCATATTAGTTTGACATCCATCCTATAAGAATTTTTAAAACATTAATTAGTAATTTACCCAAAAACTAAGGCCCAAATAATTTTTTAACTAGAATTTTCTAATTCAACGATATCGAATTAGGAAGATAACATTGTTATCTCAATTTTTATTATTTTTTACAAATAATAAAGCTTCGATTTCGCTGAAATTTTTTAGTAAGCTTCTAGGACCTCAGGCTAAATGTATATTTTTGCGTAAATTTCTAATTAATATTTTATTAATCACAATAGGAAGTATGTGAAACTAAATTGAACCCTAAATACATGTAACATTAGATTAAAAATCGAATACAATTCAGGAACAGAGCATCATAAAAAAACAATAGTTTTTAACCTATATTTTAAAACCCAGGGGGTTTTTAATGAAATGTTTCAAATAAAAGTAGCTTATTATTTTATTCGCTACAGCTTTTGGTTGAAACTTTTTTCTCTACAACCCTTAACTTCGGAGATACGAGAAACCACCCTGAAAGTGAAATATCTACCCTAATAATGTAAAATTTGGGGTCGTCCGCGGATTTCGCATCGAATATGATGAATTGATCAATTGTCATTTAAAATAAAATATTTAGGTACTAAACATATGTTTTTGAATTTTATTTTACAAAATAATTTTTGCTTTGTACTCTAGTGTCATCTGTTGATATAACTATTGAACTGTTACAAACTAATTAATGAAATGTCATATAGTTCTGACAGATGTGTGATGTTTTAACTATTTTTGAACTGTATTTATAAGTTTAATGGTGAAATTGTGTTTTTAGGTATTTCAGGGGGTCACTAAGGATGCCTAAAAAGTAAAGACAATTTTGGAAAATTATAATTTCAAGTTTTTTGTAAGTATTTACGTATTTTGTACATATTATTGATATGTACATTTCTTTTACTGATTTCTGTTTTATTTTTTAGATTATAAAGACGACTATTACGTTCTCCATACATGGAAATATCTCTTGAAAAAATACAAAACTCCATAGATGACATATTTTGAAAGAAATAATGTTCCCATAGTAATCATTGAAATCTCTTGCAGATATTAGGACAACATGAGATTCAGGCTTGTTCAGTGACGAACTATGGACCATATAACACAGTAAACAATAGAAAATGTTTGATATACTAATATTTCATTAATATTTATTGTTTTAATAACAAATACAAAAATGCACACCGAGCTGTCAAACTGGAATATTTTATTTTGCTAAAATACCAAAAGATGTGTTTCCAATTCTAACAAGTTACAAATATGGATCCTACAAGTTAATTGGTATTAAACAATATTGGTTTTATACAAGTTTAGTTTATATTTATTTGTTTTATGATTTATGTAAAATTGCATGGTATGTTGTCATACTGGAATATTTTTATCTTTTAATATCTCAAAAACTATTTGGATTTTGGAATAATAACTAAAAACAGTTTGCCTCATCTGACGCGCTGTTACTGTGTTGTATGCGATATTGCATCTTACTTTACATTTACTTAAGGTTCACTTTCGTATCAAGTTAGGTTCTAATACAAGATATTTCTGTGTGTTATTTAGAAAGCTTCAAAATCAAGTCGGACAGCTTTCCTCCAGCATCTCTGCGCTTGGAATCTTCTTCTGCGTCTTCTTCACATTTGGAAATGTCTCCTGATGTTTTATCTTCAAGTTCAACAATTTAGTTTAAGTTCGTTAGTTTGTATATTACCATAGGCACATTAATTATGTTAAAATCTCAAAAACTATTTGACATATTGCTTCAATTGTTAAAAATACGAACTCTACAAGATATTTAGCATTAGACGAAGGTAATTTTAATCAAATTTTATTGATATTTATTGGTTTTATACCATATTTAAATATGGCTGACAAGCTATCAGATTGGAATATTTTATTTTTATAATATTTTAAAAACAATTGTCTTTATTATGTCAATTGTTGCAAATATGGACTCATGAGGATATTTAGAATTAGATTAAGTTATAATTATTTATATTTGATCGATATTTATTGATTTTATAACATATTTAAAAATGTAGGAAATGTCTATTGTGAATATGTTTATTTGTCTCAATATATACTTTTATATTTAATTTAAATATAAAATTACTATATCTTGTATTCAATTTAAAAATACCAATAAATAAGTTTAAATTTACGTCCTTTTCTTTATTTTGTCCTTTAAAATAAACACTTTTACAGTAAAACGATATTTGTGGCGTGTAGGGTAGATATTTCACTTTAAGGGTGGTTTTCTGTATCTTCGAAGTTAAGGGTTGTAGAGAAAAAAGTTTCAACCAAAAGCTGTAGAGAATAAAAATTGAGATAACAATGTTATCTCCCTATTTCGATATCGTCGATTTCGAAAATTCTACTGAAAAAATTAATTAAGCCATAGTTTTTGCGTAAATTTCTAATTAATATTTTATTAATCACAATAGGAAGTATGTGAAACTAAATTGAACCCTAAATACATGTAACATTAGATAAAAAATCGAATACAATATAGGAACAGAGCATCATTAAAAAGCAATAGTTTTTAACCTATATTTTAAAACCCAGGGGTTTTTTAATGAAATATTTCAAATAAAAGTAGCTTATTATTTTATTCTCTACAGCTTTTGGTTGAAACATTTTTCTCTACAACTCTTAACTTCGGAGATACAGAAAACCACCCTTAAAGTGAAATATCTACCCTACTAATGAATATTTTGGCCTCGTTCCCGGTTCCGCATCGAATATAAAGCCCTAGAACATGTATGCAAAATTTCAGCGCGATCGGAGATACTTTAATTTAGAAGGAAATCAGATGGCAAGGGGTTAGTCCATGGATTTGAAACGCTTAATGAGTACCGATATATGCTATTTCGCTGAAATTTTGCATGCATGTTCTACGGCGTTATATTCGATGCGAAATCCGCGGACGACCCCAAATTTTACATTAGTAGGGTAGATATTTCACTTTAAGGGTGGTTTCTCGTATCTCCGAAGTTAAGGGTTGTAGAGAAAAAAGTTTCAACCAAAAGCTGTAGAGAATAAAATAATAAACAACTTTTATTTGAAAGATTTTAACAAATACTTTCTAAATTTGGCAATAAACTTAAAAAACTATCATGTTTCTTTTGCAGTTGTGTTACGGTTTTGTATGCGATATTAAGTCTTAAATTATATTTACTTAAGGTTCATATTAGTTTGACATCCATCCTATAAGAATTTTTAAAACATTAATTAGTAATTTACCCAAAAACTAAGGCCCAAATAATTTTTTAACTAGAATTTTCTAATTCAACGATATCGAATTAGGAAGATAACATTGTTATCTCAATTTTTATTATTTTTTACAAATAATAAAGCTTCGATTTCGCTGAAATTTTTTAGTAAGCTTCTAGGACCTCAGGCTAAATGTATATTTAATGAAAATCTCCTAAATTTTTATTAGTATAATAGATAATTCACTTTAAGGGTGGTTTTTTATATCTCCGAAATTAAGGGTCGTAGGGAAAAAAGTTTCAACCAAAAGCTGTAGAGAATAAAAGAAGAAACAACTTTTATTTGAAAGAATTTTTCAAATAATGTCTAGTTTCGATGGAAATTGCTAATATTTTAACGTTATTGTTAGTTCAAATTTTCGACACATAAAGTGGTGGCGCCACTGAAATCACACAACAAAATTCTAGTAATTTCAGTGGCGTCACCACTTCATGTGGCACAAAACTGAACTAAAAATCACATTCATAATTTAGCGATTTATGCCAAAATAAGACGTTATTTGAAGAAACTTTTCAAATAAGAATTGTTACTTGTATTTTTCTCTACATCTTTTGGTTGAAACTATTTTCTATTCAACTCTTAATTTCGGAGATACAAAAAACTACCCTTAAAGTGAATTATCTTTTATTCTAATAAAAATGTAGGAGATTTTCATAAAACATACATTTAACCTGAGGTCCTAAAAGCTTAATACAAAATTTCAGCAAAATCGAAGCTTTATTAATAATAAAAAATAATCAAAATTGAGATAACAATGTTATCTCCCTAATTCGATATCGTCGATTTCGAAAATTCTACTGAAAAAATTAATTAAGCCATAGTTTTTGCGTAAATTTCTAATTAATATTTTATGAATCACAATAGGAAGTATGTCAAACTAAATTGAACCCTAAATACATGTAACATTAAATAAAAAATCGAATACAATACAGGAACAGAGCATCATAAAAAAGCAATAGTTTTTAACCTATATTTCTAAACCCAGGGGTTTTTTAATGAAATGTTTCAAATAAAAGTAACTTATTATTTTATTCTCTACAGCTTTTGGTTGAAACATTTTTCTCTACAACTCTTAACTTCGGAGATACAGAAAACCACCCTTAAAGTGAAATATCTGCCCTACTAATGAATATTTTGGCCTTGTGCCCGGTTCCGCATCGAATATAAAGCCCTAGAACATGTATGCAAAATTTCAGCGCGATCGGAGATACTTTAATTTAACGATAAAACAGATGGCAAGGCTATAGTCCATGGATTTGAAACTACTAATTTGTACCGATATATGCTATTTCGCTGAAACTTTGCATACATATTCTACGGCGTCATATTCGATGCGAAGTCCGCGGACGATCCAAAATTTGCATTAGTAGGGTAGATATTTCACTTTAAGGGTGGTTTCTCGTATCTTCGAAGTTAAGGGTTGTAGAGAAAAATGTTTCAACCAAAAGCTGTAGAGAATATAATAATAAGCTACTTTTATTTGAAAGATTTTCTCAAATACTTTCTAGATTTTGAAAAAAAACTTAAAAAACTATCCTGTTTTTTTGCAGTTGTATTACGGTTTTGTATGCGATATTAAGTCTTAAATTATATTTACTTAAGGTTCATATTAGTTTGACATCCATCCAATAAGAATTTTTAAAACATTAATTAGTAATTTACCCAAAAATTAAGGCCCAAATAATTTATTAACTAGAATTTTCTAATTCAACGATATCGAATTAGGGAGATAACATTGTTATCTCAATTTTTATAATTTTTTACAAATAATAAAACTTCGATTTCGCTGAAAATTTTTATTAAGCTTCTAGGACCTCAGGTTAAATGTATATTTAATGAAAATCTCCTAAATTTTCATTAGTATAAAAGATAATTTACTTTAAGGGTGGTTTTTTATATCTCCGAAATTAAGGGTCGTAGGGAAAAAAGTTTCAACCAAAGGCTGTAGAGAATAAAAGAAGAAACAACTTTTAGTTGAAAGTATTTTTCAAATAATGTCTAGTTTCGATGGAAATTGCTAATATTTTAACGTTATTGTTAGTTCAAATTTTCGACACATAAAGTGGTGGCGCCACTGAAATCACACAACAAAATTCTAGTAATTTCAGTGGCGTCACCACTTCATGTGGCACAAAACTGAACTAAAAATCACATTCATAATTTAGCGATTTATGCCAAAATAAGACGTTATTTGAAGAAACTTTTCAAATAAGAATTGTTACTTGTATTTTTCTCTACATCTTTTGGTTGAAACTATTTTCTATTCAACTCTTAATTTCGGAGATACAAAAAACTACCCTTAAAGTGAATTATCTTTTATACTAATAAAAATGTAGGAGATTTTCATAAAACATACATTTAACCTGAGGTCCTAAAAGCTTAATACAAAATTTCAGCAAAATCGAAGCTTTATTAATAATAAAAAATAATCAAAATTGAGATAACAATGTTATCTCCCTAATTCGATATCGTCGATTTCGAAAATTCTACTGAAAAAATTAATTAAGCCATAGTTTTTGCGTAAATTTCTAATTAATATTTTATGAATCACAATAGGAAGTATGTCAAACTAAATTGAACCCTAAATACATGTAACATTAGATAAAACATCGAATACAATACAGGAACAGAGCATCATAAAAAAGCAATAGTTTTTAACCTATATTTCTAAACCCAGGGGTTTTTTAATGAAATGTTTCAAATAAAAGTAACTTATTATTTTATTCTCTACAGCTTTTGGTTGAAACATTTTTCTCTACAACTCTTAACTTCGGAGATACAGAAAACCACCCTTAAAGTGAAATATCTGCCCTACTAATGAATATTTTGGCCTTGTGCCCGGTTCCGCATCGAATATAAAGCCCTAGAACATGTATGCAAAATTTCAGCGCGATCGGAGATACTTTAATTTAACGATAAAACAGATGGCAAGGCTATAGTCCATCGATTTGAAACTACTAATTTGTACCGATATATGCTATTTCGCTGAAACTTTGCATACATGTTCTACGGCGTCATATTCGATGCGAAGTCCGCGGACGACTCCAAAATTTGCATTAGTAGGGTAGATATTTCACTTTAAGGGTGGTTTCTCGTATCTTCGAAGTTAAGGGTTGTAGAGAAAAATGTTTCAACCAAAAGCTGTAGAGAATAAAATAATAAGCTACTTTTATTTAAAAGATTTTCTCAAATACTTTCTAGATTTTGAAAAAAAACTTAAAAAACTATCTTGTTTTTTTTGCAGTTGTATTACGGTTTTGTATGCGATATTAAGTCTTAAATTATATTTACTTAAGGTTCATATTAGTTTGACATCCATCCAATAAGAATTTTTAAAACATTAATTAGTAATTTACCCAAAAATTAAGGCCCAAATAATTTATTAACTAGAATTTTCTAATTCAACGATATCGAATTAGGGAGATAACATTGTTATCTCAATTTTTATTATTTTTTACAAATAATAAAACTTCGATTTCGCTGAAAATTTTTATTAAGCTTCTAGGACCTCAGGTTAAATGTATATTTAATGAAAATCTCCTAAATTTTCATTAGTATAAAAGATAATTTACTTTAAGGGTGGTTTTTTATATCTCCGAAATTAAGGGTCGTAGGGAAAAAAGTTTCAACCAAAGGCTGTAGAGAATAAAAGAAGAAACAACTTTTAGTTGAAAGTATTTTTCAAATAATGTCTAGTTTCGATGGAAATTGCTAATATTTTAACGTTATTGTTAGTTCAAATTTTCGACACATAAAGTGGTGGCGCCACTGAAATCACACAACAAAATTCTAGTAATTTCAGTGGCGTCACCACTTCATGTGGCACAAAACTGAACTAAAAATCACATTCATAATTTAGCGATTTATGCCAAAATAAGACGTTATTTGAAGAAACTTTTCAAATAAGAATTGTTACTTGTATTTTTCTCTACATCTTTTGGTTGAAACTATTTTCTATTCAACTCTTAATTTCGGAGATACAAAAAACTACCCTTAAAGTGAATTATCTTTTATACTAATAAAAATGTAGGAGATTTTCATAAAACATACATTTAACCTGAGGTCCTAAAAGCTTAATACAAAATTTCAGCAAAATCGAAGCTTTATTAATAATAAAAAATAATCAAAATTGAGATAACAATGTTATCTCCCTAATTCGATATCGTCGATTTCGAAAATTCTACTGAAAAAATTAATTAAGCCATAGTTTTTGCGTAAATTTCTAATTAATATTTTATGAATCACAATAGGAAGTATGTCAAACTAAATTGAACCCTAAATACATGTAACATTAGATAAAAAATCGAATACAATACAGGAACAGAGCATCATAAAAAAGCAATAGTTTTTAACCTATATTTCTAAACCCAGGGGTTTTTTAATGAAATGTTTCAAATAAAAGTAACTTATTATTTTATTCTCTACAGCTTTTGGTTGAAACATTTTTCTCTACAACTCTTAACTTCGGAGATACAGAAAACCACCCTTAAAGTGAAATATCTGCCCTACTAATGAATATTTTGGCCTTGTGCCCGGTTCCGCATCGAATATAAAGCCCTAGAACATGTAAGCAAAATTTCAGCGCGATCGGAGATACTTTAATTTAACGATAAAACAGATGGCAAGGCTATAGTCCATGGATTTGAAACTACTAATTTGTACCGATATATGCTATTTCGCTGAAACTTTGCATACATAATCTACGGCGTCATATTCGATGCGAAGTCCGCGGACGACCCAAAATTTGCATTAGTAGGGTAGATATTTCACTTTAAGGGTGGTTTCTCGTATCTTCGAAGTTAAGGGTTGTAGAAAAAAATGTTTCAACCAAAAGCTGTAGAGAATAAAATAATAAGCTACTTTTATTTGAAAGATTTTCTCAAATACTTTCTAGATTTTGAAAAATAACTTAAAAAACTATCTTGTTTTTTTGCAGTTGTATTACGGTTTTGTATGCGATATTAAGTCGTAAATTATATTTACTTAAGGTTCATATTAGTTTGACATCCATCCAATAAGAATTTTTAAAACATTAATTAGTAATTTACCCAAAAATTAAGGCCCAAATAATTTATTAACTAGAATTTTCTAATTCAACGATATCTAATTAGGGAGATAACATTGTTATCTCAATTTTTATTATTTTTTACAAATAATAAATCTTCGATTTCGCTGAAAATTTTTATTAAGCTTCTAGGACCTCAGGTTAAATGTATATTTAATGAAAATCTCCTAAATTTTCATTAGTATAAAAGATAATTTACTTTAAGGGTGGTTTTTTATATCTCCGAAATTAAGGGTCGTAGGGAAAAAAGTTTCAACCAAAGGCTGTAGAGAATAAAAGAAGAAACAACTTTTAGTTGAAAGTATTTTTCAAATAATGTCTAGTTTCGATGGAAATTGCTAATATTTTAACGTTATTGTTAGTTCAAATTTTCGACACATAAAGTGGTGGCGCCACTGAAATCACACAACAAAATTCTAGTAATTTCAGTGGCGTCACCACTTCATGTGGCACAAAACTGAACTAAAAATCACATTCATAATTTAGCGATTTATGCCAAAATAAGACGTTATTTGAAGAAACTTTTCAAATAAGAATTGTTACTTGTATTTTTCTCTACATCTTTTGGTTGAAACTATTTTCTATTCAACTCTTAATTTCGGAGATACAAAAAACTACCCTTAAAGTGAATTATCTTTTATACTAATAAAAATGTATTAGATTTTCATAAAACATACATTTAACCTGAGGTCCTAAAAGCTTAATACAAAATTTCAGCAAAATCGAAGCCTTATTAATAATAAAAAATAATCAAAATTGAGATAACAATGTTATCTCCCTAATTCGATATCGTCGATTTCGAAAATTCTACTGAAAAAATTAATTAAGCCATAGTTTTTGCGTAAATTTCTAATTAATATTTTATGAATCACAATAGGAAGTATGTCAAACTAAATTGAACCCTAAATACATGTAACATTAGATAAAAAATCGAATACAATACAGGAACAGAGCATCATAAAAAAACCAATAGTTTTTAACCTATATTTCTAAACCCAGGGGTTTTTTAATGAAATGTTTCAAATAAAAGTAACTTATTATTTTATTCTCTACAGCTTTTGGTTGAAACATTTTTCTCTACAACTCTTAACTTCGGAGATACAGAAAACCACCCTTAAAGTGAAATATCTGCCCTACTAATGAATATTTTGGCCTTGTGCCCGGTTCCGCATCGAATATAAAGCCCTAGAACATGTATGCAAAATTTCAGCGCGATCGGAGATACTTTAATTTAACGATAAAACAGATGGCAAGGCTATAGTCCATGGATTTGAAACTACTAATTTGTACCGATATATGCTATTTCGCTGAAACTTTGCATACATGTTCTACGGCGTCATATTCGATGCGAAGTCCGCGGACGACCCCAAAATTTGCATTAGTAGGGTAGATATTTCACTTTAAGGGTGGTTTCTCGTATCTTCGAAGTTAAGGGTTGTAGAGAAAAATGTTTCAACCAAAAGCTGTAGAGAATAAAATAATAAGCTACTTTTATTTGAAAGATTTTCTCAAATACTTTCTAGATTTTGAAAAAAAACTTAAAAAACTATCTTGTTTTTTTGCAGTTGTATTACGGTTTTGTATGCGATATTAAGTCTTAAATTAGATTTACTTAAGGTTCATATTAGTTTGACATCCATCCAATAAGAATTTTTAAAACATTAATTAGTAATTTACCCAAAAATTAAGGCCCAAATAATTTATTAACTAGAATTTTCTAATTCAACGATATCGAATTAGGGAGATAACATTGTTATCTCAATTTTTATTATTTTTTACAAATAATAAACCTTCGATTTCGCTGAAAATTTTTATTAGGCTTCTAGGACCTCAGGTTAAATGTATATTTAATGAAAATCTCCTAAATTTTCATTAGTATAAAAGATAATTTACTTCAAGGGTGGTTTTTTATATCTCCGAAATTAAGGGTCGTAGGGAAAAAAGTTTCAACCAAAGGCTGTAGAGAATAAAAGAAGAAACAACTTTTAGTTGAAAGTATTTTTCAAATAATGTCTAGTTTCGATGGAAATTGCTAATATTTTAACGTTATTGTTAGTTCAAATTTTCGACACATAAAGTGGTGGCGCCACTGAAATCACACAACAAAATTCTAGTAATTTCAGTGGCGTCACCACTTCATGTGGCACAAAACTGAACTAAAAATCACATTCATAATTTAGCGATTTATGCCAAAATAAGACGTTATTTGAAGAAACTTTTCAAATAAGAATTGTTACTTGTATTTTTCTCTACATCTTTTGGTTGAAACTATTTTCTATTCAACTCTTAATTTCGGAGATACAAAAAACTACCCTTAAAGTGAATTATCTTTTATACTAATAAAAATGTAGGAGATTTTCATAAAACATACATTTAACCTGAGGTCCTAAAAGCTTAATACAAAATTTCAGCAAAATCGAAGCTTTATTAATAATAAAAAATAATCAAAATTGAGATAACAATGTTATCTCCCTAATTCGATATCGTCGATTTCGAAAATTCTACTGAAAAAATTAATTAAGCCATAGTTTTTGCGTAAATTTCTAATTAATATTTTATGAATCACAATAGGAAGTATGTCAAACTAAATTGAACCCTAAATACATGTAACATTAGATAAAAAATCGAATACAATACAGGAACAAAACATCATAAAAAAGCAATAGTTTTTAACCTATATTTCTAAACCCAGGGGTTTTTTAATGAAATGTTTCAAATAAAAGTAACTTATTATTTTATTCTCTACAGCTTTTGGTTGAAACATTTTTCTCTACAACTCTTAACTTCGGAGATACAGAAAACCACCCTTAAAGTGAAATATCTGCCCTACTAATGAATATTTTGGCCTTGTGCCCGGTTCCGCATCGAATATAAAGCCCTAGAACATGTAAGCAAAATTTCAGCGCGATCGGAGATACTTTAATTTAACGATAAAACAGATGGCAAGGCTATAGTCCATGGATTTGAAACTACTAATTTGTACCGATATATGCTATTTCGCTGAAACTTTGCATACATGTTCTACGGCGTCATATTCGATGCGAAGTCCGCGGACGACCCAAAATTTGCATTAGTAGGGTAGATATTTCACTTTAAGGGTGGTTTATCGTATCTTCGAAGTTAAGGGTTGTAGAGAAAAATGTTTCAACCAAAAGCTGTAGAGAATAATATAATAAGCTACTTTTATTTGAAAGATTTTCTCAAATACTTTCTAGATTTTGAAAAATAACTTAAAAAACTATCTTGTTTTTTTGCAGTTGTATTACGGTTTTGTATGCGATATTAAGTCTTAAATTATATTTACTTAAGGTTCATATTAGTTTGACATCCATCCAATAAGAATTTTTAAAACATTAATTAGTAATTTACCCAAAAATTAAGGCCCAAATAATTTATTAACTAGAATTTTCTAATTCAACGATATCTAATTAGGGAGATAACATTGTTATCTGAATTTTTATTATTTTTTACAAATAATAAAGCTTCGATTTCGCTGAAAATTTTTATTAAGCTTCTAGGACCTCAGGTTAAATGTATATTTAATGAAAATCTCCTAAATTTTCATTAGTATAAAAGATAATTTACTTCAAGGGTGGTTTTTTATATCTCCGAAATTAAGGGTCGTAGGGAAAAAAGTTTCAACCAAAGGCTGTAGAGAATAAAAGAAGAAACAACTTTTAGTTGAAAGTATTTTTCAAATAATGTCTAGTTTCGATGGAAATTGCTAATATTTTAACGTTATTGTTAGTTCAAATTTTCGACACATAAAGTGGTGGCGCCACTGAAATCACACAACAAAATTCTAGTAATTTCAGTGGCGTCACCACTTCATGTGGCACAAAACTGAACTAAAAATCACATTCATAATTTAGCGATTTATGCCAAAATAAGACGTTATTTGAAGAAACTTTTCAAATAAGAATTGTTACTTGTATTTTTCTCTACATCTTTTGGTTGAAACTATTTTCTATTCAACTCTTAATTTCGGAGATACAAAAAACTACCCTTAAAGTGAATTATCTTTTATACTAATAAAAATGTAGGAGATTTTCATAAAACATACATTTAACCTGAGGTCCTAAAAGCTTAATACAAAATTTCAGCAAAATCGAAGCTTTATTAATAATAAAAAATAATCAAAATTGAGATAACAATGTTATCTCCCTAATTCGATATCGTCGATTTCGAAAATTCTACTGAAAAAATTAATTAAGCCATAGTTTTTGCGTAAATTTCTAATTAATATTTTATGAATCACAATAGGAAGTATGTCAAACTAAATTGAACCCTAAATACATGTAACATTAGATAAAAAATCGAATACAATACAGGAACAAAACATCATAAAAAAGCAATAGTTTTTAACCTATATTTCTAAACCCAGGGGTTTTTTAATGAAATGTTTCAAATAAAAGTAACTTATTATTTTATTCTCTACAGCTTTTGGTTGAAACATTTTTCTCTACAACTCTTAACTTCGGAGATACAGAAAACCACCCTTAAAGTGAAATATCTGCCCTACTAATGAATATTTTGGCCTTGTGCCCGGTTCCGCATCGAATATAAAGCCCTAGAACATGTAAGCAAAATTTCAGCGCGATCGGAGATACTTTAATTTAACGATAAAACAGATGGCAAGGCTATAGTCCATGGATTTGAAACTACTAATTTGTACCGATATATGCTATTTCGCTGAAACTTTGCATACATGTTCTACGGCGTCATATTCGATGCGAAGTCCGCGGACGACCCAAAATTTGCATTAGTAGGGTAGATATTTCACTTTAAGGGTGGTTTATCGTATCTTCGAAGTTAAGGGTTGTAGAGAAAAATGTTTCAACCAAAAGCTGTAGAGAATAATATAATAAGCTACTTTTATTTGAAAGATTTTCTCAAATACTTTCTAGATTTTGAAAAATAACTTAAAAAACTATCTTGTTTTTTTGCAGTTGTATTACGGTTTTGTATGCGATATTAAGTCTTAAATTATATTTACTTAAGGTTCATATTAGTTTGACATCCATCCAATAAGAATTTTTAAAACATTAATTAGTAATTTACCCAAAAATTAAGGCCCAAATAATTTATTAACTAGAATTTTCTAATTCAACGATATCTAATTAGGGAGATAACATTGTTATCTGAATTTTTATTATTTTTTACAAATAATAAAGCTTCGATTTCGCTGAAAATTTTTATTAAGCTTCTAGGACCTCAGGTTAAATGTATATTTAATGAAAATCTCCTAAATTTTCATTAGTATAAAAGATAATTTACTTTAAGGGTGGTTTTTTATATCTCCGAAATTAAGGGTCGTAGGGAAAAAAGTTTCAACCAAAGGCTGTAGAGAATAAAAGAAGAAACAACTTTTAGTTGAAAGTATTTTTCAAATAATGTCTAGTTTCGATGGAAATTGCTAATATTTTAACGTTATTGTTAGTTCAAATTTTCGACACATAAAGTGGTGGCGCCACTGAAATCACACAACAAAATTCTAGTAATTTCAGTGGCGTCACCACTTCATGTGGCACAAAACTGAACTAAAAATCACATTCATAATTTAGCGATTTATGCCAAAATAAGACGTTATTTGAAGAAACTTTTCAAATAAGAATTGTTACTTGTATTTTTCTCTACATCTTTTGGTTGAAACTATTTTCTATTCAACTCTTAATTTCGGAGATACAAAAAACTACCCTTAAAGTGAATTATCTTTTATACTAATAAAAATGTAGGAGATTTTCATAAAACATACATTTAACCTGAGGTCCTAAAAGCTTAATACAAAATTTCAGCAAAATCGAAGCTTTATTAATAATAAAAAATAATCAAAATTGAGATAACAATGTTATCTCCCTAATTCGATATCGTCGATTTCGAAAATTCTACTGAAAAAATTAATTAAGCCATAGTTTTTGCGTAAATTTCTAATTAATATTTTATGAATCACAATAGGAAGTATGTCAAACTAAATTGAACCCTAAATACATGTAACATTAGATAAAAAATCGAATACAATACAGGAACAAAACATCATAAAAAAGCAATAGTTTTTAACCTATATTTCTAAACCCAGGGGTTTTTTAATGAAATGTTTCAAATAAAAGTAACTTATTATTTTATTCTCTACAGCTTTTGGTTGAAACATTTTTCTCTACAACTCTTAACTTCGGAGATACAGAAAACCACCCTTAAAGTGAAATATCTGCCCTACTAATGAATATTTTGGCCTTGTGCCCGGTTCCGCATCGAATATAAAGCCCTAGAACATGTAAGCAAAATTTCAGCGCGATCGGAGATACTTTAATTTAACGATAAAACAGATGGCAAGGCTATAGTCCATGGATTTGAAACTACTAATTTGTACCGATATATGCTATTTCGCTGAAACTTTGCATACATGTTCTACGGCGTCATATTCGATGCGAAGTCCGCGGACGACCCCAAAATTTGCATTAGTAGGGTAGATATTTCACTTTAAGGGTGGTTTCTCGTATCTTCGAAGTTAAGGGTTGTAGAGAAAAATGTTTCAACCAAAAGCTGTAGAGAATAAAATAATAAGCTACTTTTATTTGAAAGATTTTCTCAAATACTTTCTAGTTTTTGAAAAAAAACTTAAAAAACTATCCTGTTTTTTTGCAGTTGTATTACGGTTTTGTATGCGATATTAAGTCTTAAATTATATTTACTTAAGGTTCATATTAGTTTGACATCCATCCTATAAGAATTTTTAAAACATTAATTAGTAATTTACCCAAAAACTAAGGCCCAAATAATTTTTTAACTAGAATTTTCTAATTCAACGATATCGAATTAGGAAGATAACATTGTTATCTCAATTTTTATTATTTTTTACAAATAATAAAGCTTCGATTTCGCTGAAATTTTTTAGTAAGCTTCTAGGACCTCAGGCTAAATGTATATTTTTGCGTAAATTTCTAATTAATATTTTATTAATCACAATAGGAAGTATGTGAAACTAAATTGAACCCTAAATACATGTAACATTAGATTAAAAATCGAATACAATTCAGGAACAGAGCATCATAAAAAAACAATAGTTTTTAACCTATATTTTAAAACCCAGGGGGTTTTTAATGAAATGTTTCAAATAAAAGTAGCTTATTATTTTATTCGCTACAGCTTTTGGTTGAAACTTTTTTCTCTACAACCCTTAACTTCGGAGATACGAGAAACCACCCTGAAAGTGAAATATCTACCCTAATAATGTAAAATTTGGGGTCGTCCGCGGATATCGCATCGAATATGATGAATTGATCAATTGTCATTTAAAATAAAATATTTAGGTACTAAACATATGTTTTTGAATTTTATTTTACAAAATAATTTTTGCTTTGTACTCTAGTGTCATCTGTTGATATAACTATTGAACTGTTACAAACTAATTAATGAAATGTCATATAGTTCTGACAGATGTGTGATGTTTTAACTATTTTTGAACTGTATTTATAAGTTTAATGGTGAAATTGTGTTTTTAGGTATTTCAGGGGGTCACTAAGGATGCCTAAAAAGTAAAGACAATTTTGGAAAATTATAATTTCAAGTTTTTTGTAAGTATTTACGTATTTTGTACATATTATTGATATGTACATTTCTTTTACTGATTTCTGTTTTATTTTTTAGATTATAAAGACGACTATTACGTTCTCCATACATGGAAATATCTCTTGAAAAAATACAAAACTCCATAGATGACATATTTTGAAAGAAATAATGTTCCCATAGTAATCATTGAAATCTCTTGCAGATATTAGGACAACATGAGATTCAGGCTTGTTCAGTGACGAACTATGGACCATATAACACAGTAAACAATAGAAAATGTTTGATATACTAATATTTCATTAATATTTATTGTTTTAATAACAAATACAAAAATGCACACCGAGCTGTCAAACTGGAATATTTTATTTTGCTAAAATACCAAAAGATGTGTTTCCAATTCTAACAAGTTACAAATATGGATCCTACAAGTTAATTGGTATTAAACAATATTGGTTTTATACAAGTTTAGTTTATATTTATTTGTTTTATGATTTATGTAAAATTGCATGGTATGTTGTCATACTGGAATATTTTTATCTTTTAATATCTCAAAAACTATTTGGATTTTGGAATAATAACTAAAAACAGTTTGCCTCATCTGACGCGCTGTTACTGTGTTGTATGCGATATTGCATCTTACTTTACATTTACTTAAGGTTCACTTTCGTATCAAGTTAGGTTCTAATACAAGATATTTCTGTGTGTTATTTAGAAAGCTTCAAAATCAAGTCGGACAGCTTTCCTCCAGCATCTCTGCGCTTGGAATCTTCTTCTGCGTCTTCTTCACATTTGGAAATGTCTCCTGATGTTTTATCTTCAAGTTCAACAATTTAGTTTAAGTTCGTTAGTTTGTATATTACCATAGGCACATTAATTATGTTAAAATCTCAAAAACTATTTGACATATTGCTTCAATTGTTAAAAATACGAACTCTACAAGATATTTAGCATTAGACGAAGGTAATTTTAATCAAATTTTATTGATATTTATTGGTTTTATACCATATTTAAATATGGCTGACAAGCTATCAGATTGGAATATTTTATTTTTATAATATTTTAAAAACAATTGTCTTTATTATGTCAATTGTTGCAAATATGGACTCATGAGGATATTTAGAATTAGATTAAGTTATAATTATTTATATTTGATCGATATTTATTGATTTTATAACATATTTAAAAATGTAGGAAATGTCTATTGTGAATATGTTTATTTGTCTCAATATATACTTTTATATTTAATTTAAATATAAAATTACTATATCTTGTATTCAATTTAAAAATACCAATAAATAAGTTTAAATTTACGTCCTTTTCTTTATTTTGTCCTTTAAAATAAACACTTTTACAGTAAAACGATATTTGTGGCGTGTAGGGTAGATATTTCACTTTAAGGGTGGTTTTCTGTATCTTCGAAGTTAAGGGTTGTAGAGAAAAAAGTTTCAACCAAAAGCTGTAGAGAATAAAAATTGAGATAACAATGTTATCTCCCTATTTCGATATCGTCGATTTCGAAAATTCTACTGAAAAAATTAATTAAGCCATAGTTTTTGCGTAAATTTCTAATTAATATTTTATTAATCACAATAGGAAGTATGTGAAACTAAATTGAACCCTAAATACATGTAACATTAGATAAAAAATCGAATACAATATAGGAACAGAGCATCATTAAAAAGCAATAGTTTTTAACCTATATTTTAAAACCCAGGGGTTTTTTAATGAAATATTTCAAATAAAAGTAGCTTATTATTTTATTCTCTACAGCTTTTGGTTGAAACATTTTTCTCTACAACTCTTAACTTCGGAGATACAGAAAACCACCCTTAAAGTGAAATATCTACCCTACTAATGAATATTTTGGCCTCGTTCCCGGTTCCGCATCGAATATAAAGCCCTAGAACATGTATGCAAAATTTCAGCGCGATCGGAGATACTTTAATTTAGAAGGAAATCAGATGGCAAGGGGTTAGTCCATGGATTTGAAACGCTTAATGAGTACCGATATATGCTATTTCGCTGAAATTTTGCATGCATGTTCTACGGCGTTATATTCGATGCGAAATCCGCGGACGACCCCAAATTTTACATTAGTAGGGTAGATATTTCACTTTAAGGGTGGTTTCTCGTATCTCCGAAGTTAAGGGTTGTAGAGAAAAAAGTTTCAACCAAAAGCTGTAGAGAATAAAATAATAAACAACTTTTATTTGAAAGATTTTAACAAATACTTTCTAAATTTGGCAATAAACTTAAAAAACTATCATGTTTTTTTTGCAGTTGTGTTACGGTTTTGTATGCGATATTAAGTCTTAAATTATATTTACTTAAGGTTCATATTAGTTTGACATCCATCCTATAAGAATTTTTAAAACATTAATTAGTAATTTACCCAAAAACTAAGGCCCAAATAATTTTTTAACTAGAATTTTCTAATTCAACGATATCGAATTAGGAAGATAACATTGTTATCTCAATTTTTATTATTTTTTACAAATAATAAAGCTTCGATTTCGCTGAAATTTTTTAGTAAGCTTCTAGGACCTCAGGCTAAATGTATATTTAATGAAAATCTCCTAAATTTTTATTAGTATAATAGATAATTCACTTTAAGGGTGGTTTTTTATATCTCCGAAATTAAGGGTCGTAGGGAAAAAAGTTTCAACCAAAAGCTGTAGAGAATAAAAGAAGAAACAACTTTTATTTGAAAGAATTTTTCAAATAATGTCTAGTTTCGATGGAAATTGCTAATATTTTAACGTTATTGTTAGTTCAAATTTTCGACACATAAAGTGGTGGCGCCACTGAAATCACACAACAAAATTCTAGTAATTTCAGTGGCGTCACCACTTCATGTGGCACAAAACTGAACTAAAAATCACATTCATAATTTAGCGATTTATGCCAAAATAAGACGTTATCTGAAGAAACTTTTCAAATAAGAATTGTTACTTGTATTTTTCTCTACATCTTTTGGTTGAAACTATTTTCTATTCAACTCTTAATTTCGGAGATACAAAAAACTACCCTTAAAGTGAATTATCTTTTATACTAATAAAAATGTAGGAGATTTTCATAAAACATACATTTAACCTGAGGTCCTAAAATCTTAATACAAAATTTCAGCAAAATCGAAGCTTTATTAATAATAAAAAATAATCAAAATTGAGATAACAATGTTATCTCCCTAATTCGATATCGTCGATTTCGAAAATTCTACTGAAAAAATTAATTAAGCCATAGTTTTTGCGTAAATTTCTAATTAATATTTTATGAATCACAATAGGAAGTATGTCAAACTAAATTGAACCCTAAATACATGTAACATTAGATAAAAAATCGAATACAATACAGGAACAGAGCATCATAAAAAAGCAATAGTTTTTAACCTATATTTCTAAACCCAGGGGTTTTTTAATGAAATGTTTCAAATAAAAGTAACTTAATATTTTATTCTCTACAGCTTTTGGTTGAAACATTTTTCTCTACAACTCTTAACTTCGGAGATACAGAAAACCACCCTTAAAGTGAAATATCTGCCCTACTAATGAATATTTTGGCCTTGTGCCCGGTTCCGCATCGAATATAAAGCCCTAGAACATGTATGCAAAATTTCAGCGCGATCGGAGATACTTTAATTTAACGATAAAACAGATGGCAAGGCTATAGTCCATCGATTTGAAACTACTAATTTGTACCGATATATGCTATTTCGCTGAAACTTTGCATACATGTTCTACGGCGTCATATTCGATGCGAAGTCCGCGGACGACCCCAAAATTTGCATTAGTAGGGTAGATATTTCACTTTAAGGGTGATTTCTCGTATCTTCGAAGTTAAGGGTTGTAGAGAAAAATGTTTCAACCAAAAGCTGTAGAGAATAAAATAATAAGCTACTTTTATTTGAAAGATTTTCTCAAATACTTTCTAGATTTTGAAAAAAAACTTAAAAAACTATCTTGTTTTTTTGCAGTTGTATTACGGTTTTGTATGCGATATTAAGTCTTAAATTATATTTACTTAAGGTTCATATTAGTTTGACATCCATCCAATAAGAATTTTTAAAACATTAATTAGTAATTTACCCAAAAATTAAGGCCCAAATAATTTATTAACTAGAATTTTCTAATTCAACGATATCGAATTAGGGAGATAACATTGTTATCTCAATTTTTATAATTTTTTACAAATAATAAAACTTCGATTTCGCTGAAAATTTTTATTAAGCTTCTAGGACCTCAGGTTAAATGTATATTTAATGAAAATCTCCTAAATTTTCATTAGTATAAAAGATAATTTACTTTAAGGGTGGTTTTTTATATCTCCGAAATTAAGGGTCGTAGGGAAAGAAGTTTCAACCAAAGGCTGTAGAGAATAAAAGAAGAAACAACTTTTAGTTGAAAGTATTTTTCAAATAATGTCTAGTTTCGATGGAAATTGCTAATATTTTAACGTTATTGTTAGTTCAAATTTTCGACACATAAAGTGGTGGCGCCACTGAAATCACACAACAAAATTCTAGTAATTTCAGTGGCGTCACCACTTCATGTGGCACAAAACTGAACTAAAAATCACATTCATAATTTAGCGATTTATGCCAAAATAAGACGTTATTTGAAGAAACTTTTCAAATAAGAATTGTTACTTGTATTTTTCTCTACATCTTTTGGTTGAAACTATTTTCTATTCAACTCTTAATTTCGGAGATACAAAAAACTACCCTTAAAGTGAATTATCTTTTATACTAATAAAAATGTAGGAGATTTTCATAAAACATACATTTAACCTGAGGTCCTAAAAGCTTAATACAAAATTTCAGCAAAATCGAAGCTTTATTAATAATAAAAAATAATCAAAATTGAGATAACAATGTTATCTCCCTAATTCGATATCGTCGATTTCGAAAATTCTACTGAAAAAATTAATTAAGCCATAGTTTTTGCGTAAATTTCTAATTAATATTTTATGAATCACAATAGGAAGTATGTCAAACTAAATTGAACCCTGAATACATGTAACATTAGATAAAAAATCTAATACAATACAGGAACAGAGCATCATAAAAAAGCAATAGTTTTTAACCTATATTTCTAAACCCAGGGGTTTTTTAATGAAATGTTTCAAATAAAAGTAACTTATTATTTTATTCTCTACAGCTTTTGGTTGAAACATTTTTCTCTACAACTCTTAACTTCGGAGATACAGAAAACCACCCTTAAAGTGAAATATCTGCCCTACTAATGAATATTTTGGCCTTGTGCCCGGTTCCGCATCGAATATAAAGCCCTAGAACATGTATGCAAAATTTCAGCGCGATCGGAGATACTTTAATTTAACGATAAAACAGATGGCAAGGCTATAGTCCATCGATTTGAAACTACTAATTTGTACCGATATATGCTATTTCGCTGAAACTTTGCATACATGTTCTACGGCGTCATATTCGATGCGAAGTCCGCGGACGACTCCAAAATTTGCATTAGTAGGGTAGATATTTCACTTTAAGGGTGGTTTCTCGTATCTTCGAAGTTAAGGGTTGTAGAGAAAAATGTTTCAACCAAAAGCTGTAGAGAATAAAATAATAAGCTACTTTTATTTGAAAGATTTTCTCAAATACTTTCTAGATTTTGAAAAAAAACTTAAAAAACTATCTTGTTTTTTTTGCAGTTGTATTACGGTTTTGTATGCGATATTAAGTCTTAAATTATATTTACTTAAGGTTCATATTAGTTTGACATCCATCCAATAAGAATTTTTAAAACATTAATTAGTAATTTACCCAAAAATTAAGGCCCAAATAATTTATTAACTAGAATTTTCTAATTCAACGATATCGAATTAGGGAGATAACATTGTTATCTCAATTTTTATTATTTTTTACAAATAATAAAGCTTCGATTTCGCTGAAAATTTTTATTAAGCTTCTAGGACCTCAGGTTAAATGTATATTTAATGAAAATCTCCTAAATTTTCATTAGTATAAAAGATAATTTACTTTAAGGGTGGTTTTTTATATCTCCGAAATTAAGGGTCGTAGGGAAAAAAGTTTCAACCAAAGGCTGTAGAGAATAAAAGAAGAAACAACTTTTAGTTGAAAGTATTTTTCAAATAATGTCTAGTTTCGATGGAAATTGCTAATATTTTAACGTTATTGTTAGTTCAAATTTTCGACACATAAAGTGGTGGCGCCACTGAAATCACACAACAAAATTCTAGTAATTTCAGTGGCGTCACCACTTCATGTGGCACAAAACTGAACTAAAAATCACATTCATAATTTAGCGATTTATGCCAAAATAAGACGTTATTTGAAGAAACTTTTCAAATAAGAATTGTTACTTGTATTTTTCTCTACATCTTTTGGTTGAAACTATTTTCTATTCAACTCTTAATTTCGGAGATACAAAAAACTACCCTTAAAGTGAATTATCTTTTATACTAATAAAAATGTAGGAGATTTTCATAAAACATACATTTAACCTGAGGTCCTAAAAGCTTAATACAAAATTTCAGCAAAATCGAAGCTTTATTAATAATAAAAAATAATCAAAATTGAGATAACAATGTTATCTCCCTAATTCGATATCGTCGATTTCGAAAATTCTACTGAAAAAATTAATTAAGCCATAGTTTTTGCGTAAATTTCTAATTAATATTTTATGAATCACAATAGGAAGTATGTCAAACTAAATTGAACCCTAAATACATGTAACATTAGATAAAAAATCGAATACAATACAGGAACAGAGCATCATAAAAAAGCAATAGTTTTTAACCTATATTTCTAAACCCAGGGGTTTTTTAATGAAATGTTTCAAATAAAAGTAACTTATTATTTTATTCTCTACAGCTTTTGGTTGAAACATTTTTCTCTACAACTCTTAACTTCGGAGATACAGAAAACCACCCTTAAAGTGAAATATCTACCCTACTAATGAATATTTTGGCCTTGTGCCCGGTTCCGCATCGAATATAAAGCCCTAGAACATGTATGCAAAATTTCAGCGCGATCGGAGATACTTTAATTTAACGATAAAACAGATGGCAAGGCTATAGTCCATCGATTTGAAACTACTAATTTGTACCGATATATGCTATTTCGCTGAAACTTTGCATACATGTTCTACGGCGTCATATTCGATGCGAAGTCCGCGGACGACCCAAAATTTGCATTAGTAGGGTAGATATTTCACTTTAAGGGTGGTTTCTCGTATCTTCGAAGTTAAGGGTTGTAGAGAAAAATGTTTCAACCAAAAGCTGTAGAGAATAAAATAATAAGCTACTTTTATTTGAAAGATTTTCTCAAATACTTTCTAGATTTTGAAAAAAAACTTAAAAAACTATCCTGTTTTTTTGCAGTTGTATTACGGTTTTGTATGCGATATTAAGTCTTAAATTATATTTACTTAAGGTTCATATTAGTTTGACATCCATCCTATAAGAATTTTTAAAACATTAATTAGTAATTTACCCAAAAACTAAGGCCCAAATAATTTTTTAACTAGAATTTTCTAATTCAACGATATCGAATTAGGAAGATAACATTGTTATCTCAATTTTTATTATGTTTCACAAATAATAAAGCTTCGTTTTCGCTGAAAATTTTTATTAAGCTTCTAGGACCTCAGGTTAAATGTATATTTAATGAAAATCTCCTAAATTTTCATTAGTATAAAAGATAATTTACTTTAAGGGTGGTTTTTTATATCTCCGAAATTAAGGGTCGTAGGGAAAAAAGTTTCAACCAAAGGCTGTAGAGAATAAAAGAAGAAACAACTTTTAGTTGAAAGTATTTTTCAAATAATGTCTAGTTTCGATGGAAATTGCTAATATTTTAACGTTATTGTTAGTTCAAATTTTCGACACATAAAGTGGTGGCGCCACTGAAATCACACAACAAAATTCTAGTAATTTCAGTGGCGTCACCACTTCATGTGGCACAAAACTGAACTAAAAATCACATTCATAATTTAGCGATTTATGCCAAAATAAGACGTTATTTGAAGAAACTTTTCAAATAAGAATTGTTACTTGTATTTTTCTCTACATCTTTTGGTTGAAACTATTTTCTATTCAACTCTTAATTTCGGAGATACAAAAAACTACCCTTAAAGTGAATTATCTTTTATACTAATAAAAATGTAGGAGATTTTCATAAAACATACATTTAACCTGAGGTCCTAAAAGCTTAATACAAAATTTCAGCAAAATCGAAGCTTTATTAATAATAAAAAATAATCAAAATTGAGATAACAATGTTATCTCCCTAATTCGATATCGTCGATTTCGAAAATTCTACTGAAAAAATTAATTAAGCCATAGTTTTTGCGTAAATTTCTAATTAATATTTTATGAATCACAATAGGAAGTATGTCAAACTAAATTGAACCCTAAATACATGTAACATTAGATAAAAAATCGAATACAATACAGGAACAGAGCATCATAAAAAAGCAATAGTTTTTAACCTATATTTCTAAACCCAGGGGTTTTTTAATGAAATGTTTTAAATAAAAGTAACTTATTATTTTATTCTCTACAGCTTTTGGTTGAAACATTTTTCTCTACAACTCTTAACTTCGGAGATACAGAAAACCACCCTTAAAGTGAAATATCTGCCCTACTAATGAATATTTTGGCCTTGTGCCCGGTTCCGCATCGAATATAAAGCCCTAGAACATGTAAGCAAAATTTCAGCGCGATCGGAGATACTTTAATTTAACGATAAAACAGATGGCAAGGCTATAGTCCATGGATTTGAAACTACTAATTTGTACCGATATATGCTATTTCGCTGAAACTTTGCATACATGTTCTACGGCGTCATATTCGATGCGAAGTCCGCGGACGACCCCAAAATTTGCATTAGTAGGGTAGATATTTCACTTTAAGGGTGGTTTCTCGTATCTTCGAAGTTAAGGGTTGTAGAGAAAAATGTTTCAACCAAAAGCTGTAGAGAATAAAATAATAAGCTACTTTTATTTGAAAGATTTTCTCAAATACTTTCTAGATTTTGAAAAATAACTTAAAAAACTATCTTGTTTTTTTGCAGTTGTATTACGGTTTTGTATGCGATATTAAGTCTTAAATTATATTTACTTAAGGTTCATATTAGTTTGACATCCATCCAATAAGAATTTTTAAAACATTAATTAGTAATTTACCCAAAAATTAAGGCCCAAATAATTTATTAACTAGAATTTTCTAATTCAACGATATCGAATTAGGGAGATAACATTGTTATCTCAATTTTTATTATTTTTTACAAATAATAAAGCTTCGATTTCGCTGAAAATTTTTATTATCTTCTAGGACCTCAGGTTAAATGTATATTTAATGAAACTCTCCTAAATTTTCATTAGTATAAAAGATAATTTACTTTAAGGGTGGTTTTTTATATCTCCGAAATTAAGGGTCGTAGGGAAAAAAGTTTCAACCAAAGGCTGTAGAGAATAAAAGAAGAAACAACTTTTAGTTGAAAGTATTTTTCAAATAATGTCTAGTTTCGATGGAAATTGCTAATATTTTAACGTTATTGTTAGTTCAAATTTTCGACACATAAAGTGGTGGCGCCACTGAAATCACACAACAAAATTCTAGTAATTTCAGTGGCGTCACCACTTCATGTGGCACAAAACTGAACTAAAAATCACATTCATAATTTAGCGATTTATGCCAAAATAAGACGTTATTTGAAGAAACTTTTCAAATAAGAATTGTTACTTGTATTTTTCTCTACATCTTTTGGTTGAAACTATTTTCTATTCAACTCTTAATTTCGGAGATACAAAAAACTACCCTTAAAGTGAATTATCTTTTATACTAATAAAAATGTAGGAGATTTTCATAAAACATACATTTAACCTGAGGTCCTAAAAGCTTAATACAAAATTTCAGCAAAATCGAAGCTTTATTAATAATAAAAAATAATCAAAATTGAGATAACAATGTTATCTCCCTAATTCGATATCGTCGATTTCGAAAATTCTACTGAAAAAATTAATTATGCCATAGTTTTTGCGTAAATTTCTAATTAATATTTTATGAATCACAATAGGAAGTATGTCAAACTAAATTGAACCCTAAATATATGTAACATTAGATAAAAAATCGAATACAATACAGGAACAGAGCATCATAAAAAAGCAATAGTTTTTAACCTATATTTCTAAACCCAGGGGTTTTTTAATGAAATGTTTCAAATAAAAGTAACTTATTATTTTATTCTCTACAGCTTTTGGTTGAAACATTTTTCTCTATAACTCTTAACTTCGGAGATACAGAAAACCACCCTTAAAGTGAAATATCTGCCCTACTAATGAATATTTTGGCCTTGTGCCCGGTTCCGCATCGAATATAAAGCCCTAGAACATGTAAGCAAAATTTCAGCGCGATCGGAGATACTTTAATTTAACGATAAAACAGATGGCAAGGCTATAGTCCATCGATTTGAAACTACTAATTTGTACCGATATATGCTATTTCGCTGAAACTTTGCATACATGTTCTACGGCGTCATATTCGATGCGAAGTCCGCGGACGACCTCAAAATTTGCATTAGTAGGGTAGATATTTCACTTTAAGGGTGGTTTCTCGTATCTTCGAAGTTAAGGGTTGTAGAGAAAAATGTTTCAACCAAAAGCTGTAGAGAATAAAATAATAAGCTACTTTTATTTGAAAGATTTTCTCAAATACTTTCTAGATTTTGAAAAAAAACTTAAAAAACTATCTTGTTTTTTTGCAGTTGTATTACGGTTTTGTATGCGATATTAAGTCTTAAATTATATTTACTTAAGGTTCATATTAGTTTGACATCCATCCAATAAGAATTTTTAAAACATTAATTAGTAATTTACCCAAAAATTAAGGCCCAAATAATTTATTAACTAGAATTTTCTAATTCAACGATATCGAATTAGGGAGATAACATTGTTATCTCAATTTTTATTATTTTTTACAAATAATAAAGCTTCGATTTCGATGAAAATTTTTATTATCTTCTAGGACCTCAGGTTAAATGTATATTTAATGAAAATCTCCTAAATTTTCATTAGTATAAAAGATAATTTACTTTAAGGGTGGTTTTTTATATATCCGAAATTAAGGGTCGTAGGGAAAAAAGTTTCAACCAAAGGCTGTAGAGAATAAAAGAAGAAACAACTTTTAGTTGAAAGTATTTTTCAAATAATGTCTAGTTTCGATGGAAATTGCTAATATTTTAACGTTATTGTTAGTTCAAATTTTCGACACATAAAGTGGTGGCGCCACTGAAATCACACAACAAAATTCTAGTAATTTCAGTGGCGTCACCACTTCATGTGGCACAAAACTGAACTAAAAATCACATTCATAATTTAGCGATTTATGCCAAAATAAGACGTTATTTGAAGAAACTTTTCAAATAAGAATTGTTACTTGTATTTTTCTCTACATCTTTTGGTTGAAACTATTTTCTATTCAACTCTTAATTTCGGAGATACAAAAAACTACCCTTAAAGTGAATTATCTTTTATACTAATAAAAATGTAGGAGATTTTCATAAAACATACATTTAACCTGAGGTCCTAAAAGCTTAATACAAAATTTCAGCAAAATCGAAGCTTTATTAATAATAAAAAATAATCAAAATTGAGATAACAATGTTATCTCCCTAATTCGATATCGTCGATTTCGAAAATTCTACTGAAAAAATTAATTAAGCCATAGTTTTTGCGTAAATTTCTAATTAATATTTTATGAATCACAATAGGAAGTATGTCAAACTAAATTGAACCCTAAATACATGTAACATTAGATAAAAAATCGAATACAATACAGGAACAGAGCATCATAAAAAAGCAATAGTTTTTAACCTATATTTCTAAACCCAGGGGTTTTTTAATGAAATGTTTCAAATAAAAGTAACTTATTATTTTATTCTCTACAGCTTTTGGTTGAAACATTTTTCTCTACAACTCTTAACTTCGGAGATACAGAAAACCACCCTTAAAGTGAAATATCTGCCCTACTAATGAATATTTTGGCCTTGTGCCCGGTTCCGCATCGAATATAAAGCCCTAGAACATGTATGCAAAATTTCAGCGCGATCGGAGATACTTTAATTTAACGATAAAACAGATGGCAAGGCTATAGTCCATCGATTTGAAACTACTAATTTGTACCGATATATGCTATTTCGCTGAAACTTTGCATACATGTTCTACGGCGTCATATTCGATGCGAAGTCCGCGGACGACCCAAAATTTGCATTAGTAGGGTAGATATTTCACTTTAAGGGTGGTTTCTCGTATCTTCGAAGTTAAGGGTTGTAGAGAAAAATGTTTCAACCAAAAGCTGTAGAGAATAAAATAATAAGCTACTTTTATTTGAAAGATTTTCTCAAATACTTTCTAGATTTTGAAAAAAAACTTAAAAAACTATCCTGTTTTTTTGCAGTTGTATTACGGTTTTGTATGCGATATTAAGTCTTAAATTATATTTACTTAAGGTTCATATTAGTTTGACATCCATCCTATAAGAATTTTTAAAACATTAATTAGTAATTTACCCAAAAACTAAGGCCCAAATAATTTTTTAACTAGAATTTTCTAATTCAACGATATCGAATTAGGAAGATAACATTGTTATCTCAATTTTTATTATGTTTCACAAATAATAAAGCTTCGTTTTCGCTGAAAATTTTTATTAAGCTTCTAGGACCTCAGGTTAAATGTATATTTAATGAAACTCTCCTAAATTTTCATTAGTATAAAAGATAATTTACTTTAAGGGTGGTTTTTTATATCTCCGAAATTAAGGGTCGTAGGGAAAAAAGTTTCAACCAAAGGCTGTAGAGAATAAAAGAAGAAACAACTTTTAGTTGAAAGTATTTTTCAAATAATGTCTAGTTTCGATGGAAATTGCTAATATTTTAACGTTATTGTTAGTTCAAATTTTCGACACATAAAGTGGTGGCGCCACTGAAATCACACAACAAAATTCTAGTAATTTCAGTGGCGTCACCACTTCATGTGGCACAAAACTGAACTAAAAATCACATTCATAATTTAGCGATTTATGCCAAAATAAGACGTTATTTGAAGAAACTTTTCAAATAAGAATTGTTACTTGTATTTTTCTCTACATCTTTTGGTTGAAACTATTTTCTATTCAACTCTTAATTTCGGAGATACAAAAAACTACCCTTAAAGTGAATTATCTTTTATACTAATAAAAATGTAGGAGATTTTCATAAAACATACATTTAACCTGAGGTCCTAAAAGCTTAATACAAAATTTCAGCAAAATCGAAGCTTTATTAATAATAAAAAATAATCAAAATTGAGATAACAATGTTATCTCCCTAATTCGATATCGTCGATTTCGAAAATTCTGCTGAAAAAATTAATTAAGCCATAGTTTTTGCGTAAATTTCTAATTAATATTTTATGAATCACAATAGGAAGTATGTCAAACTAAATTGAACCCTAAATACATGTAACATTAGATAAAAAATCGAATACAATACAGGAACAGAGCATCATAAAAAAGCAATAGTTTTTAACCTATATTTCTAAACCCAGGGGTTTTTTAATGAAATGTTTTAAATAAAAGTAACTTATTATTTTATTCTCTACAGCTTTTGGTTGAAACATTTTTCTCTACAACTCTTAACTTCGGAGATACAGAAAACCACCCTTAAAGTGAAATATCTGCCCTACTAATGAATATTTTGGCCTTGTGCCCGGTTCCGCATCGAATATAAAGCCCTAGAACATGTAAGCAAAATTTCAGCGCGATCGGAGATACTTTAATTTAACGATAAAACAGATGGCAAGGCTATAGTCCATGGATTTGAAACTACTAATTTGTACCGATATATGCTATTTCGCTGAAACTTTGCATACATGTTCTACGGCGTCATATTCGATGCGAAGTCCGCGGACGACCCCAAAATTTGCATTAGTAGGGTAGATATTTCACTTTAAGGGTGGTTTCTCGTATCTTCGAAGTTAAGGGTTGTAGAGAAAAATGTTTCAACCAAAAGCTGTAGAGAATAAAATAATAAGCTACTTTTATTTGAAAGATTTTCTCAAATACTTTCTAGATTTTGAAAAATAACTTAAAAAACTATCTTGTTTTTTTGCAGTTGTATTACGGTTTTGTATGCGATATTAAGTCTTAAATTATATTTACTTAAGGTTCATATTAGTTTGACATCCATCCAATAAGAATTTTTAAAACATTAATTAGTAATTTACCCAAAAATTAAGGCCCAAATAATTTATTAACTAGAATTTTCTAATTCAACGATATCGAATTAGGGAGATAACATTGTTATCTCAATTTTTATTATTTTTTACAAATAATAAAGCTTCGATTTCGCTGAAAATTTTTATTATCTTCTAGGACCTCAGGTTAAATGTATATTTAATGAAACTCTCCTAAATTTTCATTAGTATAAAAGATAATTTACTTTAAGGGTGGTTTTTTATATCTCCGAAATTAAGGGTCGTAGGGAAAAAAGTTTCAACCAAAGGCTGTAGAGAATAAAAGAAGAAACAACTTTTAGTTGAAAGTATTTTTCAAATAATGTCTAGTTTCGATGGAAATTGCTAATATTTTAACGTTATTGTTAGTTCAAATTTTCGACACATAAAGTGGTGGCGCCACTGAAATCACACAACAAAATTCTAGTAATTTCAGTGGCGTCACCACTTCATGTGGCACAAAACTGAACTAAAAATCACATTCATAATTTAGCGATTTATGCCAAAATAAGACGTTATTTGAAGAAACTTTTCAAATAAGAATTGTTACTTGTATTTTTCTCTACATCTTTTGGTTGAAACTATTTTCTATTCAACTCTTAATTTCGGAGATACAAAAAACTACCCTTAAAGTGAATTATCTTTTATACTAATAAAAATGTAGGAGATTTTCATAAAACATACATTTAACCTGAGGTCCTAAAAGCTTAATACAAAATTTCAGCAAAATCGAAGCTTTATTAATAATAAAAAATAATCAAAATTGAGATAACAATGTTATCTCCCTAATTCGATATCGTCGATTTCGAAAATTCTACTGAAAAAATTAATTAAGCCATAGTTTTTGCGTAAATTTCTAATTAATATTTTATGAATCACAATAGGAAGTATGTCAAACTAAATTGAACCCTAAATACATGTAACATTAGATAAAAAATCGAATACAATACAGGAACAGAGCATCATAAAAAAGCAATAGTTTTTAACCTATATTTCTAAACCCAGGGGTTTTTTAATGAAATGTTTCAAATAAAAGTAACTTATTATTTTATTCTCTACAGCTTTTGGTTGAAACATTTTTCTCTACAACTCTTAACTTCGGAGATACAGAAAACCACCCTTAAAGTGAAATATCTGCCCTACTAATGAATATTTTGGCCTTGTGCCCGGTTCCGCATCGAATATAAAGCCCTAGAACATGTAAGCAAAATTTCAGCGCGATCGGAGATACTTTAATTTAACGATAAAACAGATGGCAAGGCTATAGTCCATGGATTTGAAACTACTAATTTGTACCGATATATGCTATTTCGCTGAAACTTTGCATACATGTTCTACGGCGTCATATTCGATGCGAAGTCCGCGGACGACCCAAAATTTGCATTAGTAGGGTAGATATTTCACTTTAAGGGTGGTTTCTCGTATCTTCGAAGTTAAGGGTTGTAGAGAAAAATGTTTCAACCAAAAGCTGTAGAGAATAAAATAATAAGCTACTTTTATTTGAAAGATTTTCTCAAATACTTTCTAGATTTTGAAAAAAAACTTAAAAAACTATCTTGTTTTTTTGCAGTTGTATTACGGTTTTGTATGCGATATTAAGTCTTAAATTATATTTACTTAAGGTTCATATTAGTTTGACATCCATCCAATAAGAATTTTTAAAACATTAATTAGTAATTTACCCAAAAATTAAGGCCCAAATAATTTATTAACTAGAATTTTCTAATTCAACGATATCGAATTAGGGAGATAACATTGTTATCTCAATTTTTATTATTTTTTACAAATAATAAACCTTCGATTTCGCTGAAAATTTTTATTAGGCTTCTAGGACCTCAGGTTAAATGTATATTTAATGAAAATCTCCTAAATTTTCATTAGTATAAAAGATAATTTACTTCAAGGGTGGTTTTTTATATCTCCGAAATTAAGGGTCGTAGGGAAAAAAGTTTCAACCAAAGGCTGTAGAGAATAAAAGAAGAAACAACTTTTAGTTGAAAGTATTTTTCAAATAATGTCTAGTTTCGATGGAAATTGCTAATATTTTAACGTTATTGTTAGTTCAAATTTTCGACACATAAAGTGGTGGCGCCACTGAAATCACACAACAAAATTCTAGTAATTTCAGTGGCGTCACCACTTCATGTGGCACAAAACTGAACTAAAAATCACATTCATAATTTAGCGATTTATGCCAAAATAAGACGTTATTTGAAGAAACTTTTCAAATAAGAATTGTTACTTGTATTTTTCTCTACATCTTTTGGTTGAAACTATTTTCTATTCAACTCTTAATTTCGGAGATACAAAAAACTACCCTTAAAGTGAATTATCTTTTATACTAATTAAAATGTAGGAGATTTTCATAAAACATACATTTAACCTGAGGTCCTAAAAGCTTAATACAAAATTTCAGCAAAATCGAAGCTTTATTAATAATAAAAAATAATCAAAATTGAGATAACAATGTTATCTCCCTAATTCGATATCGTCGATTTCGAAAATTCTACTGAAAAAATTAATTAAGCCATAGTTTTTGCGTAAATTTCTAATTAATATTTTATGAATCACAATAGGAAGTATGTCAAACTAAATTGAACCCTAAATACATGTAACATTAGATAAAAAATCGAATACAATACAGGAACAGAGCATCATAAAAAAGCAATAGTTTTTAACCTATATTTCTAAACCCAGGGGTTTTTTAATGAAATGTTTCAAATAAAAGTAACTTATTATTTTATTCTCTACAGCTTTTGGTTGAAACATTTTTCTCTACAACTCTTAACTTCGGAGATACAGAAAACCACCCTTAAAGTGAAATATCTGCCCTACTAATGAATATTTTGGCCTTGTGCCCGGTTCCGCATCGAATATAAAGCCCTAGAACATGTAAGCAAAATTTCAGCGCGATCGGAGATACTTTAATTTAACGATAAAACAGATGGCAAGGCTATAGTCCATCGATTTGAAACTACTAATTTATACCGATATATGCTATTTCGTTGAAACTTTGCATACATGTTCTACGGCGTCATATTCGATTCGAAGTCCGCGGACGACCCCAAAATTTGCATTAGTAGGGTAGATATTTCACTTTAAGGGTGGTTTCTCGTATCTTCGAAGTTAAGGGTTGTAGAGAAAAATGTTTCAACCAAAAGCTGTAGAGAATAAAATAATAAGCTACTTTTATTTGAAAGATTTTCTCAAATACTTTCTAGATTTTGAAAAAAAACTTAAAAAACTATCTTGTTTTTTTTGCAGTTGTATTACGGTTTTGTATGCGATATTAAGTCGTAAATTATATTTACTTAAGGTTCATATTAGTTTGACATCCATCCAATAAGAATTTTTAAAACATTAATTAGTAATTTACCCAAAAATTAAGGCCCAAATAATTTATTAACTAGAATTTTCTAATTCAACGATATCGAATTAGGGAGATAACATTGTTATCTCAATTTTTATTATTTTTTACAAATAATAAAGCTTCGATTTCGCTGAAAATTTTTATTAAGCTTCTAGGACCTCAGGTTAAATGTATATTTAATGAAAATCTCCTAAATTTTCATTAGTATAAAAGATAATTTACTTTAAGGGTGGTTTTTTATATCTCCGAAATTAAGGGTCGTAGGGAAAAAAGTTTCAACCAAAGGCTGTAGAGAATAAAAGAAGAAACAACTTTTAGTTGAAAGTATTTTTCAAATAATGTCTAGTTTCGATGGAAATTGCTAATATTTTAACGTTATTGTTAGTTCAAATTTTCGACACATAAAGTGGTGGCGCCACTGAAATCACACAACAAAATTCTAGTAATTTCAGTGGCGTCACCACTTCATGTGGCACAAAACTGAACTAAAAATCACATTCATAATTTAGCGATTTATGCCAAAATAAGACGTTATTTGAAGAAACTTTTCAAATAAGAATTGTTACTTGTATTTTTCTCTACATCTTTTGGTTGAAACTATTTTCTATTCAACTCTTAATTTCGGAGATACAAAAAACTACCCTTAAAGTGAATTATCTTTTATACTAATAAAAATGTAGGAGATTTTCATAAAACATACATTTAACCTGAGGTCCTAAAAGCTTAATACAAAATTTCAGCAAAATCGAAGCTTTATTAATAATAAAAAATAATCAAAATTGAGATAACAATGTTATCTCCCTAATTCGATATCGTCGATTTCGAAAATTCTACTGAAAAAATTAATTAAGCCATAGTTTTTGCGTAAATTTCTAATTAATATTTTATGAATCACAATAGGAAGTATGTCAAACTAAATTGAACCCTAAATACATGTAAGATTAGATAAAAAATCGAATACAATACAGGAACAGAGCATCATAAAAAAGCAATAGTTTTTAACCTATATTTCTAAACCCAGGGGTTTTTTAATGAAATGTTTCAAATAAAAGTAACTTATTATTTTATTCTCTACAGCTTTTGGTTGAAACATTTTTCTCTACAACTCTTAACTTCGGAGATACAGAAAACCACCCTTAAAGTGAAATATCTGCCCTACTAATGAATATTTTGGCCTTGTGCCCGGTTCCGCATCGAATATAAAGCCCTAGAACATGTAAGCAAAATTTCAGCGCGATCGGAGATACTTTAATTTAACGATAAAACAGATGGCAAGGCTATAGTCCATGGATTTGAAACTACTAATTTGTACCGATATATGCTATTTCGCTGAAACTTTGCATACATATTCTACGGCGTCATATTCGATGCGAAGTCCGCGGACGACCCAAAATTTGCATTAGTAGGGTAGATATTTCACTTTAAGGGTGGTTTCTCGTATCTTCGAAGTTAAGGGTTGTAGAGAAAAATGTTTCAACCAAAAGCTGTAGAGAATAAAATAATAAGCTACTTTTATTTGAAAGATTTTCTCAAATACTTTCTAGATTTTGAAAAAAAACTTAAAAAACTATCCTGTTTTTTTGCAGTTGTATTACGGTTTTGTATGCGATATTAAGTCTTAAATTATATTTACTTAAGGTTCATATTAGTTTGACATCCATCCTATAAGAATTTTTAAAACATTAATTAGTAATTTACCCAAAAACTAAGGCCCAAATAATTTTTTAACTAGAATTTTCTAATTCAACGATATCGAATTAGGAAGATAACATTGTTATCTCAATTTTTATTATTTTTTACAAATAATAAAGCTTCGATTTCGCTGAAATTTTTTAGTAAGCTTCTAGGACCTCAGGCTAAATGTATATTTTTGCGTAAATTTCTAATTAATATTTTATTAATCACAATAGGAAGTATGTGAAACTAAATTGAACCCTAAATACATGTAACATTAGATTAAAAATCGAATACAATTCAGGAACAGAGCATCATAAAAAAACAATAGTTTTTAACCTATATTTTAAAACCCAGGGGGTTTTTAATGAAATGTTTCAAATAAAAGTAGCTTATTATTTTATTCGCTACAGCTTTTGGTTGAAACTTTTTTCTCTACAACCCTTAACTTCGGAGATACGAGAAACCACCCTGAAAGTGAAATATCTACCCTAATAATGTAAAATTTGGGGTCGTCCGCGGATTTCGCATCGAATATGATGAATTGATCAATTGTCATTTAAAATAAAATATTTAGGTACTAAACATATGTTTTTGAATTTTATTTTACAAAATAATTTTTGCTTTGTACTCTAGTGTCATCTGTTGATATAACTATTGAACTGTTACAAACTAATTAATGAAATGTCATATAGTTCTGACAGATGTGTGATGTTTTAACTATTTTTGAACTGTATTTATAAGTTTAATGGTGAAATTGTGTTTTTAGGTATTTCAGGGGGTCACTAAGGATGCCTAAAAAGTAAAGACAATTTTGGAAAATTATAATTTCAAGTTTTTTGTAAGTATTTACGTATTTTGTACATATTATTGATATGTACATTTCTTTTACTGATTTCTGTTTTATTTTTTAGATTATAAAGACGACTATTACGTTCTCCATACATGGAAATATCTCTTGAAAAAATACAAAACTCCATAGATGACATATTTTGAAAGAAATAATGTTCCCATAGTAATCATTGAAATCTCTTGCAGATATTAGGACAACATGAGATTCAGGCTTGTTCAGTGACGAACTATGGACCATATAACACAGTAAACAATAGAAAATGTTTGATATACTAATATTTCATTAATATTTATTGTTTTAATAACAAATACAAAAATGCACACCGAGCTGTCAAACTGGAATATTTTATTTTGCTAAAATACCAAAAGATGTGTTTCCAATTCTAACAAGTTACAAATATGGATCCTACAAGTTAATTGGTATTAAACAATATTGGTTTTATACAAGTTTAGTTTATATTTATTTGTTTTATGATTTATGTAAAATTGCATGGTATGTTGTCATACTGGAATATTTTTATCTTTTAATATCTCAAAAACTATTTGGATTTTGGAATAATAACTAAAAACAGTTTGCCTCATCTGACGCGCTGTTACTGTGTTGTATGCGATATTGCATCTTACTTTACATTTACTTAAGGTTCACTTTCGTATCAAGTTAGGTTCTAATACAAGATATTTCTGTGTGTTATTTAGAAAGCTTCAAAATCAACTCGGACAGCTTTCCTCCAGCATCTCTGCGCTTGGAATCTTCTTCTGCGTCTTCTTCACATTTGGAAATGTCTCCTGATGTTTTATCTTCAAGTTCAACAATTTAGTTTAAGTTCGTTAGTTTGTATATTACCATAGGCACATTAATTATGTTAAAATCTCAAAAACTATTTGACATATTGCTTCAATTGTTAAAAATACGAACTCTACAAGATATTTAGCATTAGACGAAGGTAATTTTAATCAAATTTTATTGATATTTATTGGTTTTATACCATATTTAAATATGGCTGACAAGCTATCAGATTGGAATATTTTATTTTTATAATATTTTAAAAACAATTGTCTTTATTATGTCAATTGTTGCAAATATGGACTCATGAGGATATTTAGAATTAGATTAAGTTATAATTATTTATATTTGATCGATATTTATTGATTTTATAACATATTTAAAAATGTAGGAAATGTCTATTGTGAATATGTTTATTTGTCTCAATATATACTTTTATATTTAATTTAAATATAAAATTACTATATCTTGTATTCAATTTAAAAATACCAATAAATAAGTTTAAATTTACGTCCTTTTCTTTATTTTGTCCTTTAAAATAAACACTTTTACAGTAAAACGATATTTGTGGCGTGTAGGGTAGATATTTCACTTTAAGGGTGGTTTTCTGTATCTTCGAAGTTAAGGGTTGTAGAGAAAAAAGTTTCAACCAAAAGCTGTAGAGAATAAAAATTGAGATAACAATGTTATCTCCCTATTTCGATATCGTCGATTTCGAAAATTCTACTGAAAAAATTAATTAAGCCATAGTTTTTGCGTAAATTTCTAATTAATATTTTATTAATCACAATAGGAAGTATGTGAAACTAAATTGAACCCTAAATACATGTAACATTAGATAAAAAATCGAATACAATATAGGAACAGAGCATCATTAAAAAGCAATAGTTTTTAACCTATATTTTAAAACCCAGGGGTTTTTTAATGAAATATTTCAAATAAAAGTAGCTTATTATTTTATTCTCTACAGCTTTTGGTTGAAACATTTTTCTCTACAACTCTTAACTTCGGAGATACAGAAAACCACCCTTAAAGTGAAATATCTACCCTACTAATGAATATTTTGTCCTCGTTCCCGGTTCCGCATCGAATATAAAGCCCTAGAACATGTATGCAAAATTTCAGCGCGATCGGAGATACTTTAATTTAGAAGGAAATCAGATGGCAAGGGGTTAGTCCATGGATTTGAAACGCTTAATGAGTACCGATATATGCTATTTCGCTGAAATTTTGCATGCATGTTCTACGGCGTTATATTCGATGCGAAATCCGCGGACGACCCCAAATTTTACATTAGTAGGGTAGATATTTCACTTTAAGGGTGGTTTCTCGTATCTCCGAAGTTAAGGGTTGTAGAGAAAAAAGTTTCAACCAAAAGCTGTAGAGAATAAAATAATAAACAACTTTTATTTGAAAGATTTTAACAAATACTTTCTAAATTTGGCAATAAACTTAAAAAACTATCATGTTTTTTTTGCAGTTGTGTTACGGTTTTGTATGCGATATTAAGTCTTAAATTATATTTACTTAAGGTTCATATTAGTTTGACATCCATCCTATAAGAATTTTTAAAACATTAATTAGTAATTTACCCAAAAACTAAGGCCCAAATAATTTTTTAACTAGAATTTTCTAATTCAACGATATCGAATTAGGAAGATAACATTGTTATCTCAATTTTTATTATTTTTTACAAATAATAAAGCTTCGATTTCGCTGAAATTTTTTAGTAAGCTTCTAGGACCTCAGGCTAAATGTATATTTAATGAAAATCTCCTAAATTTTTATTAGTATAATAGATAATTCACTTTAAGGGTGGTTTTTTATATCTCCGAAATTAAGGGTCGTAGGGAAAAAAGTTTCAACCAAAAGCTGTAGAGAATAAAAGAAGAAACAACTTTTATTTGAAAGAATTTTTCAAATAATGTCTAGTTTCGATGGAAATTGCTAATATTTTAACGTTATTGTTAGTTCAAATTTTCGACACATAAAGTGGTGGCGCCACTGAAATCACACAACAAAATTCTAGTAATTTCAGTGGCGTCACCACTTCATGTGGCACAAAACTGAACTAAAAATCACATTCATAATTTAGCGATTTATGCCAAAATAAGACGTTATTTGAAGAAACTTTTCAAATAAGAATTGTTACTTGTATTTTTCTCTACATCTTTTGGTTGAAACTATTTTCTATTCAACTCTTAATTTCGGAGATACAAAAAACTACCCTTAAAGTGAATTATCTTTTATACTAATAAAAATGTAGGAGATTTTCATAAAACATACATTTAACCTGAGGTCCTAAAATCTTAATACAAAATTTCAGCAAAATCGAAGCTTTATTAATAATAAAAAATAATCAAAATTGAGATAACAATGTTATCTCCCTAATTCGATATCGTCGATTTCGAAAATTCTACTGAAAAAATTAATTAAGCCATAGTTTTTGCGTAAATTTCTAATTAATATTTTATGAATCACAATAGGAAGTATGTCAAACTAAATTGAACCCTAAATACATGTAACATTAGATAAAAAATCGAATACAATACAGGAACAGAGCATCATAAAAAAGCAATAGTTTTTAACCTATATTTCTAAACCCAGGGGTTTTTTAATGAAATGTTTCAAATAAAAGTAACTTAATATTTTATTCTCTACAGCTTTTTGTTGAAACATTTTTCTCTACAACTCTTAACTTCGGAGATACAGAAAACCACCCTTAAAGTGAAATATCTGCCCTACTAATGAATATTTTGGCCTTGTGCCCGGTTCCGCATCGAATATAAAGCCCTAGAACATGTAAGCAAAATTTCAGCGCGATCGGAGATACTTTAATTTAACGATAAAACAGATGGCAAGGCTATATCCATCGATTTGAAACTACTAATTTGTACCGATATATGCTATTTCGCTGAAACTTTGCATACATGTTCTACGGCGTCATATTCGATGCGAAGTCCGCGGACGACCCCAAAATTTGCATTAGTAGGGTAGATATTTCACTTTAAGGGTGGTTTCTCGTATCTTCGAAGTTAAGGGTTGTAGAGAAAAATGTTTCAACCAAAAGCTGTAGAGAATAAAATAATAAGCTACTTTTATTTGAAAGATTTTCTCAAATACTTTCTAGATTTTGAAAAAAAACTTAAAAAACTATCTTGTTTTTTTGCAGTTGTATTACGGTTTTGTATGCGATATTAAGTCTTAAATTATATTTACTTAAGGTTCATATTAGTTTGACATCCATCCAATAAGAATTTTTAAAACATTAATTAGTAATTTACCCAAAAATTAAGGCCCAAATAATTTATTAACTAGAATTTTCTAATTCAACGATATCGAATTAGGGAGATAACATTGTTATCTCAATTTTTATTATTTTTTACAAATAATAAACCTTCGATTTCGCTGAAAATTTTTATTAGGCTTCTAGGACCTCAGGTTAAATGTATATTTAATGAAAATCTCCTAAATTTTCATTAGTATAAAAGATAATTTACTTCAAGGGTGGTTTTTTATATCTCCGAAATTAAGGGTCGTAGGGAAAAAAGTTTCAACCAAAGGCTGTAGAGAATAAAAGAAGAAACAACTTTTAGTTGAAAGTATTTTTCAAATAATGTCTAGTTTCGATGGAAATTGCTAATATTTTAACGTTATTGTTAGTTCAAATTTTCGACCCATAAAGTGATGGCGCCACTGAAATCACACAACAAAATTCTAGTAATTTCAGTGGCGTCACCACTTCATGTGGCACAAAACTGAACTAAAAATCACATTCATAATTTAGCGATTTATGCCAAAATAAGACGTTATTTGAAGAAACTTTTCAAATAAGAATTGTTACTTGTATTTTTCTCTACATCTTTTGGTTGAAACTATTTTCTATTCAACTCTTAATTTCGGAGATACAAAAAACTACCCTTAAAGTGAATTATCTTTTATACTAATAAAAATGTAGGAGATTTTCATAAAACATACATTTAACCTGAGGTCCTAAAAGCTTAATACAAAATTTCAGCAAAATCGAAGCTTTATTAATAATAAAAAATAATCAAAATTGAGATAACAATGTTATCTCCCTAATTCGATATCGTCGATTTCGAAAATTCTACTGAAAAAATTAATTAAGCCATAGTTTTTGCGTAAATTTCTAATTAATATTTTATGAATCACAATAGGAAGTATGTCAAACTAAATTGAACCCTAAATACATGTAACATTAGATAAAAAATCGAATACAATACAGGAACAGAGCATCATAAAAAAGCAATAGTTTTTAACCTATATTTCTAAACCCAGGGGTTTTTTAATGAAATGTTTCAAATAAAAGTAACTTATTATTTTATTCTCTACAGCTTTTGGTTGAAACATTTTTCTCTACAACTCTTAACTTCGGAGATACAGAAAACCACCCTTAAAGTGAAATATCTGCCCTACTAATGAATATTTTGGCCTTGTGCCCGGTTCCGCATCGAATATAAAGCCCTAGAACATGTAAGCAAAATTTCAGCGCGATCGGAGATACTTTAATTTAACGATAAAACAGATGGCAAGGCTATAGTCCATGGATTTGAAACTACTAATTTGTACCGATATATGCTATTTCGCTGAAACTTTGCATACATATTCTACGGCGTCATATTCGATGCGAAGTCCGCGGACGACCCAAAATTTGCATTAGTAGGGTAGATATTTCACTTTAAGGGTGGTTTCTCGTATCTTCGAAGTTAAGGGTTGTAGAGAAAAATGTTTCAACCAAAAGCTGTAGAGAATAAAATAATAAGCTACTTTTATTTGAAAGATTTTCTCAAATACTTTCTAGATTTTGAAAAAAAACTTAAAAAACTATCCTGTTTTTTTGCAGTTGTATTACGGTTTTGTATGCGATATTAAGTCTTAAATTATATTTACTTAAGGTTCATATTAGTTTGACATCCATCCTATAAGAATTTTTAAAACATTAATTAGTAATTTACCCAAAAACTAAGGCCCAAATAATTTTTTAACTAGAATTTTCTAATTCAACGATATCGAATTAGGAAGATAACATTGTTATCTCAATTTTTATTATTTTTTACAAATAATAAAGCTTCGATTTCGCTGAAATTTTTTAGTAAGCTTCTAGGACCTCAGGCTAAATGTATATTTTTGCGTAAATTTCTAATTAATATTTTATTAATCACAATAGGAAGTATGTGAAACTAAATTGAACCCTAAATACATGTAACATTAGATTAAAAATCGAATACAATTCAGGAACAGAGCATCATAAAAAAACAATAGTTTTTAACCTATATTTTAAAACCCAGGGGGTTTTTAATGAAATGTTTCAAATAAAAGTAGCTTATTATTTTATTCGCTACAGCTTTTGGTTGAAACTTTTTTCTCTACAACCCTTAACTTCGGAGATACGAGAAACCACCCTGAAAGTGAAATATCTACCCTAATAATGTAAAATTTGGGGTCGTCCGCGGATTTCGCATCGAATATGATGAATTGATCAATTGTCATTTAAAATAAAATATTTAGGTACTAAACATATGTTTTTGAATTTTATTTTACAAAATAATTTTTGCTTTGTACTCTAGTGTCATCTGTTGATATAACTATTGAACTGTTACAAACTAATTAATGAAATGTCATATAGTTCTGACAGATGTGTGATGTTTTAACTATTTTTGAACTGTATTTATAAGTTTAATGGTGAAATTGTGTTTTTAGGTATTTCAGGGGGTCACTAAGGATGCCTAAAAAGTAAAGACAATTTTGGAAAATTATAATTTCAAGTTTTTTGTAAGTATTTACGTATTTTGTACATATTATTGATATGTACATTTCTTTTACTGATTTCTGTTTTATTTTTTAGATTATAAAGACGACTATTACGTTCTCCATACATGGAAATATCTCTTGAAAAAATACAAAACTCCATAGATGACATATTTTGAAAGAAATAATGTTCCCATAGTAATCATTGAAATCTCTTGCAGATATTAGGACAACATGAGATTCAGGCTTGTTCAGTGACGAACTATGGACCATATAACACAGTAAACAATAGAAAATGTTTGATATACTAATATTTCATTAATATTTATTGTTTTAATAACAAATACAAAAATGCACACCGAGCTGTCAAACTGGAATATTTTATTTTGCTAAAATACCAAAAGATGTGTTTCCAATTCTAACAAGTTACAAATATGGATCCTACAAGTTAATTGGTATTAAACAATATTGGTTTTATACAAGTTTAGTTTATATTTATTTGTTTTATGATTTATGTAAAATTGCATGGTATGTTGTCATACTGGAATATTTTTATCTTTTAATATCTCAAAAACTATTTGGATTTTGGAATAATAACTAAAAACAGTTTGCCTCATCTGACGCGCTGTTACTGTGTTGTATGCGATATTGCATCTTACTTTACATTTACTTAAGGTTCACTTTCGTATCAAGTTAGGTTCTAATACAAGATATTTCTGTGTGTTATTTAGAAAGCTTCAAAATCAACTCGGACAGCTTTCCTCCAGCATCTCTGCGCTTGGAATCTTCTTCTGCGTCTTCTTCACATTTGGAAATGTCTCCTGATGTTTTATCTTCAAGTTCAACAATTTAGTTTAAGTTCGTTAGTTTGTATATTACCATAGGCACATTAATTATGTTAAAATCTCAAAAACTATTTGACATATTGCTTCAATTGTTAAAAATACGAACTCTACAAGATATTTAGCATTAGACGAAGGTAATTTTAATCAAATTTTATTGATATTTATTGGTTTTATACCATATTTAAATATGGCTGACAAGCTATCAGATTGGAATATTTTATTTTTATAATATTTTAAAAACAATTGTCTTTATTATGTCAATTGTTGCAAATATGGACTCATGAGGATATTTAGAATTAGATTAAGTTATAATTATTTATATTTGATCGATATTTATTGATTTTATAACATATTTAAAAATGTAGGAAATGTCTATTGTGAATATGTTTATTTGTCTCAATATATACTTTTATATTTAATTTAAATATAAAATTACTATATCTTGTATTCAATTTAAAAATACCAATAAATAAGTTTAAATTTACGTCCTTTTCTTTATTTTGTCCTTTAAAATAAACACTTTTACAGTAAAACGATATTTGTGGCGTGTAGGGTAGATATTTCACTTTAAGGGTGGTTTTCTGTATCTTCGAAGTTAAGGGTTGTAGAGAAAAAAGTTTCAACCAAAAGCTGTAGAGAATAAAAATTGAGATAACAATGTTATCTCCCTATTTCGATATCGTCGATTTCGAAAATTCTACTGAAAAAATTAATTAAGCCATAGTTTTTGCGTAAATTTCTAATTAATATTTTATTAATCACAATAGGAAGTATGTGAAACTAAATTGAACCCTAAATACATGTAACATTAGATAAAAAATCGAATACAATATAGGAACAGAGCATCATTAAAAAGCAATAGTTTTTAACCTATATTTTAAAACCCAGGGGTTTTTTAATGAAATATTTCAAATAAAAGTAGCTTATTATTTTATTCTCTACAGCTTTTGGTTGAAACATTTTTCTCTACAACTCTTAACTTCGGAGATACAGAAAACCACCCTTAAAGTGAAATATCTACCCTACTAATGAATATTTTGGCCTCGTTCCCGGTTCCGCATCGAATATAAAGCCCTAGAACATGTATGCAAAATTTCAGCGCGATCGGAGATACTTTAATTTAGAAGGAAATCAGATGGCAAGGGGTTAGTCCATGGATTTGAAACGCTTAATGAGTACCGATATATGCTATTTCGCTGAAATTTTGCATGCATGTTCTACGGCGTTATATTCGATGCGAAATCCGCGGACGACCCCAAATTTTACATTAGTAGGGTAGATATTTCACTTTAAGGGTGGTTTCTCGTATCTCCGAAGTTAAGGGTTGTAGAGAAAAAAGTTTCAACCAAAAGCTGTAGAGAATAAAATAATAAACAACTTTTATTTGAAAGATTTTAACAAATACTTTCTAAATTTGGCAATAAACTTAAAAAACTATCATGTTTTTTTTGCAGTTGTGTTACGGTTTTGTATGCGATATTAAGTCTTAAATTATATTTACTTAAGGTTCATATTAGTTTGACATCCATCCAATAAGAATTTTTAAAACATTAATTAGTAATTTACCCAAAAACTAAGGCCCAAATAATTTTTTAACTAGAATTTTCTAATTCAACGATATCGAATTAGGAAGATAACATTGTTATCTCAATTTTTATTATTTTTTACAAATAATAAAGCTTCGATTTCGCTGAAATTTTTTAGTAAGCTTCTAGGACCTCAGGCTAAATGTATATTTAATGAAAATCTCCTAAATTTTTATTAGTATAATAGATAATTCACTTTAAGGGTGGTTTTTTATATCTCCGAAATTAAGGGTCGTAGGGAAAAAAGTTTCAACCAAAGGCTGTAGAGAATAAAAGAAGAAACAACTTTTAGTTGAAAGTATTTTTCAAATAATGTCTAGTTTCGATGGAAATTGCTAATATTTTAACGTTATTGTTAGTTCAAATTTTCGACACATAAAGTGGTGGCGCCACTGAAATCACACAACAAAATTCTAGTAATTTCAGTGGCGTCACCACTTCATGTGGCACAAAACTGAACTAAAAATCACATTCATAATTTAGCGATTTATGCCAAAATAAGACGTTATTTGAAGAAACTTTTCAAATAAGAATTGTTACTTGTATTTTTCTCTACATCTTTTGGTTGAAACTATTTTCTATTCAACTCTTAATTTCGGAGATACAAAAAACTACCCTTAAAGTGAATTATCTTTTATACTAATAAAAATGTAGGAGATTTTCATAAAACATACATTTAACCTGAGGTCCTAAAATCTTAATACAAAATTTCAGCAAAATCGAAGCTTTATTAATAATAAAAAATAATCAAAATTGAGATAACAATGTTATCTCCCTAATTCGATATCGTCGATTTCGAAAATTCTACTGAAAAAATTAATTAAGCCATAGTTTTTGCGTAAATTTCTAATTAATATTTTATGAATCACAATAGGAAGTATGTCAAACTAAATTGAACCCTAAATACATGTAACATTAGATAAAAAATCGAATACAATACAGGAACAGAGCATCATAAAAAAGCAATAGTTTTTAACCTATATTTCTAAACCCAGGGGTTTTTTAATGAAATGTTTCAAATAAAAGTAACTTAATATTTTATTCTCTACAGCTTTTGGTTGAAACATTTTTCTCTACAACTCTTAACTTCGGAGATACAGAAAACCACCCTTAAAGTGAAATATCTGCCCTACTAATGAATATTTTGGCCTTGTGCCCGGTTCCGCATCGAATATAAAGCCCTAGAACATGTATGCAAAATTTCAGCGCGATCGGAGATACTTTAATTTAACGATAAAACAGATGGCAAGGCTATAGTCCATCGATTTGAAACTACTAATTTGTACCGATATATGCTATTTCGCTGAAACTTTGCATACATGTTCTACGGCGTCATATTCGATGCGAAGTCCGCGGACGACTCCAAAATTTGCATTAGTAGGGTAGATATTTCACTTTAAGGGTGGTTTCTCGTATCTTCGAAGTTAAGGGTTGTAGAGAAAAATGTTTCAACCAAAAGCTGTAGAGAATAAAATAATAAGCTACTTTTATTTGAAAGATTTTCTCAAATACTTTCTAGATTTTGAAAAAAAACTTAAAAAACTATCTTGTTTTTTTTGCAGTTGTATTACGGTTTTGTATGCGATATTAAGTCTTAAATTATATTTACTTAAGGTTCATATTAGTTTGACATCCATCCAATAAGAATTTTTAAAACATTAATTAGTAGTTTACCCAAAAATTAAGGCCCAAATAATTTATTAACTAGAATTTTCTAATTCAACGATATCGAATTAGGGAGATAACATTGTTATCTCAATTTTTATTATTTTTTACAAATAATAAAGCTTCGATTTCGCTGAAAATTTTTATTAAGCTTCTAGGACCTCAGGTTAAATGTATATTTAATGAAAATCTCCTAAATTTTCATTAGTATAAAAGATAATTTACTTTAAGGGTGGTTTTTTATATCTCCGAAATTAAGGGTCGTAGGGAAAAAAGTTTCAACCAAAGGCTGTAGAGAATAAAAGAAGAAACAACTTTTAGTTGAAAGTATTTTTCAAATAATGTCTAGTTTCGATGGAAATTGCTAATATTTTAACGTTATTGTTAGTTCAAATTTTCGACACATAAAGTGGTGGCGCCACTGAAATCACACAACAAAATTCTAGTAATTTCAGTGGCGTCACCACTTCATGTGGCACAAAACTGAACTAAAAATCACATTCATAATTTAGCGATTTATGCCAAAATAAGATGTTATTTGAAGAAACTTTTCAAATAAGAATTGTTACTTGTATTTTTCTCTACATCTTTTGGTTGAAACTATTTTCTATTCAACTCTTAATTTCGGAGATACAAAAAACTACCCTTAAAGTGAATTATCTTTTATACTAATAAAAATGTAGGAGATTTTCATAAAACATACATTTAACCTGAGGTCCTAAAAGCTTAATACAAAATTTCAGCAAAATCGAAGCTTTATTAATAATAAAAAATAATCAAAATTGAGATAACAATGTTATCTCCCTAATTCGATATCGTCGATTTCGAAAATTCTACTGAAAAAATTAATTAAGCCATAGTTTTTGCGTAAATTTCTAATTAATATTTTATGAATCACAATAGGAAGTATGTCAAACTAAATTGAACCCTAAATACATGTAACATTAGATAAAAAATTGAATACAATACAGGAACAGAGCATCATAAAAAAGCAATAGTTTTTAACCTATATTTCTAAACCCAGGGGTTTTTTAATGAAATGTTTCAAATAAAAGTAACTTATTATTTTATTCTCTACAGCTTTTGGTTGAAACATTTTTCTCTACAACTCTTAACTTCGGAGATACAGAAAACCACCCTTAAAGTGAAATATCTGCCCTACTAATGAATATTTTGGCCTTGTGCCCGGTTCCGCATCGAATATAAAGCCCTAGAACATGTAAGCAAAATTTCAGCGCGATCGGAGATACTTTAATTTAACGATAAAACAGATGGCAAGGCTATAGTCCATGGATTTGAAACTACTAATTTGTACCGATATATGCTATTTCGCTGAAACTTTGCATACATGTTCTACGGCGTCATATTCGATGCGAAGTCCGCGGACGACCCCAAAATTTGCATTAGTAGGGTAGATATTTCACTTTAAGGGTGGTTTCTCGTATCTTCGAAGTTAAGGGTTGTAGAGAAAAATGTTTCAACCAAAAGCTGTAGAGAATAAAATAATAAGCTACTTTTATTTGAAAGATTTTCTCAAATACTTTCTAGATTTTGAAAAAAAACTTAAAAAACTATCTTGTTTTTTTTGCAGTTGTATTACGGTTTTGTATGCGATATTAAGTCTTAAATTATATTTACTTAAGGTTCATATTAGTTTGACATCCATCCAATAAGAATTTTTAAAACATTAATTAATAATTTACCCAAAAATTAAGGCCCAAATAATTTATTAACTAGAATTTTCTAATTCAACGATATCGAATTAGGGAGATAACATTGTTATCTCAATTTTTATTATGTTTTACAAATAATAAAGCTTCGATTTCGCTGAAAATTTTTATTATCTTCTAGGACCTCAGGTTAAATGTATATTTAATGAAAATCTCCTAAATTTTCATTAGTATAAAAGATAATTTACTTTAAGGGTGGTTTTTTATATCTCCGAAATTAAGGGTCGTAGGGAAAAAAGTTTCAACCAAAGGCTGTAGAGAATAAAAGAAGAAACAACTTTTAGTTGAAAGTATTTTTCAAATAATGTCTAGTTTCGATGGAAATTGCTAATATTTTAACTTTATTGTTAGTTCAAATTTTCGACACATAAAGTGGTGGCGCCACTGAAATCACACAACAAAATTCTAGTAATTTCAGTGGCGTCACCACTTCATGTGGCACAAAACTGAACTAAAAATCACATTCATAATTTAGCGATTTATGCCAAAATAAGACGTTATTTGAAGAAACTTTTCAAATAAGAATTGTTACTTGTATTTTTCTCTACATCTTTTGGTTGAAACTATTTTCTATTCAACTCTTAATTTCGGAGATACAAAAAACTACCCTTAAAGTGAATTATCTTTTATACTAATAAAAATGTAGGAGATTTTCATAAAACATACATTTAACCTGAGGTCCTAAAAGCTTAATACAAAATTTCAGCAAAATCGAAGCTTTATTAATAATAAAAAATAATCAAAATTGAGATAACAATGTTATCTCCCTAATTCGATATCGTCGATTTCGAAAATTCTACTGAAAAAATTAATTAAGCCATAGTTTTTGCGTAAATTTCTAATTAATATTTTATGAATCACAATAGGAAGTATGTCAAACTAAATTGAACCCTAAATACATGTAACATTAGATAAAAAATCGAATACAATACAGGAACAGAGCATCATAAAAAAGCAATAGTTTTTAACCTATATTTCTAAACCCAGGGGTTTTTTAATGAAATGTTTTAAATAAAAGTAACTTATTATTTTATTCTCTACAGCTTTTGGTTGAAACATTTTTCTCTACAACTCTTAACTTCGGAGATACAGAAAACCACCCTTAAAGTGAAATATCTGCCCTACTAATGAATATTTTGGCCTTGTGCCCGGTTCCGCATCGAATATAAAGCCCTAGAACATGTAAGCAAAATTTCAGCGCGATCGGAGATACTTTAATTTAACGATAAAACAGATGGCAAGGCTATAGTCCATGGATTTGAAACTACTAATTTGTACCGATATATGCTATTTCGCTGAAACTTTGCATACATGTTCTACGGCGTCATATTCGATGCGAAGTCCGCGGACGACCCCAAAATTTGCATTAGTAGGGTAGATATTTCACTTTAAGGGTGGTTTCTCGTATCTTCGAAGTTAAGGGTTGTAGAGAAAAATGTTTCAACCAAAAGCTGTAGAGAATAAAATAATAAGCTACTTTTATTTGAAAGATTTTCTCAAATACTTTCTAGATTTTGAAAAATAACTTAAAAAACTATCTTGTTTTTTTGCAGTTGTATTACGGTTTTGTATGCGATATTAAGTCTTAAATTATATTTACTTAAGGTTCATATTAGTTTGACATCCATCCAATAAGAATTTTTAAAACATTAATTAGTAATTTACCCAAAAATTAAGGCCCAAATAATTTATTAACTAGAATTTTCTAATTCAACGATATCGAATTAGGGAGATAACATTGTTATCTCAATTTTTATTATTTTTTACAAATAATAAAGCTTCGATTTCGCTGAAAATTTTTATTATCTTCTAGGACCTCAGGTTAAATGTATATTTAATGAAACTCTCCTAAATTTTCATTAGTATAAAAGATAATTTACTTTAAGGGTGGTTTTTTATATCTCCGAAATTAAGGGTCGTAGGGAAAAAAGTTTCAACCAAAGGCTGTAGAGAATAAAAGAAGAAACAACTTTTAGTTGAAAGTATTTTTCAAATAATGTCTAGTTTCGATGGAAATTGCTAATATTTTAACGTTATTGTTAGTTCAAATTTTCGACACATAAAGTGGTGGCGCCACTGAAATCACACAACAAAATTCTAGTAATTTCAGTGGCGTCACCACTTCATGTGGCACAAAACTGAACTAAAAATCACATTCATAATTTAGCGATTTATGCCAAAATAAGACGTTATTTGAAGAAACTTTTCAAATAAGAATTGTTACTTGTATTTTTCTCTACATCTTTTGGTTGAAACTATTTTCTATTCAACTCTTAATTTCGGAGATACAAAAAACTACCCTTAAAGTGAATTATCTTTTATACTAATAAAAATGTAGGAGATTTTCATAAAACATACATTTAACCTGAGGTCCTAAAAGCTTAATACAAAATTTCAGCAAAATCGAAGCTTTATTAATAATAAAAAATAATCAAAATTGAGATAACAATGTTATCTCCCTAATTCGATATCGTCGATTTCGAAAATTCTACTGAAAAAATTAATTAAGCCATAGTTTTTGCGTAAATTTCTAATTAATATTTTATGAATCACAATAGGAAGTATGTCAAACTAAATTGAACCCTAAATACATGTAACATTAGATAAAAAATCGAATACAATACAGGAACAGAGCATCATAAAAAAGCAATAGTTTTTAACCTATATTTCTAAACCCAGGGGTTTTTTAATGAAATGTTTCAAATAAAAGTAACTTATTATTTTATTCTCTACAGCTTTTGGTTGAAACATTTTTCTCTATAACTCTTAACTTCGGAGATACAGAAAACCACCCTTAAAGTGAAATATCTGCCCTACTAATGAATATTTTGGCCTTGTGCCCGGTTCCGCATCGAATATAAAGCCCTAGAACATGTAAGCAAAATTTCAGCGCGATCGGAGATACTTTAATTTAACGATAAAACAGATGGCAAGGCTATAGTCCATCGATTTGAAACTACTAATTTGTACCGATATATGCTATTTCGCTGAAACTTTGCATACATGTTCTACGGCGTCATATTCGATGCGAAGTCCGCGGACGACCCCAAAATTTGCATTAGTAGGGTAGATATTTCACTTTAAGGGTGGTTTCTCGTATCTTCGAAGTTAAGGGTTGTAGAGAAAAATGTTTCAACCAAAAGCTGTAGAGAATAAAATAATAAGCTACTTTTATTTGAAAGATTTTCTCAAATACTTTCTAGATTTTGAAAAAAAACTTAAAAAACTATCTTGTTTTTTTTGCAGTTGTATTACGGTTTTGTATGCGATATTAAGTCTTAAATTATATTTACTTAAGGTTCATATTAGTTTGACATCCATCCAATAAGAATTTTTAAAACATTAATTAGTAATTTACCCAAAAATTAAGGCCCAAATAATTTATTAACTAGAATTTTCTAATTCAACGATATCGAATTAGGGAGATAACATTGTTATCTCAATTTGTATTATTTTTTACAAATAATAAAGCTTCGATTTCGCTGAAAATTTTTATTATCTTCTAGGACCTCAGGTTAAATGTATATTTAATGAAAATCTCCTAAATTTTCATTAGTATAAAAGATAATTTACTTTAAGGGTGGTTTTTTATATCTCCGAAATTAAGGGTCGTAGGGAAAAAAGTTTCAACCAAAGGCTGTAGAGAATAAAAGAAGAAACAACTTTTAGTTGAAAGTATTTTTCAAATAATGTCTAGTTTCGATGGAAATTGCTAATATTTTAACGTTATTGTTAGTTCAAATTTTCGACACATAAAGTGGTGGCGCCACTGAAATCACACAACAAAATTCTAGTAATTTCAGTGGCGTCACCACTTCATGTGGCACAAAACTGAACTAAAAATCACATTCATAATTTAGCGATTTATGCCAAAATAAGACGTTATTTGAAGAAACTTTTCAAATAAGAATTGTTACTTGTATTTTTCTCTACATCTTTTGGTTGAAACTATTTTCTATTCAACTCTTAATTTCGGAGATACAAAAAACTACCCTTAAAGTGAATTATCTTTTATACTAATAAAAATGTAGGAGATTTTCATAAAACATACATTTAACCTGAGGTCCTAAAAGCTTAATACAAAATTTCAGCAAAATCGAAGCTTTATTAATAATAAAAAATAATCAAAATTGAGATAACAATGTTATCTCCCTAATTCGATATCGTCGATTTCGAAAATTCTACTGAAAAAATTAATTAAGCCATAGTTTTTGCGTAAATTTCTAATTAATATTTTATGAATCACAATAGGAAGTATGTCAAACTAAATTGAACCCTAAATACATGTAACATTAGATAAAAAATCGAATACAATACAGGAACAGAACTTCATAATAAAGCAATAGTTTTTTAATTTTATCTGTCAAAACGACAACGTTGGACGTTTTATCTGTCAATCGTTGACGTTAAAACGCCAAGCATTTATTTATTTTTTGTTCAATTCCATGGCTGTCTGTATTTTCAACACAACTTTCGACATTTTAATATTTAATTTCTGTCGTTACAAAGCATGTAATAGAAATTATGTTTATTGATTTAGATGCAGAAATGTATGCCCTAAAACTTTTATTTGAAACTTTTTGGCATAAAATAATTAGGGAAGCCAATAATTGAACATTTGAAAAATAGCATTGAAAACTCTATGGTGCGCAATTCGATTCACCATCCTGTATATATATACTTAAAATTTGCTAATAATTTTAATACAAATATTAGTAACTTACCTTAATTTGTATTTGTTGTTTATGAACAATCTAGTTTCGTTAACTGGAATACTATGAAAAATATTAACGAATTTTTAAAATGAATACTGACATATATCTATAAACTAAATAGTAAATTAATTTTACTTATCTTTTAGTTAGTTTTTGTGTTGTACAAATGTTTTGTAGAAAATTTCATAATTCACAAATTCTATGGACTTTGTAATTGTGTTTTCGATACATATTTAACAAATAGTATATTCGGGAACATTTTTATAATTTTAAAAATAACAAGATTTAGAATGAAATTTTTATTACTTTTTACCAAAAAATACTTTATATAAACGAATTTTTGTTAACATCATCATGCTCTTATTATGAGACAATTTGGGTATTATTAAATGAATACATTTATTTGTTCATAATCATAACATCGTACATTTATATTCAAATGTGATTTGAGTTATTAGTTATTAGATGTTAAATATTCCACGTAGGTAAATTATATAATTTACAAATGCATCAAATATTTCTCCTAAGCAAGAAATTCATGATCTAGCTTAAAATCATACGGCCAAAAGAGACTGAAAAGAGTGAATCAGCTCGTGCGATTTTTAAGTGTAAGGGGTACAATAGTACATGAAAAGAATACAGTGAACTTAAACATTACATAGAGATCTATTGACATTACTCTTGTCTTGGACGAATATTATATCAAAATCAAATTACTCGAACAGGTCAAAAACTGTGAATACTGTTATTGTGCACTCAAGATTTATATGCTATACAACACTGTGACCTTGTAACTTTTCTTACGTATAGGTACTGAATGAAGCATGTCACATTTTGCATCGGAATTGGAATCGATTGAAAATTCATTGAATCATCATCGATTTGAATGAGATGAACAAACAATTATGAATTGCTACTACATGATAAAGCAGATGTGCTTACTGCTTATTAGCCAAACATCGATTCGGTTCGCACAGAAACCAAAGCAGTCGTCTCAGTCAGTGTAAAAGAACAAATTATAAGTCATAGATTTAGTAAGTGATATAACGTTTTTATAAATTTGGTCTTGAGCTCGACAACTAAAAGCATCTTACGACTGATTTGGTGTTCTGCGAGAATTCAGACAACAGTATTCGTTTTCAGCAAATGCAATGAAATTGAGCCAGTTATCAGAAAGATTGAATTGGAAACAAGGTACACGGTGTGCTTACATGTAATCGCGAACTGCGAATCTGCGTTCTGCATTTTGCATCTGATAGGTAACAGTGTACTGCCGAGGAAAATTGCGGGATGTCGCACGAGACGACGAACAACAAATAAAGCGACGAAAGCACGGCTCCTGCGTCTTGCGGTAACATGTTTACTTATACAATACCGTTTTATCGCATTTCAAGCAAGTCCCGTGTTTTTCACTCTTGTCTTTGTGAATATAATGTAGAATGTATAGGAGAATGTAATGTAATGTAATGAGAATGCAGGCAGTTGATATAGAAACACTGAATAAGTAATTAGGGATCGTAAGTGAACGTTGAATTCGGTCTCGCTACGCGCGTGGATTTATTGCTTAGAGAATGACGCACAACCACGGTTTGACAAAGTGTTGCTGTTGAGTAACGTGAACGTTCAGCTAAGTGGAACAAGCCCTCGGCCAGTACTGAGGCGAGCATGAATTCTAACGCTATAACTACTATTAAATAAGTTAGTATCAGAATAATGCTATTCGGTCTTCCTGGCAGGACTTGGACCGTGGAATATTCGCGATTTGCAATCTGAAAGCTCAGCCTCACAGTTCAGAAATAGCACCTGCTGGTGTCGAAATGCTCGTAGTCATGGTCTTGCACAGGTTTCTGTAAACAAACAAACAAACAAACATGTACGGGGTACATAAATACAATATCATTATAACAATGAAATAAACACATACCCGGGAATTGAGATCGAGTTTGAAATGGGGACGGCAAAACTCTCGCGACTCAACTCATCGGCCATGGCCACCTTAAACTGATGACCGAAGCTGGCCAGGTCCTCGCGGAACGCCTCGCTGCCAGGTGTCAATGCCTCACTAGCAGGCTGTACGGGCGTCGTGCCAGTGGCCGGCACTGGCGTGATACCGATTTGCGTGCCGTCCATATCCATGGCCTCGGCGTTCTCTTCCAGCAGCTCGGTTTCTTCGTCCTCGTTGTATATCTTGAAGTAAGCGATCGTCAAGTAGATGACGGATATTATGAAAGACGGAATGGGAATGGCCATTGCGTACACCAGGTTCATGTACACCTGCCGCATGTCCAGCTCACTAATTACCAGACCTGGATCCACTTTGCTATAGTAACAGGTGAAATTTGTTCCGATGCTTCTGTACATTTTTAGAAATATAGAGCAGTTCAAAATGGGCGGGTAACCACAACCTTTCACATTTGGATAGAGTTTGGCGCGCGTGTAATACCACTCTGACTTGTTGCCTTGCAGTCCCGTCGGATCTACCTCCATAGCATACTCATCTCCCAGGCCCCCAGATTCGCTGGAGATGGTATCGTCCAGCATGTCACCATCCAAATAATTCTTATCTTTGATGGCACGTTCTAGACGAGAGTTTTCATTCTCATCTGTATCTGAAAGTGAATCGATATCGATGCCATACGTTTCGGTGGTGGTTGGAATATCATCATCTTCAACGACAGGTGAACGTGTGTAGTTGACACGGATCTGTGTGCAATCATATACCTCCTTTGTGCATCCCTCGCGACAGGAGGACCACGAACAATTGGAAGCACCCTGTCGTTGCTCGGTATCAACGGTGACACAATGTGCCGGCGTTTCATCAAACTCCATGAAAATCGTCGTGAAAGCTGGGTCAATAACGAAAGGCACCAGGAACAGAAACGCGAACAAACTGAACGTACCGAGCAAAATGAAGAACGCTGTCGTGTAAAACAGAAGCTTCTCCTGCCAAGTCTGTTCCTCTCCTTCTTTGTTCATGGTCGATGGTTATAAGTGGACAGGACTGTTAGCACCAACACGATATGTTCATGATCAACAGAGAGGCAGAGACATCAGACACTCATTGCCTCCCACACGACCACATCAGATCTATCATGACAAGATAAACAGATTGTTAGTACTTACACAGCACTACGAGTATATGCACAATGCACATGGCATGGCATGGATACGATCGAGATCAGGTTCAGGCTCAGGCTCGGGCTCGGGTTCAGGATGTTTGTGGGCTGTGAGGGTTAGTGAGGATGTGCGCACCTTACTAACGTGATAACATGACATCGTGCGCTGACACATGTAGTGCAGAATGGACTATTACCGTTCCTCACTTGCACAGAATATCTGCATCTGTATTATCGACACGCAATGGAATAGAATGTCGCATGATATTACATAACGGAGCACATTCTGAACAGCAGCAACAGCAAACAGCGGTTACAGTACGGTACGGGTGTACTGCAGCGAGTCGCCGACGCATGCACACTTTACAAGGTATTTGCGGCCGCGAACATTCGCGGAACGCGATTTTTCACCACTACATCGGACCTGAACGCCCGAAGCGTACCACTTGCACTTAACAGAAGCACACAAGTACACTTGGATCTAGTTCACCTGTACTGCTGATAGACATTGCGTTTGTTGTTTATTTGTTTGTTGCTGCTGTTGCTGCTGCTGCTGCTGCTGCTGCTGCTGCTGCTGCTGCTGCTGCTGCTGCTGCTTCACACTGTTCAGTCAGTTATTGTACGTGTACGTGAAGGACGGCTGCAGGGATGACGGGACAACAAGCTGGATGCCCAACTGCCAGTTCCGCACAGTCCTAGAAGTTACGTATTGATTGGTGGCGCAGCGGTGGGGGTTATACAAACGTTGTAAGTTCCCGACCTCAGGCGCGAGGCCGACGCGCATTTTATATTAGTGTTGAACTGCGAACAAATAGCATGCAGTTCTTGTGATAAAATACGTGTGCGTGTATATCCACTCAAGTGAACTGCTGAAGATCTGCACTCATCATACGCAAGTAAGTGGTGTTATTTGTGAGTATGTTTTGAATGACAAACGTGTCCTGCGCGTCACGAATTAGGCTAACGTGAATGATAATGAAGTGAACATGTGTGTGTTCGCATTCGAACCGTCGTGTTGCCGTATCGTCGTTTCACGCCGCGACGCTGCACGCTGTATTGATTTGTCGGTGCGCACGGCGCCTGCGTTGAGTCTGTGTCGCATGCACCAGCTCTAGAAGCCGCCAATCACTGCATCGTGTCCGTGTTCGTCTCCGACGCGACGTCGTCCGCTGACCGCCGACCGCGCTTTTCTTGGAACGTTTTCCCGTGCGATCGTATTCTGTGCAGAGTACCGTATATAGATTATCGACTGGGAATCTATTTTTTGCGTTTTAAGAATCATTATTTTACTTGAATTGTGAATTATTGCGTTAGTAAAGTGCTGAAAACATAAAGTGCAATGCCTAAACAAAAGCCTATACCAGTGGAAGATTTGATAATACCTCCACAGGACACGCGAATATGCGGAACCATCTGTATTTGTCAGATGACTGCAGTGCTAAGCAGTGTGGCACTTGTGTATTTAACAGTGGCAATTTATGTGCCGTCAACGCGTGCCTTCCAGTCTGGCATTTCGGAGGTGCCAGCAATGTGTCAGACCACCAAGGCAGTGATGCGTGAAAATTGTGAATGGGGATCGTGCGGAGAATGGTGTCTGAGCAAAACATCCGGTTCATGCATACAAATCTATGTCAGTCTCCGACGAAACGGCTCAAATATCCTGTTAGCTAATTGTACGAATACGGCAAATAAAACATGTTACGGCATCGACCAGGAAAATGCGAAGAAGAGTCGATGCATAGCGGACGAGTGCAAGAATCTGACGGGCACGTTCAATTGCACCGTTGGTACATGTATCAATATCACAGACGCTTTCGAATGTATATTCAAGGATACAGATACACCGCTTAAATGTTCCGGACGACGAGGAAAAATTACATGCATAGATCTAGACGGGTTATTCAATTGTAAGCGTGGAACTTGTGAAAGGATACATTCGCCATACAACTGCGACCGACGATGCGTTGATATCCCAACCCGTAACAAAAACATCATCATGCTAAGTGGGGACAAAGTGTATTTATCTCAGTGTCAACGTGCTATAGACATGGAAACGGGTGAACAAGTGTGGAGTGAAGAACAGGAGAACATCATGATGGCGTCGTGTTATAATATACAAAATACCACTCAAGGAGTAGTTGCTTTAGATTGTATAAATGGATCATTATTATCGAGCAACGTTCTTAGCGATCTCACAAACTTTACTTACTTGAGTTATTTAAGTGTATTCAACACACAACTTTTAGATGAAAAACGTCGTACAGCTCCTCCAGAAATGGATTTGCTCATTTCAAACGAAAGCAGATTACTTATCAATCTGGAGGGTTGTGTAAATACATTGATGGATGAATGCAAAGAATTCTTACGCGAGTATGGTCGAGACGGCACAGATCACAATGCTCGAGCTCGATTTCCTTGTTTTTACGCAGAGGCAAACACAGATTTAGTAGTGGCACGTTTCGATTTAATCACGACTTACAGATATTTCTTGGTTGGACTCATTTTGCCGTCTGTTTTGTTTGTCGTTTCCTGCCTTACACTAATTCTTTGTCAGCGTACGGTGGTTGTGGGCGATGACGCTAAGATGCGGTTTCAGGGTTGTAGCGGTAACAAGTCGATTTTATCGCCCGGTGAGAAGAGTCTGTCTTCGAACAATCTGGCTGACGGTGGCGGCGGAGACTCCATCATGGCACTCTGAGATCAGTCACGTAAGTCAAGGATCCTCACTACACCATGCTAGTTTTTATGTAAACTCATGTTGAAATATATGTGTATATATTTGTAATAATATTGATTTTGTAACCTAGTCGTTCCCAAAGTATGAAATATATCGTGGGTACGTATAATAAAGTTTGATTTGTATGTATTGCTAGGCGTTCCCTTGTTGGCCGGCAGTCCCGGTCGCTGCTCGGGATCGTCTCCTTTGCACTGCGATTAATTCCGCCGCCATATCTCCGCACACACGCTTTGCGCCAGCGCCAGCGCCAGCGCTTGCCGTACAGCTCGTGCAGCTGATCACCAACATTCGTCTGTACACCGGTGTCCCTACAGCCGCCACTATAGATTCCGACGAGTCCACGGTCATCATGGGCGCCGAGGCGGGCTCCGGCTCGGGCTCGGGCGGCGACAATAGTAGCGTGGATTCCGAGGCCGACGCCCGACCCAAACCCAAAGTGAAGGAGGTTACACTTTTCACACTTATGGAAACGGCAAAGTTCTACACCTCGCTCTGTCTTGGAACCACCGCCTTTGTGTCCATGTTCGCCTTCCTGTTTCTCATTCCGTTCGTGGTTGATCCAGCCATTACCACAATCCTAGCAGACTATGAGCCCGAGGCTGTTACATGTCTCGCCACAGACCACGTCTACGCCGAGGGGCTGCGTAACTGCTCGTGGTCGTCGTGCCGGGAGGGCTGCACCAATGCCGCTATCCGCTGTCATCAGATCCTGGTCAACTACTCGCGCATCCCATTCCGAGAGTGGAAGCTGAGAGATCCAGCGACTATCACATGGGATGTGGCGGACACACATTTCCTTGTCAACTCGGAGGGTTGTGGTTACCCGCCACGAGTCAACTGCACGGAGTTTGCCAAGCAGTACGGCTACAGCAGCCTGGGCACGCCGTTCCCCTGCTATTACAGTCGCACATATCCCGAGAACGTCATAGCGCGCTACAACTGGGACGACAATCTGCGTCAGCTCATTCTGTCGATCATCATACCTAACGTGCTGTTTGCAGTCAGTGTTGGCGTACTGAGCTACTGGTACTGTCCTGGCTGTGGACGTGCTTGCAACAAGGTCTACGTCGAGAAGTTTCCCATCAAAGTAGAGTGAGTTGATATTATATGACTTTTTGTTTTTATTTCGAACACATATTTCACTATATATTTGTGTGTTGTTATGTTACAGTGATGATGATCTTGAAGACGACGCGTATTAGCTATTAAGGTATAATCACGCATACGAACACGACCACGAAGACGAGATGGAACACTGATCGCTAAACGGACAAGAAGGATGGAAGGCAAGACTATGTGTGGTGAGAGTAGTGGTGCTTTCAACGGAACGGTTTGACTCTTTATTTACACACAATATACACCAAGTGTAACGCTGTTAACGTTCACATTTCATACAATAAATGAGACTGTTCATGTAGATTAAACGTCTGTCTGTTCAGGCAAAATACGCGCGCGCAATCGATTCACGCAGCCTTTTCGCAGAATTTCTTTACATCAGTACATCAGGGTTTGCCAAAATATTTGTACGTAAATCTCTAATCCCTCAACGCATCACCTGACGTCAAATCGATCTGCTACAAACTCTACAGATCGATTATTTTTATTGTATTCGTAACACTTCTATAGCTTTGTGATTATAAATAAAACGATAGCAATATGTATTTTGTATTAGTCTGTTAAAAATAACAAACTAAGGGATACATTTATATTTCAAAACTATTGCATCACTATGCTTCAAATCATGCATTGAATATTTACAAGTTCAAGGGGTTCACTATACAAAAGTTTGAAAAACCCTGTTTTATACATGTAAATACATTCATATAAATAGTCGTACATATTAAATGGTGTACAGTTTCAAAACGCAACATAAGGATTAATATTTTTGGTAAACATATGAAGCTTCATAAGTTCAATATATGTAGTATAACCTTATTCATATAAAATATTAATTTTATTGAAACAAAAGAAAAATTCAAATGTGTCTAAAAATGTTTGTCCAAGTCCATTTACTCTATATGTATTGACTAATTATTTAATTTTTGTAAATATTGAACGCAAAATCCAATAAGATTGAATTGCATTTCCAATAATAATTTCTTAAAATAGCATAGAATATGATTTGTTAATAACTCCAAAGTTTATCTAAAAGCACATGATTAAATTAGAACATATATATATATATATATAATTGAAATGATATTAATCTTTATTATAAGAATAAAATTTGGAACTGTAATAATCAATACCTACTTTGTGATAGCATGTTTGCTATTTAAAAATAGCTTGCATTATGTATAAGTGAAATAAATGAATGAATACAGTATATGCTAAATAAGACTATCATTATGTCATTATTGTTTTCAAAAAACAACGGATAATGAATGATGTAACAGTCCTCTTATTTAGAATAAATTGTAGATTTTTTATAATAGAGTTTGTTATATCTATTGACTGCTTGTCATTTAGATATTGTATTGTTATGAATATAATGTTTTGTAAATTACATTTAACACTTTAATTGTCACAAATATATACTGAACTACGTTTCAATAATGCAATTATATCAATTACTTACATTTATTTATTATTTCCACAAATACAATTTTATTATTTGGATATAAACAATATTAATATACGAGTAAGTATTTATCTCTGTAATATCTGTCTTAAATATTTTACTTATTTTTATATTTTTTGTTATTTAAATAAAAGTAAATATTATTAAAAAAATTGTTATGATTTCTTAAAATATCCTTTCTTAATTGTTGTACATACTCGTTCATTCCAAAATTATATACGTTATAAAATATAATTTCAAAATAATAAAATATATAATATTGTCTTAATTGGGATAAATAATAAAAACATTGGCGATTAAAGTGTTAAGAAATAATATGAACTATAATGATTTATTGTTGATGTGAAAATGATTGGATTGGTCTGATCGTTAAGTTGCGTCTTTAAACTATACAATAGCTAAAACTAAATGAATTATATTTATCTAAATAAATTTGCAAAACGGTGATAAAAATTTAAATTAGTATTTATTGTACACAGTTATATAAATAAATTATTTATAAAATGTTCCAAATGATAAAGTCACAAATTTTAAGTATGACAAAAATATTACGACCAAATATTAATAAGGAAAGGGGTAAAAAGTTTCTAACATAATTTTGTGTAGCTTAAGTAGATTTTAAAATACTTTTGTTTATTGAAAAGTAAAGCCAAAAACTTTAAATCTACAAGCTTCAAAATGCACAAATCTTCATATGAAAACGATTCATCTTAAACCGATTAAGTTTAAAAAGGGTTGATAGTATACCAGGGGTTTATTGAGGGTTAATGATAATTTTTTTGCAAAAAATACGTCAAAATATCGCATATCACCTAACCATTATTTTTAACTTGTTTGAGGCAAGATTTAATCATATTTACAATTTATTTTTTAAAAGTGGAAAATAGATTAAATATTACGGTTCTAGGATTATGTAATGTTCTTCTATTTTCATCAAAATATTAATGTACTCGATCATCAAAATTAAAACAAATGCTTCTAAATATTAAAATGCACTCATAATATTAAATGCAAATAAATTAAATAAATAAATATATCATCACGCCTTTTACCCATCACTGGGTGTGGCACTCTGCCTAAGCAGATCTCGGTAAGTGATATATTTCTTCGCGTGAAGTGCGGTTACCAGCCGTCAAATCACGGCCTCCAAAGATATTAGTGGTGGAGGAGCCACAGGGGTAGATTTTTTTAAAATTGGTGAAAATTTGTTTGTCGGCTGTGGGGATCGAACCAGGGTTGTCAAGATCCACAGGCCGACTCGATACCACTGAGCCACATTAATTAATGCAACAATAAATTCATTTATTCATTACATAATGGGGTAGGTGCCACGGTGCCTGTGGCTCGCTCTCCATTAACATCTTTCGGGGCCGTGATTTGACGGCTGGTAACCGCATTTTACGCGAAAAAATATATCATCTACCGAGATCTGCTTCAGCAGCGTGTCACACCTAGTAATGGATAAAAGGCGTGATGATATATTCTTTTTTTATATAAAGATAAAATTAATCATTAAACATAAACAATGGTTAATACAGTGGCTTTTCAAGTTTTAAAATAAATCCAATTAAATCTAATTTCGTTCTTATTTTTTTTAAACAATAATGCTACAAATATTTATTTTCAAAAGTTAAAATATCTATAACGTTAATATTGTAGAAATATTTGATAGGAAAAATTAGTTATTACGGCATACCAGCTATTAAGAATAAAGAGTTACCTACCACAAATATTAGAGATAGCGCTTTTCAAAGTTCTCACTTTTCATGAATCACATATTGTAACAATATATATCAGGGTTCGAAGATATATATCGATCGATATATATCATGATATTTATTTTGATATATATCGTCATATTTTTGCAATGATATATATCCATTATATAAAAATATCAAATAGTTTTTGAGATATAGCCTCCGGAGAAGTGAAGATTTTCGAATTGTTCAGTTTTTCTACATTTCCGAGGCTATATCTCGAAAACTAAATGTGATATGAAAACGCGGTCAACGGCATTAATTTTCTCGTGCTTAAGTAAACTTATAAACATAGTTTCAGCGATTTTTATTTTTTTTCTATTTTCCGCCAAAAAAATCGCAAAAAGCGGTTTTTTAACATTTTCTCGAAAACCAGAAGTCATATGCATTTGAAGATTGCACCACTGGATTCAGTGGGTCAAAATACATATGTATGTAAATTTTCGTTTTAATAATCCTACGATTAAGGATTTTTGGGAAAATTGAATTAAAATCTGAAAAAACCAAAGGGGTACCCCTTAGGAAATAATTAAAAATATTAAATTGCATAAAATTGTATGAAAATTTGCTTATAAGTCAATTCGGACACGGGGAATTCAACGCCGTTGAGCGCATTTCCATATCTTGTTTAGTTTTTGAGATATAGCCTCCGGAAAAGTGAAATTTTTCGAATTTTTCAGTTTTTCTAAATGTGTACAAAAACTAAAATTAAAAAATAAATATCCAAAAAGTTATATTTATCTGATATATATCCTATATATCAGATATTTTGATATTTATTATAAATATCATGATATTTACGAACCCTGATATATATACAGGGTGTTTCACAACTAAGAGCAAAAAATTAAAGGGTATATTCTGTACGACGTGCTGATCATGAAACAAAAAGAATTTTTTTTTAAATTCGAAAAATTAAGGGTTGTTAACCTAAAACATTTTTTGTAGTACTGCACTGGATTCGCTTTCCTATTAAACACAAACAATGAAGTAGGTATCAACTACGAAAGAATAATTACACAATTCAATTATTAGCAGTTATTTATAATATAATTTTATTTAATTAATAACTTTAACATAATCATCCACCCAGTGGCAGTGGCAACGAAAAATTTTGGACTGGGAAACATGGAAAATAGTTTTGCGATTTAAAAAAAAATTATTTTTGTTTCATGATCTAGCACGTCGTACAGAATATACCCTTTAATTTTTTGCTCTAAGTTGTGAAACACCCTGTATATACTGCATAATAATGATACTGGAGTACGTTTGTACTAAATTTTGCTCTTTGGATAAAAATACTACTATTTATGTTTCCGGTTCTTTTCTTTTATGGTTTGCAACAAAATTATTTTCATAAAAATAAAATAATAAAGTTTTGAAAATATATATGACTTTATGTCCAGAAAAAATGAATGTCTGGAAATGAAGCGAAAAATCAATGTAAAAGTTCGTAAATATTGTTTATTCTTTATACAGTGATTCTACTATTACTACTCGTATATTAGTCGAAACATTCATTATTGATTATTTCCGACAACGATGTACAGTCACGAAAGGTTTTATAATGATAAAAGATACAATTGCTGTTTCATAAATGAATAAACAACTTGAATATCCTTTGTGTTTACTTGTTTGTTTATTGCACTTATTTAAATCTTTAACAACTTTTCATTTAACACAGGCTATTTTATCTTTCGGGAAAATAGTTTAAGGCTATATATTTTATGACGTATTGATCATAGAAGAAAAATAATTTCTCCAAAATTTGAAGTGCAACTGGCCGACACTAAAGACATTTATATGATGTTGAATAAATTGACTATAGCAGTGTTTATAATTATCATTTAATTATTAATATAAAAAAAATTAAATTAAATTAAATTGAATTAATTAAATTATTAATATAAAAATAAAAATTTTCACCAATTTCAAAATCTACCCCTGTGGCTCCCTCTCCACTAATATCTTTGAGGGCCGTGATTTGACGGCTGGTAACCGCACTTCACGCGACAAAATATATCACTTACCGAGATCTGCTTAGGCAGAGTGCCACACCCAGTAATGGGTAAAAGGCATGATGATATATTTATTTTATTTATTTATATTAATATAAAAATAACTATCAACCTACTTCTGCTAAAAATGTTTACCATTCTTAATTTTGGAATTTAAAAACAAAAATTTTGTTTTATAATCAGTACGTCATATAATATATACTCTTAGTTTTTTTTACTGAAATATAAAAATACCCTGTATATAAACTATGAATAAAATATAAATTACATAAAACTAACTAATTTTCTGTTATTTTTAGTTAAATTCCGCCAATTATTTTCCTCAGTCAATATACAATTAATTTTGTCTTTGTTGTTATTTAAATTGCTATTTGCTTAGCTTTTCATTTTTTCGGTAGATGGCATTAATGGTTCGACAGAACTTCTCATGTCATCTTACCGTTTGTTAGAGATCTTATTCTCTGCTGGCACAGTTCTTCGTCACCAGCTTCTTCACATGAACTTTGTTCTAGGTGAAGAAGTGAGTTATACCATGCTGATGAGCTCTAACAAGAGCGAAACGTGTCCATGGTTACTAACTGTGCTGGCCGGCCTCCGACGATGCCCTCATAACGTGACTCGGAGGCTGAATTTTGTGAGACTTTGCCTAGAGTTTTACTTAATATTTTTTATTATACCTAGTCTCACCAAGTGCATGAATGACAATTAATTTTGTCTTTGTTGTTATGACTAAAAGTGACTGTATATGTTAGCAGCAGCAGAAATGAGCAAAATATAGACGCTTGCACACGAAAGCCATCGATTTTGATATGTAGGACAGAAAATTGTCCTTTATCACTAATCATCGTCCATCTAATTGCCGTGACCAGAACATGAAAACTGACACACAATATAATTCATAAATATACAAATTACTTTACTACTATTTAAAGACACAAATACTTTTCTCTCTAAATATTTAAATTTTCATTAGTAATTGATATTTTGTAAAAATGCATAAATACCATATTGATTTGTTAGATACAAACCTTTTGGTTTTACTTTTTGAGTTTTGGTCAATAAGAATAAAGTATAACACATCATTCATCAACAATTTTACGAATTATTCACTAATCGATTTGTATTTTATTTTATTTTACTTTTAATCATTAATTTAAAATTCATTACATTATAATTTGGAACCCTGGTTCGATCCCCACAGCCGACAAACAATTTTCACCAATTTAAAAAAAAAAATCTACCCCTGTGGCTCCTCCTCCACTAATATCTTTGGAGGCCGTGATTTGACGGCTGGTAACCGCACTTCACGCGAAAAAATATATCACTTACCGAGATCTGCTTAGGCAGAGTGCCACATCCAGTGATGGGTAAAAGGCGTGATGATGATGATATATAATTTGGCTTAACGGAATATTAAAAAAAATCATAATAGAATGAGTTTTAAAAAGTTAAGATTAATATTTTTATTGAGTTTTGAGAAATAATTGTCAAATAATTAATGTTTAAAGCACTAGTAGTAGTAAATATGGGCATGTACATAAATATTTAATGAACCGTTTATCTTTAATCATCTTTTAAAATTCGTTAAACTTACATTTTAAACTCATAAACAAAATGCACAATTGAAACTGTACACAAGCTTATTAATCGTCACAAATTAAAATTACTGCACAATAATATGCAATAATTAAAATGTTACTAATTCAATTAAAATATTACGAAATAAGTCAAATGATTTTTCAATAATAATTGCTCAAATAGGCTTAAATACTATAATTTCATTTCATTGTATACAGTTTAGAAAATAAATAGGGATATGTACTTAATTGGTTGAACATAAAAATACAAAATCCGGTTGTGCTAATTAAGTTTCAAATTATATTTATTTGCTAAATAGTCAAGGGCAAACAAGTATCTTGCAGCCTTTGTTCACACGTTTTGTGTTAAGAAAATTGTGATAATGCTGTATATAAATTTGCTACAATGCCTTTGCTTATATTCAAGTTTAATTAATTTAGAATAAGAACATGTTTTGATTATATTTTAAAAGGAACATATTCTGGTACTACTTTGAAGAATGGTTTATTTATATATATATATATATTGGGGTGTCCGTTATTTGGGCGACCTTCGAATATTCTTCGGGACCCCCCTAGATCGCCAGACATTCCAAAAAAAAATTAGTTTCCCAAAAGGATTCAGTGTTTTTTGATGATTAACCCGTGCCACCGAGCGGTTGAAGTTTTAAGCCTACCGGAAAATAGGGGTATAGCAAAATAATTGTATTGTGTCGCCAGTTAGCGTAAAATAGACATGCGGGATATGTTTTCCTATGAAATTGATGATTCTGAACACGAATCTGTTGTCAAAATGTTGGTATCAGTCGAAGTTTTAGTAATAATTGCAAAATATGCATTTTTATGTTTTTTTGGGGTATAGACAATTTTCAAGTAAATGTTCATTTATTTGAGTCCAGTTTCAGATTTATTTGAATATTCGAAGGTCGCCCAAATAACGGACACCCTAATATATATATATATATATATATATATATATATATATATACAGGGTGTAACATGAAAACCTGGCCATAGGCGTTTAACATGGGAAATCAGTTTTTCCTTGCGCAAAAGTGGCCAATTGATTTTAGGCAAAAATGCTTCAAATAAAAGTTGTAGAGCTTGAAATTATGGATCTAAATCAGTTTTCAGATTTTATTTTGCAAATTTTGTAAGCGAAATAATCGCATTAATATTTTATAAGAATGTCTACTTTATAGTGATAGCCATGGAATTGAGAAAAAATGATAAACAAATGTATGACGTTTTAACTGTCAGAAAAGTTTAGTTTTAAATGGATTTGTGATTTATTTAAGTGACAAAGGTGATTGTTGTTATATCATTATTGAAAATGGATAATTTTATTTTATAATTTTTTAATATTTATTATAATAAATAATAGAATTTTTACGCAAATAATAATTTTATTTATTTAGAAATAATATTAAATTACAAAAGGGTTATTATCCATTTTCAATAATGATATAACAACAATCACCTTTGTCACTTAAATAAATCACAAATCCATTTCAAACTAAACTTTTCTGACAGTTAAAACGTCATACATTTGTTTATCATTTTTTCTCAATTCCATGGCTATCACTATAAAGTAGAAATTCTTATAAAATATTAATGCGATTATTTCGCTTACAAAATGTGCAAAATAAAATTTGAAAATTGATTTAAATCCATAATTTCAAGCTCTACAACTTTTATTTGAAGCATTTTTGCCTAAAATCAATTGGCCACTTTTGCGCAAGGAAAAACTGATTTCCCATGTTAAACGCCTATGGCCAGGTTTTCATGTTACACCCGGTATATATATATATATAAAGTTTTAAAATAATTCAGTTGTGATGAAAGATGTAAATAATTAATGAGAAAATGTTGTAAGTAATACCAGAATAGCTTGATGGTTGTTTATAAATATTGAAAGTTTTTCCATGAATACATTGACAATATAATTAAAACATCAAATGTACAAGCATTTGCGCATAATGCAAATTACTAATAGATTCTAAAATTGTATTAGAATTTGCCAATAAAGTTATTTGCATTACCAAACCATCTGCGTTTTCATGAAATTATGTCTCTACATATTTTAACGATGGCGCCGTTAGTCCGAGATCAATAAGGATAACGCATGCGTCCTTTCCTGTAATTAGGATCCTCCAGCACAGAGCCTGAAACATTGTGGTAGTGTCACTCCAGCCAGTGCAGGCGAAACACATATAAGCTTGAAGCTTTTATAGCATGGCTCGCAACAAGTGCAGGCCTCGTCTGATCCCGGAGCAAGACAAGCGGATATGTGGCGGCATATGTCTGTGTCAACTGACTGTCGTGTTAAGCTGTGTAGCTCTAGTTTACCTTACGGTTGCCATTTACATGCCTTCGCATAAAGCCTTCAAATCCGGCTTCGAGACAGTCCCAGTCACGTGCCAAACTCACAACACTACCATGCAGACCAATTGCAACTGGGCTTCTTGTGGCGAATGGTGTCTCACGAAAGCTTCGGGGTATTGTCCACAACTACATGTCATAGTTAGACGAAATGGAACAGATGCCACTTTTCAAGACTGTACCAAAATACAAACAGTAGCTTGTCCTCCGCCCGATTTCACCAAAATGGATAAATACAATTGTAACAATGGTTCTGAGTGCGCCTCTTTAACTGGTTTATTCAATTGTACTTTAGGACATTGTGCGAATGTATCACAAGTATTTTTATCTACATATAGGACAGATGGGGCTCAAATAGACGCAGAAAAAGACAATGCGAAAATGAATGGATTTTTTGAATGTAAAGAATCTCGGTGTACTAAAGTAAAAAAGATGATCCATTTAGATCGATATTGCACGAAAATTCCAACAGTCGAAGCAAATGTGTATTTGTCTACTGATGACAGTGTAGTAATTGCGAAATGTGAAAAAGCGCTAGCTACAACAGAGTGTAATGGTACTGAAGAAGGGTTTGCAATCTCTCCTCAGGAAATCTGGAGGACTGTTCCACAAGAAGTGCTCCTCACCAGTTGCATGGCGGTTGTTATAGAAGGAAGCACAATGAGGTTAGTTTTCAATTAACAAATTCAATTATTTCTTATTTTCTCTTCAGGCAATTCATGTTTATTCATAATAAGTTAGTACTCACGTCTATCGTGAAACGCAGAATTTTAAATTAAATTCTTGTAGTAGTACTTTGTGCTACACATAAATCATAAACCAAATATTCATAGTGATGACTCATAGTTAAATTCTTTCTAAGAACAAGTCACCCTCATGTCTTGCAATTCTTGTCTATATTCGGAAATTACAATGACGCGCGTACATCGAGAGAAATATGTATTTTTTTGAATTTTTATCATCACAATTTTTTTTTAATAATGGGGTAGGTGGCTCAGTGGTATCGAGTCGGCCTGTGGATCTTGAGAACCCTGGTTCGATCCTCACAGCCGACAAACAATTTTCACCAATTTAAAAAAATCTACCCCTGTGGCTCCTCCACCACTAATATCTTTGGAGGCCGTGATTTGACGGCTGGTAACCGCACTTCACGCGAAAAAATATATCACTTACCGAGATCTGCTTAGGCAGAGTGCCACACCCAGTGATGGGTAAAAGGCGTGATGATATATTTATTTATTTATTTATTTTACAATTTCAAAAAATTCATGAAATTATCTTTAATTTTAGAAAACAGATATTTACTTTTAATATAATTTTGTATAACTATTCCTGTGCGGTAAATAATAAAACAATTCTCAGTATGTAAAATAAAAAGAAACAAATAAAATAGCAATTATATAAATTACAGATTAATTATCATTTAAATATACTGAACACAATAAAAATTAGTAACTCAAGAAAAAATTATTTACATTTCATGTTTCAATAACACACGAGCGTTTAAAATTTATTTATTTGTTACCAGTTGATTAATAGGTTATATTACGATTTTTCTATTTTAGAAAAATATATATTCTTGATTTGTTTACAGAAAAAATAAAACCTGCTAATTAATTACAGTTTCAATTACAGAATTTATGAAAATGTAAATTTAATTTAGGAAGGACGTCACAAAAATGTTTTCGCATCTATAGAGAATAAACTAAACTTTCTTTCTTTTTGTTTCTCCACCGTTTACGTCACATTTTCTAAATGAATGAGTTTATAGTTGTGTGTGTTTGTTGTCAGTGAATCTATTGCATTCGTGGCTGTGTTTATACAATCGATAGTCGTCCTCATATTCTGAAGCATTACTTTACACAAACAGCTTTTTAAGGCTTTTTTTTACTCACGCACAGCTAATGATAGTTAAATATCATTTTCCTCGATGTTAATGCCAGAACTTTGTTCTTAACTGTTTTATAATTTATGTACTGTAAACTTTTCAAACTTAATAAACACTTACTGAATAAATTATTATTTATTCTAGAATTATCAAACTATAAAACATATTATAAAGTAATTTAATAATCTATATGTGTAAGAGTTGCTAAAGGAGATTTTTGATAGTTAAATTCGTTGATGCCTTGTAATAAATACAAAAATTACAGAGCCACACCTCTTTTTGGAAATATCAATGATATTTTTATCTTATTCAAATAAATAGACAACCTAAAGATTATTCTATTTTTATTATTCTTAAATAAATTGAAAATGGAATAATTTTAATATTTAAAATTAGTTGAATTTTATTGAAATATCTTAACTTGTTTTATCCAGGCATACAAATGCAATTAAATTCGAGAATAATGACTTTTTTAAAAGGTTAAAGAATATTATTTCTCAGTCATATTCAGTAGATAAAATCAGAAGCCCAATATTAATCTATTTTTTCTGCTTGCTTTAATTAAAACGACTAATATTAAAAAACAACAAAGACAAAATTAATTGTCTTTAAATGCTACTTGGTGAAACTAGGTTTAATAATAAAATAACAAACTAAATACTTGTCTAAGTCTCACAAAATTCAGCCTCCAAGTCACCTTATGAGGGCATCGTCAGAGGCTGGCCAGCACAGTTGGTAACCATAGACGCGTTTCACTCTTATTAGAGCTCATCAGTATGGTATAACTCACTTCTTCACCTAGAACAAAGTTCACGTGAAGAAGCTGGTGACGAAGGACTGTGCCAGCAGAGAATAAGATCTCTAAAGAACGGTAAGATGACATGAGAAGTTCTATCGAACCAGTAATGCCATCTACCGAAAAAAGCAAAAGCTACGCAATAGCAATTTAAATAACAACAAAGACAAAATTGTCATCCATACACTTGGTGAAACTAGGTTTAATAAAAAATATTAAATAAACACTTGGCAAAGTCTCACAAAATTTAATATTTTTATTAAACCTAGTTTCACCAAGTGTATGGATGACAATTAATTTTGTCTTTGTTGTTATTTTGTTTTTTAAATATAATCATAACCGAGAATGAGTTTTCTTGATTTTTTTTTGGAATTTATTGTGCCCCAAATTTTGTTTGCATCCTGACCATTGTTGAGAAGGCCGACCCTTATTATTAAACTTTTATACATATGACATGACGATAATAAAAATGATAATTTCGTCATTTGCTCAATTTATTTATTATTTTTTAGATTGAAGATAATTTGTTAGTAATTTTGGAATTTCGTTATATTTATCTATATGTATATTTGTACATGTTAATTCGATAAAATAATGATGTTAATTAGACTGAAAATTAGGACATCTTTATTAATTCTTCTTCAAAAATTGTAAATAATTTATTTTACAGAAAACAAAAAAAAATAAGTACTATAAAGAAATATTGTTATTATATAAGATATTTGTTATAACAAATCTTTTTCTTAACCTAAAATTATGTTTATTACAACATAATAATAGAACAAAATAATGTAATAACATTTATAAACATAAAATTGTAATAAGATTGGAAGTAACACTTAATTTAAATTAGGCATATTTAATACAATATAATCATAATTTTTGAGTGTGCTGAATAGACGCTTGTTTTTCAGTTTCTCGAATCGGGGAGTCATTGAAGATATCGCCACTCTCAATTCTTTATTAACGATTAATCGAGTTAGATATTTTAAAACAGCTATAGCGAAAAAGCCTGTTTCACACAATTAAGATGTTACGAAAGGTAATAAAATTTCTAAGGCTTTGTTTGTTCAACTAGGGACATTTTACTGCGAGCGCGAGTGTGCTTTGATGCGAATGGAGAATGTGTTCATAAGCCTCAATTATATTTTTATATAGCGCGCCCCCCTTGAAACAATCACGTGCCCCCTAAGGGGGGCGCGCCCACAGTTTGGAACCCACTGAACTAGTATGTTAAAAGAACAATAATTAGAAAACAAAGGATATTAAAATGTACCTTCTTCTTCAGAGGTGTCGACTGTATCAATGGCACCACCCTGCAAGACTCAGTCATCCCGAAACCTTTGATCAACTTTACAGTTTACTGGGAAATTGTCCGTCGCAGTGACCATTTCCTTGACCCTCAGATGCGGTTTCTTCCTCCTCAACAGCACTTGACAATCTACAACAATAGTAGATTGTACATTAACTTGGAGGGATGTGTAAACACTCTTCAGGGTGAATGTAAAGAGTTCTTATCTACTCATGGAAGAGACGGGACGAATGACACTGCGCAATCGAGATTTCCATGTTATTATAATAAGGTACGTTCTAAAAAATACACTTTTCATTGAAAGTAAACCTTCGTCAGGATGGCTAACATAAACAGCTAACTAAGGTAAACAAATTCTAATTTCTTCATTAAGGGGTAAGGCCACTCTAGACAAGGAAAAAAGGGTCATTTTCAAGATTTTTTTTAACGAAATCTAAACGTGCTGCTTAAGAACTGTTTTTGGATCTTTATTTAGTGCTCTTATTTAAAAAAATTTTTGAAAGAAAATATTAAAAATTGTCGTCAGAAATTAAACAAAATGGCGACTCCTCTCGGCGCGTAGGGCAAATCGGGCGAAAACATTCCGGGAACAGCAATAGACCTGGATCAAAAAGGGATATATTTTCTTAATCTCTGATGTATACTCTAAAAAACTACGGGCTAGATTTTGAAAATTTTGATTTTTAACAAAATGGCGCACGTTTGAAAAAAAAGTTCATTATTCGGGACTAAATTTTTGTATAAAAACGACCATAAAAACGAATGAAGCACTTAAAAAAAAGCCCCCGTAGTTTTTGAGTATTTTATATCTAGAATAAGAAATAAAAAGATCCATCAATTAGTATTTCAGATTTCTTTTCGCCCGATTTTGAAAATATGATTTCGAGAAAAATGCGTTTAAAGTTTCGAGTCATATATATAAATACTAGTACTATTAGATATATGCTTTTTTCCCTCTGAAATACTTCCGCGCGGCATTTAAATTAATTGTCCCTTATTCCTAAGGGTTCAAACTATAATTTAAGCAAATAAAAAAATATGCATTTTTTAAAAATTCTAGAGTGGCCTTACCCCTTAAAGACAACTATGCTTTATTTAATTCTTGACATTTTCATTCATGTTCACTCCCCATCCACTAATATCTTTGGGGACCGTAATTTGACGACTGGTAACCGCACTTCATTCAAAGAAATATATCAGTTACCGAGATCTGCTTAGGCAGAGTGCCACACCCAGTAATGGGTAAATGGCGTGATGATATATTTATTTATATATTTATATATATTTATATTTATTTAAATCTACCCATGTGCCTCCCCATCCACTAATATCTTTGGGGACCGTGATTTGACGGCTGGTAACCGCACTTCATTCGAAGAAATATATCAGTTACCGAGATCTGCTTAGGCAGAGTGCCACACCCAGTAATGGGTAAATGGCGTGATGATATATTTATTTATATATTTATATATATTTATATTTATTTAAATCTACCCATGTGCCTCCCCATCCACTAATATCTTTGGGGACCGTGATTTGACGGCTGGTAACCGCACTTCATTCGAAGAAATATATCAGTTACCGAGATCTGCTTAGGCAGAGTGCCACACCCAGTAATGGGTAAATGGCGTGATGATATATTTATTTATATATTTATATATATTTATATTTATTTAAATCTACCCATGTGGCTCCCCATCCACTAATATCTTTGGGGACCGTGATTTGACGGCTGGTAACCGCACTTCATTCGAAGAAATATATCAGTTACCGAGATCTGCTTAGGCAGAGTGCCACACCCTGTAATGGGTAAATGGCGTGATGATATATTTATTTTGTTTTTGACTAAAGTTAATTTATATTATGACAGAAAAATTCTAATGACGCCTGGATTCGAACCAGGGACCTTCCGCATACCGGGCAGAGATGCTAACCGCTACACCACGTCACCTGTGTTCGAAATATGGCATCAACTGAATTTTTCTGTCACAGTGTCTAAGCGTACCTTTAATAATCACACAACTTAATAATATTAGCTTTATTTTGTTTTATTTAATAAATGAAATTTTATATTATTATGTGATATGCTAACATTTTGTGTTTAATTTCTGTTTTCAGAAAAGTGATTTTATGGCCGTAGCTCGTTTCAATCTGAACAAAGTATGGCGGGAACTTATAATCGCCATTTCCATTCCGTCTGTTTTGTTCGTGATTTCCTTCATCACGCTCTGCGTCATCACGCAATCTGTTCGCGTGGGCGATGATACCAAAATGAGATGCAAATGCTGCATCGGAGATCATGACCCAGGAAGCCAGAAGTCAGCGCCTATTGTGCCCGACTTGAATGTATCTATGCACAAATCGCGACCAAAGTATAAAATGACTTTGAATGATGAGACACAAGATATGAATGACAACGAGTAAGTTTAGATGCTGACATAATTAGTGATTTTATGTTTTGCAATACAATAAATTAGGCAATTATGACATGAATTTTTTAATGCTCAAAATTTAAATTTAATATCTTGATTAGCTAAAAAAAATTATATGTATTAGCTCAGATGCTTCAAAAGTTCTTGGCTCATTTAAAGTTTTCAATAATGGGGTAGATGGCTCAGTGGTACCGAGTCGGCCTGTGGATCTTGAGAACCCTGGTTCGATCCCCACAGCCGACAAACAATTTTCACCAATTTTAAAAATCTACCTCTGTGGCTCCTCCACCACTAATATCTTTGAAGGCCGTGATTTGACGGCTGGTAACCGCACTTTACGCGAAAAAATATATCACTTACCGAGATCTGCGTATGCAGAGTGCCACACCCAGTGATGGGTAAAAGGCGTGATGATATATTTATATTTATTTATTTAAGTTTTCAATAACTAAAAATACATAATTCAACATAATTGGTTGACATTTCGAGATTTTAGTGAATCTTTCAATTTTTAAATCCTCCTGAACCAGGGGCTGATCCATGGGAGGGGTTTGGGGATCATGACCCCTCCTTAAGCATGGACTTTTTTTTTAATGTTGGCCCTAATACATAATAATGATGTCATTATTTACGATAACTCAATTTGTTAAACAAATTAAATAGAAAATATTATCTAAGAACTTAAAATTCTAAGATAATTAAGAACTATTGTTTGATTTATTATTCTAATAAATAGCCAAAAACCAATATTATTTCGACCCGCAGATGGGAGAGGTATTCTATTTAAGACTTAGTCAAGTATGTGACAACCAACATTTGCACTTAGAAAATCAACTTCTAATTCAATAATTTTTTTATTCTATCGAAGAACCGTTCATGATTTAATGCGATTCCAAAGACGATTTAATTTGATTTAAAGTTATTGTAAAAATTATTTAAAGCAGGAATATACTACGAGCAAATACAAATGTTTTTTATATTTAGAAGATGGGCAATAAACCCCGCCCCCCAGACAAAATTCACTCCATAACCCCCCTCTAATTCTAAGTCTGAATTCGTCCCTGTCCTGAACTTGAATAAATCAAAATAAGTCGGTCTGTCGATATGATGGTATATTTATCAGTTATCTACAATTTCATAATGAAAACAAGTTATAATACTGTTTCAAAGAACTTTTGGAACAACTGTATAAAAATAATGGAGTCTAGCTACTGACAATTACATGTAATTTCATTATAAGTCTTGGAATATTTCATATAATGCTAATGCATTTACTTTTATCGATTATTCAAACATTATTATTTGAAGAATATAGGTAAGTTTTAAATGTTACCTATTTTAAAATACTAGAACAATCATATAAATTTATATTTTTTTTTATTTTATAATACATTGAAAATCTAAATATTTAAAAATATTATCTCTATTTATACAGGGTGTTTCAGGACTAGTGTAACAAACTGTAACAGCTTATTCCTGAGGTCATTTTGAGCCAAAAATGTCATATGCACATAGGTCCTATTCCTTCTAGTTACCAATATACAAGAGGTTGAAGTTCTATAAATAACACGAAATTTTCAAATTTGTAATCAAGATACTTTCGGAAAACAAGAGTTTTATTGAAAAGTTATACCTTATTTGTCTTAATTAATTTTATTCATTAATATTAACATGCATACGAGTTCAAGGCGCTCATTTTGAACACTTGCTGTAATTTTTTTAAAATTTGTTATCTTATTTCCTATTGTGTTAATCTATTCCATGTTTATTTATGTTCTGTGTCTATTTAATTGTGTCATTTTATGTTTTGTTCTCTAAATCGTAGTCGTTAATATTAATAAATAAAATTAATTAAGACAAATAAGGTATGACTTTTCAATAAAACTCTTGTTTTCCGAAAGTATCTTGATTAAAAAAATTTGTAAATTTCGTGTTATTTATAGAACTTCAACCTCTTGTATTTTGGTAACTAGAAGGAATAGGACCTATGTGCATATGACATTTTTGGCTCAAAATTACCTCAGGAATAAGCTGTTAAAGTTTGTTACACTAGTCCTGAAACACCCTGTATATCCCCCCACCCTATATTTTCTTTATTATTATAGTTACAAAAACATATTATATAACAAAGTTGTAGAAGACCAAAGGGGACATCTGGATAAAGAATAAAATAATTTTTTAAATCAGTGGTTCTCAAAATACAACACAAAATTATATTTTTTCATAATTTATCTTCTCAATAAAAACAACAATCGCAACTAGTTATTATAAAAAACAATGAACTTATTTTGTTTTGTTATTGATCAAGCTATAGCTTGAGAACCACTGGTTTAAAAAATTATTTTATTCTTTAACCAGATGTCCCTTTTGGTCTTCTACAACTTTGTTATATAATATTTTTTTGTAACTATAATAATAAAGATGTAAAATGTAATCAAATTAGATTTAAAAAATACAAATATTTGTTTGATACTATTAATAAAAATAAATATTTGGGGCATCATACATATTGAAGCTAAAATTAACTCTCGATTTGATAAATTTAGCTGAACTTAAAATTGCCAATTATTGTTCAATGTTGCCTTACTGAAATATATTATTCGTATATTTATATTGAGGCCTTCGTTCACTGCTGTGTCGATTTTCTATCTATATTGTGTAGTACAATTTTATTAGTGTGGAGATAGTATTAATATTTTCATCAAGTATGCATAATATCGAATATATAGTAATAGCAGTTTAATAATATATTGTTGAAACTCGTCACTAATTTTTTATTAAAGAAAATAGAAATGAAAATGAAAATTAAACTCACACGATAACTGTAGTATTTTGGGGTTTGGTGGTCCAGGAAAGGAATTCTATTTGAATAAGAATAGATTTATATTTATATTATAAACAGAACCAAATTATATGTACACCAGACAAACACCTATAATTAACTGACGAGTCAACTGCGAGCGAATAAATATAACAAAACGAAACATGTCTTTTAAACCAGTGACTCTCAACCAGGGTTCGTAAATATCATGATATTTATAATAAATATCAAAATATCTGATATATAAGATATATATCAGATAAATATCACTTTTTGGATATTTATTTTTTAATTTTAGTTTTTGTACACATTTAGAAAAACTGAAAAATTCGAAAAATTTCACTTTTCCGGAGGCTATATCTCAAAAAGTAAACAAGATATGGAAATGCGCTCAACGGCGTTGAATTCCCCGTGTCCGAATTGACTTATAAGCAAATTTTCATACAATTTTATGCAATTTAATATTTTTAATTATTTCCTAAGGGGTACCCCTTTGGTTTTTTCAGATTTTAATTCAATTTTACCAAAAATCCTTAATCGTAGGATTATTAAAACGAAAATTTACATACATATGTATTTTGACCCACTGAATCCAGTGGTGCAATCTACAAATGCATATGACTTCTGGTTTTCGAGAAAATGTTAAAAAACAACTTTTTGCAATTTTTTTGGCGGAAAATTGAAAAAAAATAAAAATCGCTGAAACTATGTTTATAAGTTAACTGAAGCACGAGAAAATTAATGCCGTTGAGCGCGTTTTCATATCACATTTAGTTTTCGAGATATAGCCTCGGAAAAGTAGAAAAACTGAAAAATTCGAAAAATTTCACTATTCCGGAGGCTATATCTCAAAAAGTAAAGAAGATATGGAAATGCGCTCAACGGCGTTGAATTCCCCGTGTCCGAATTGACTTATAAGCAAATTTTCATACAATTTTATGCAATTTAATATTTTTAATTATTTCCTAAGGGGTACCCCTTTGGTTTTTTCAGATTTTAATTCAATTTTACCAAAAATCCTTAATCGTAAGATTATTAAAACGAAAATTTACATACATATGTATTTTGACCCACTGAATCCAGTGGTGCAATCTACAAATGCATATGACTTCTGGTTTTCGAGAAAATGTTAAAAAACCGCTTTTTGCAATTTTTTTGGCGGAAAATTGAAAAAAATAAAAATCGCTGAAACTATGTTTATAAGTTAACTGAAGCACGAGAAAATTAATGCCGTTGACCGCGTTTTCATATCACATTTAGTTTTCGAGATATAGCCTCGTAAAAGTAGAAAAACTGAAAAATTCGAAAAATTTCACTTTTCCGGAGGCTATATCTCAAAAAGTAAACAAGATTTGGAAATGCGCTCAACGGCGTTGAATTCCCCGTGTCCGAATTGACTTATAAGCAAATTTTCATACAATTTTATGCAATTTAATATTTTTAATTATTTCCTTTGGTTTTTTCAGATTTTAATTCAATTTTCCCAAAAATCCTTAATCGTAGGATTATTAAAACGAAAATTTACATACATATGTATTTTGACCCACTGAATCCAGTGGTGCAATCTTCAAATGCATATGACTTCTGGTTTTCAAGAAAATGTTAAAAAACCGCTTTTTGCGATTTTTTAGCGGAAAATAGAAAAAAAATAAAAATCGCTGAAACTATGTTTATAAGTTAACTGAAGCACGAGAAAATTAATGCCGTTGAGCGCGTTTTCATATCACATTTAGTTTTTGAGATATAGCCTCGGAAAAGTAGAAAAACTGAAAAATTCGAAAAATTTCACTTCTCCGGAGGCTATATCTCAAAAACTATTTCATATTTTTATATAATGGATATATATCATTGCAAAAATATGACGATATATATCAAAATAAATATCATGATATTTATCGATCGATATATATCTTCGAACCCTGCTCTCAACATTTTGTATTCAACATATTACAATAACGAAATGAATATATTTAGAATTATTTATTGAAGAATTTGAGGACCAAAATTTTAAGTGTAATTATTTATTAGGACTTTTGAAATGATATAAAGTGGTGAGTTATTTTATTGTCATTATTTTCTAAATAATTACGCTTATCTATTCATAAAAAGTATTTATTTTATGTGATTAGACGTAAAAATAAAAACAAATTTATGCCAATTAAATAATTCGACATTAAATAATAATATGACATATTTTATTCTTGATTTTTATTTTCAACATTGTTTCCTAAAATAGTTTAGAAATTAATGACAAGAGAATAACAAATTTTCCAATTAATACATAATTATCTGGTTCCCTCTCCACTAATATCTTTGAGGGCCGTGATTTGACGACTGGTAACCGCACTTCACGCGAAAAAATATATATCATTTACCGAGATCTGCTTAGGCAGAGTGCCACACCCAGTAATGGGTAAATGGCGTGATGATATATTTATATATTATCTGGTTTTCAAGTTACGGTCCTGTATAATGAATTATCCTGAAAAAAAAACCCAACAAGATTAAATCATATTCGCCTGCTGAAAACTTCTCGGTTTAGCAAATTAAAAAGCAAATATTTTATACCAATATACTGATAGGAAGTAAATAATGAAAATAATTAATTATGAAGTTAATTAAATATAAGCACGAAATAATTTAATGTGCGCTTTTTATTTATGAATCTTTCCTCAATGTTAGTCATTTATGTATATTTATTCATACATCGAATTCATTTTTTAACTAAGAGCGATTTTTGATTTAATTCATTTGAAAATCGTTACAAATAGATTTATGATTAGCGTAAAGTTTCTGCTGTATAGCATAGTAAATAAAATGATTGGTTATGCATAATAAAGTCACAATACAATCTTACAATCTATCGAAGATATGAGTATATGATATTAATTAAAAGCTGGCGATTGACATGCAAAATTAATATGAAAAATCAATTCCTCTTGCGTATATTATTTATATATCAATGATTAAAATATAAAAATTACAGAAATTTAAAAGCTCGTACAACTTGTATACTTCGGCTTTGAGCCTTAGGAAATATGTATATCGCTGTATGGCATATTTCCGTTTTCCAATTAATATCATGTATGTCAGTTTATAATTTGGGTATTTATATTTAGAAATCATTTTAGCATTTAATAATTAATAACATCAGCAAGTTACGACATTTATCAAAAATATGTAACAATTCTAAAGCTTACAAGTGCCTTACTATTAATCAAATTATGTTTTTTTGACATTTCGTTGAACGCACATTTATTGGTTATTATTCTAACAATAGGTTATTCGTGTTGACAATGCAAAGTGTATTTCTTATCTGTCAAAAACATAATTTAAAGCCATATTGACTATGCCTTTAAGCTCATGTGTACTTGAACTATTTAGCAGGCATTTATGAATAAATGTGTCTTAATACCTATACTATATTAGGGTGGCCCTTATTTTGGGTAAGTTCGAATTTTGTCGGTCTCCGCCCGAAATCTGGTTTAAAATCACTTTTTGCGTATTTAAAAAAACTGAATTTTCGTTAGTTATTGAGCACACGTTTAGCAATATACAATCATATAAAATTATTGTTTATTGTAATCGATCGATTCGTTATCTCATCTAGTTTAATGCCCGCTTGGAATTGTGTCAAAATATTGAAAAACAAACAAGTTATTGCATTTTGAATAGTCACTGCTCAGCAGTGATTTGGGAACTGAAGGCAAAAGTGAAAGTGGCCTAGAGGCACGGGTTAAACTTATTTTAAAAATCTCAAAAAATTAATTTATTACTTTTTTGTGATTTTAAACCAGATTTCGGGTGGAGACCGACAAAATTCGAACTTACCCAAAATTAGGGCCACCCTAAATATATATATATATATATATATATATATATATATATATATATATATATATATATATATATATATATATATATATATATATATATATATATACTATATTATATGTATGTTAATACAGAACCATAATTTTAATAACAGAAAATTTATTAAAAAATATAATGAAGTATTCAAACATTTTATATAATTATTATAACAAAAACAAATTTTCGAGACATTACATCTGTTCTCGGTTTATAAATTGTACCATGAATTTATGCTTATTGCTTAAAAAGCATTTTGGTATAAATATAGCTGGATACATACCATTTAAATGTATTTCAAATATGTCTAAAATTTAATGTTTATACGATTTATAAATAAGCACAATTTTATTTTCTAAATGTAAATTAGCACATGATATAAGCAACGATATTCTATTATAAATATATCTACAATATTGTTTAGAAAAATGTTAGTTAATAAAATATGTTTATTTTGTATTATTATAAATATTGCGAGTATTTTGTGAATTAGTATTTGTATATACATATAGAAATTTTGTTATGATTGTGTTATTTGTATAATAAAACGAATGTCTATTTTGTACAATTTTCTACTGGTAACTAAAGATCCAAAAAAGATATAATGTAAAAGAAATGTAATAAATTCATAGGACCTTAGGCAATACATTCAATGAATATTTGGAATTTTTTAAATACATCAAAATTTGGAAACGAACAGAAATATGGATTGACAAAATAACTAAAGTAATTACTCATTTTTAGTAATTATTCTAGTCCCTCCAAACTGTTTTTGATATTCGATATATAAAGTATTATTTCAATCTTATGGTTTACTTTAATGTAATTTCTTAAAATAGACATTTGAAATTTATTTTTTACGAAACTAATATTATTTAAAAAGAAATGTAATATTATTTTTAATTTTTATAAATAAATTGTTGTTGAAATAATCATTAATTTTATTTTATTTATTTTATTACCTACCCTCAATTGTCATGATTTTCATTACAATTATATTAATTAATAAAGGCTGTCTTAATTATCATTATTGAAATAAACAAAAAGGATTTATTTTTCTAAAGGAAGTCCATTTAAAATGTCATACTCTCTGCAATAGGTAAGTATTTACTTTTTCTATAATCTTATGACAGTATATATCAGGGTTCGTAAATATCATGATATTTATAATAAATATCAAAATATCTGATATATAGGATATATATCAGATAAATATCACTTTTTGGATATTTATTTTTTAATTTATTATCACAATAGAAAATACAAAATAAATTATTACTCCTAAATAAAAAATTAACATAGGTAATGAAAAAAAGTAAATATACATTGAATGGATACACAAATATTATATAGTACTAAGAATAGTAAGAATATTTAAATAATCCTATATTCCAGATAGGGGCAAATCATCATCTTCTGATGAACTTCCTGAACATAGCGTTGCAGATAGAAACTCACTTGGCCAAATCCAATCTAAATTTTTTTTGTATTTTCTTTTTGGTTTAAATATTTAAACATAAAAACTAATTTAGCAGCTTTGTCGTTACCGAGACGATTACGTAATTGAGATTGGACAATGCCAAGTGGAGAAATATCGTTCCAGCCCTGCTGTGGCTGTTAACGCAAGTGTGTAACTGTTCACATAGTTCAATAAATGTACTTTTATTTGGCCACTCTGACTCATTGATAGTTTTGTATTTGTATTTCTAAAATGAGTACCAAATAAAAATTTTGGAAATGGTTCAGACTTTGCCGTTAATGACATCACAAATGGCACACAATTTGGATTTATGTCGTTGATGTGAAGTTAGTCAAAAGCTAGTAAAGTAAGAATTATCTTTAGAATATAATTTTAACAGAATTAATGAAAGTAATAATGAGAGGTATACTGTATTTATTATAGACTATTTGATATTTTTATATAATGGATATATATCTTCGAACCCTGTTTATAAGTTAACTGAAGCACGAGAAAATTAATGCCGTTGAGCGCGTTTTCATATCACATTTAGTTTTTGAGATATAGCCTCGGAAAAGTAGAAAAACTGAAAAATTCGAAAAATTTCACTTTTCCGGAGGCTATATCTCAAAAACTAAACAAGATATGGAAATGCGCTCAACGGCGTTGAATTCCCCGTGTCCGAATTGACTTATAAGCAAATTTTCACACAATTTTAAGCAATTTAATATTTTTAATTATTTCCTAAGGGGTACCCCTTTGGTTTTTTCAGATTTTAATTCAATTTTCCCAAAAATCCTTAATCGTAGGATTATTAAAACGAATATTTACATACATATGTATTTTGACCCACTGAATCCAGTGGTGCAATCGTCAAATGCATATGACTTCTGGTTTTCGAAAAAATGTTAAAAAACCGCTTTTTGCGATTTTTTTGGCGAAAAATTGAAAAAAAATAAAAATCGCTGAAACTATGTTTATAAGTTAACTGAAGCACGAAAAAATTAATGCCGTTGAGCGCGTTTTCATATCACATTTAGTTTTTGAGATATAGCCTCGGAAAAGTAGAAAAACTGAAAAATTCGAAAAATTTCACTTTTCCGGAGGCTATATCTCAAAAACTAAACAAGATATGGAAATGCGCTCAACGGCGTTGAATTCCCCGTGTCCGAATTGACTTATAAGCAAATTTTCATACAATTTTAAGCAATTTAATATTTTTAATTATTTCCTAAGGGGTACCCCTTTGGTTTTTTCAGATTTTAATTCAATTTTACCAAAAATCCTTAATCGTAGTATTATTAAAACGAAAATTTACATACATATGTATTTTGACCCACTGAATCCAGTGGTGCAATCTACAAATGCATATGACTTCTGGCTTTCGAGAAAATGTTAAAAAACCGCTTTTTGCGATTTTTTTGGCGGAAAATTGAAAAAAAATAAAAATCGCTGAAACTATGTTTATAAGTTAACTGAAGCACGAGAAAATTAATGCCGTTGAGCGCGTTTTCATATCACGTTTAGTTTTTGAGATATAGCCTCGGAAAAGTAGAAAAACTGAAAAATTCGAAAAATTTCACTTTTCCGGAGGCTATATCTCAAAAACTAAACAAGATATGGAAATGCGCTCAACGGCGTTGAATTCCCCGTGTCCGAATTGACTTATAAGCAAATTTTCATACAATTTTAAGCAATTTAATATTTTTAATTATTTCCTAAGGGGTACCCCTTTGGTTTTTTCAGATTTTAATTCAATTTTACCAAAAATCCTTAATCGTAGTATTATTAAAACGAAAATTTACATACATATGTATTTTGACCCACTGAATCCAGTGGTGCAATCTACAAATGCATATGACTTCTGGCTTTCGAGAAAATGTTAAAAAACCGCTTTTTGCGATTTTTTTGGCGGAAAATTGAAAAAAAATAAAAATCGCTGAAACTATGTTTATAAGTTAACTGAAGCACGAGAAAATTAATGCCGTTGAGCGCGTTTTCATATCACGTTTAGTTTTTGAGATATAGCCTCGGAAAAGTAGAAAAATTGAAAAATACGAAAAATTTCACTTTTCCGGAGGCTATATCACAAAAACTATTTGATATTTTTATATAATGGATATATATCATTGCAAAAATATGACGATATATATCAAAATAAATATCATGATATATATCGATCGATATATATCTTCGAACCCTGGTATATATACCCTGATATACTGATTAAGGATGACTCTCTGAATTCAGGATAGCACAATTTTTAATTTCGCAAAACAACTTATTTATATTTTGAAAAACTATAATAATATACAGGGTGTAGAATTGAAATGTGGCGTATAGGGATTTCAATGTTATTTTTTAAATATTGCTGTATCTCTTTACCTATTCACTTTAGAGCAAAAGCGTAAATACAAAAATTGTTCAGAAATTAAAAACGCTTCCTATAAAGTAAATTTCATTACATAAATGTGAATAGTTCACGAGATATTAATTAAATGAAATTCAAAATTTATTCAAATTTTTGTAGATTGCATTGGAAAATTAAACAAATGAACTGAATATTTGACATATTGTAAAAGAGTTTGACATTTGTTTGTTACAGTGTTGTAATGTTTGTTGAACAAATGTCAAACTCTTTTACAATATGTCAAATATTCAGTTCATTTGTTTACTTTTCCAACGCAATCTACAAATAATTTGAATACATTTTGAATTTCATTTAATTAATATCTCGTGAACTATTCACATTTATGTAATGAAATTTACTTTATAGGAAGTGTTTTTAATTTCTGAACAATTTTTGTATTTACGCTTTTGCTCTAAAGTGAATAGGTAAAGAGATACAGCAATATTTAAAAAATAACATTGAAATCCTTATACGCCACATTTCAATTCTACACCTTGTATATTACAAAACTCTCCTATATTTTTATTTTCTAAAGAATCACTTTCTCATATAGTTATATCTCCTAAAATTTCTTCAATATTAGATTTTTCATTTTTATGGGATAAAATACGAATAGAAATAATTAATTTAATATAATATTTACCTGGAAATTATATTGTATAAATAGGATATATGTTGTCATACGTTTTTACAGATCAAACTGTACTCATTGATATGGTAATATAAATATACGACAGAATAAATTTTAAAATGTATACCAGGTACAGTTTAGCTGAATCATGTTTAAATTTTCATCTTTATGCGGATGATATATCATTAGTTGTTTCTGATCTTAATCATTTTAACTGAAATAAGAAATGTAACGAAAATATCAACAATTTTCTATCTTGGTGCAATTTACATGTAGATTTAGATTAGAAAATATATATGCGACATTTTCTGTACTATTTTCTTTTTTCTGAAAGAAAGAATAACGATGTTAATGTATGTACATGTGTCATATTAAAAAAAATATTTATTATTTAAAATATAATTTTTTAAACTTGACAACTAATTTCAAATCTGCCGCGTGTAACAGGGAAAAACGTCACTTGTTAATACGACATATGTTCGACCCTCTAGCGGCCACACTACACTTTTAAACAATAATTATACAATAATCAATTATGGACAAAATTCGCATAATTTTTATAAACAGAATTGACAAGTATACTTTTTTAATAGTTCCAACAAAAACACATGCACAGAAATACTTTTAGATTAGGAACATAACCAACAAAATTATAATTGAAGTATCTGTACAGTGTAGCCTACAAGTTAGAAACAAAATTCCCTTCAAAAAATCTTTTCAATTATAAATTTCTCCTTTCAAAATTATTTAATTGTTGTATTAAAATCATGATAATCTTAGTCTTTTAAATATAATTACTTTAAAATACATATGAATAAGAAAATATATGTAACTTAAATTGTGTCATTTAATTTAAACCGCGAAACTTAAGGTGAAGCATCCGCTTAATTAAATCTTAAGTTAGCTGCAGAACACTTGATCTGACTTGATCTCTTTCAAATAAGATATCTTTGTTTTTATAAATGAAACTTACGATGAATTGTACATAATTTTAAAGCCAATACTTCAAGGTGTACTAATAATATACATATTATTAAATTTATGTACAATTAATTGATAGAAAACGGTTCAAAAATGGACTTGAATTTCTCAAAAATGCCGAGTACGATTTTCTTTAAATTTTTTTGTATATTTAAGAATACGGCCCTCCATTACATATACAATTTTTATCCAATTTGTATTTGTAACTTTTGAGAAAAAAAAATAAACATGCGAAAAAACACTCAAAAGCAGGCTTTTTCGGATATTTTTGTTTTTTCTTCAAAAGTTGCAAATTCAAATTGGATAAAAATTGTATATGTTATAGAGGACCACATTCTTAAATATAGAAAAAAAATTAAAGAAAATCGTACTCGGCATTTTTGAGAAATTCAAGTCCATTTTTGAACTGTTTTCTATCAACTAATTGTACATAAACTCAATAATATGTATATTATTACTACACCTTGAAGTATTGGCTTTAAAATTATGTATAATTCATCGTAAGTTTCATTCATAAAAACAAAGATATCTTATTTGAAAGAGATCAAGTCAGATCAAGTGTTCTGCAGCTAACTTAAGATTTAATTAAGCGGATGCTTCACCTTAATTACAAAAATTATAAATAAACTTAAAAATTTTTAAGGATTATTATTTCTATGCTATTAAAAGTAATTATAGTTTTATAATTTGCAAAAAAAATACTTTTTTCAAATAGAATAACACTATTGCCAATATTATTCTTTAATCAATGTTTTGTAATAAATTTTTATGTAAATATACTTTATCCTAATATTAATTAGATCCTTTATAGATGAATATGTTGTTCTGTTTCATGTTTACGTATTAAACAACATATAATTATTTAATTTTTATTGAATAACTACGGTAGCAAGAAATTACATATACATAAAATACATTTCAATTATATAGTATTAACAATATTTTACTGAATATCAAACTAATACATCAATTAACTATACCATTGAAGTCCCTCCCTGCCAACAAATGTTCGCATTAGACTTAATCCTGTTGAAGTTGTTCTACTTCCTCAAACATATACGGTGGAACAATTAGTTCATTTTCTTCAGTTTCCTCAAATAGATATGACGGAACAATCATTTCATGTTCATCAAACATCCATTTCGTAGTCCTATCTTTCGATTCATATTTCTTTAATTCAATTTGGTACAAATGCCGTAAAACCAACTCCATCAATAACTCTGGATCATCCAAATCTTCAATATAAGTATGAATCTTATCGAGCAGTATATCGAATGCTTCAGAATCCAATGGAATTATAGGAATGTTGTTTTCAGTGTCATTAGAGGAAACATTTAATTCGTCGGTATTGTCTGTAGATGGTCCTGCGTTGTCAGCACTCGTACCTTCTCTAGTCTGTTCATCCTTGGCAGATTTACCGTAGTTTTCGTTAACGTGAAGAAGAGATAGCTGCAAACAGCGGTTAAACTCAATGTTTAGAGATGATCTCTCCACAACATGGAACAAGTATAATGGTATAAGTAAATCATCGTCAGATGACACTGGAGCCAAAGATACAGTAGATTCAGTTGTGACAGAACTTTGGCTGCTTGTATGAGGAGTAATTATAGGTGGAGTTACGCTGTCTTCTAGATTATCTGTAGTATTTGAGTCGGTAGGTGATATAGGAACATCGCCAAGATCGTATCCCATATAAAAAATCATTCTGCCTTTTTTTGTTTCGTCGTTTCTAACATAACTGTCATCTTGCTCAGGCATGTTGGCAACTATAATTTATATTTCTTAATTATGTGTATATTATGTTGAATTTTATATACATACCTTTTAATTTATAGTTTACCAATAATTTAAACACAATTTTTAATATTAATAATCTTTGATTTATAAGATTTTTATCAAAATTTCTAAAAATTTAGGGAAAGAAAATGATGGCCTAAACGGGAAATACCAAAATGCATTATGGGAGATTTACAGTTACATAGTTACAAACTAAGTAAAAAATAATTTTGAATTTTAATTTACAAAATAATAAAACGACATTATATTGAATTTAAAAATATAATAAATACATTATAAATAATTTAAAATAGCTTAAGATTTTTAATATTAATATATAACAAATACAGAATATTTCTAAACTTGATTATCAAACTTTAAAAGTATACATTATTTACATAATATAATGATAACGAATCAAAAATATTTTCTTTAAATTCACAAAATTAAATGCAGTTTACATAAAGTAAACATATTTAGTACCACTGGCTTATTAGTTATTTCTAATATATTAATGATTGATTTATAATTGTATTAACAGTTATTTATCTGATTTTATATAATGAATAAATTAACTACTTTATTTTTTACAATTAAAATTTAATTATCAATAAATAATTGTAGACTGAAAACTAATTTAATAAAATAGTCACCTTCCATAAATATGTTTGGACGATGCAGTATTCATCAAATATAAACAAATAATTAATCATGATGTTATATCAGTAGATATCCAAATCTTCCAATAACATTTGTCAATATGATTTTGTTGTAATTTTCAACAAATAAAACAATTACGTGTTACAAAAATGTTTCTTTAGGAAGTGCATTAATAATTAATAACACATAATTCACGCCTAAGGAAGTTCCATTCTCTTGTATTTAAATTTGTATCTGTAAATAAAATAATTATCATTATAAGAAATTGATATATCAAAGTGTATTGAATAAGACAAAATAAATATTAATTGCAATAGCTTTTTTAAACTAATTCAAACTTCACTGTGCCAATAACTGATTTTTATTTTAAGAAAAATTGTGGAACAGTCAGAATTTGAACCTGGGATTCGGTCATTTACTTTAAATCAACTAAGATGTGATACAAAACTGATTTTGTTAATTGTCGCAGGCATATTCATGTCCCAATGATATCGCAATTCTTGTCTTTATAATTCAATTTGTTTTCATTAATTATTTAATTAAAGTACTAATTAAATTTAGATTTTAATTGTCTTTTGTAATTCAATTAAATCATTGAAATATGTTGTATTTATTATAAAAATAAATCATCGTTTATATATTTAAAACACTTTATTTTGCCTAAATTTACATAAAAAATAATTTTGAAGTTTTACACAGACGTAAGGAAAACGTTTGAATTATCAATAAATGTTGCGATCTTTGCGTTTCTTCTCTTCTGGAACGTGATCAGTTGTGCACCAATCAGCGTATCTCTTCCCAGGTCTTTTAGGAGAATTTCTGTGAAATTCGACAAACTGCCAGGCTTTCTCAAGGGGCAGTAATCGAGCTTGTTCTTCAGGAGAGTTTGGCTCTTGGTAAATAGCACCTGTCCAAGTCTTTAGGTTGAAGATTCTGCGAACACGACGACAAGGAGTATCTGAAGTGATATGCATATTCTCGAACATTTCGCTTAAATCATCCATCTCGTAATTAAAATATTCATCGATATTAAAATAATATGATTCGCTATTTGAATCGTCCATCAATGAGATATTTACAGATCCTGGTGAATATTGGGAGAATTCTGAACTAAAGCTACAGAAACATGATTGACTTCTCAGGATATTAATTTCAATTTCCGAGATACATCGTTTTAATGCTGCATGACCATATTGGGGACTGTAAAATCTGTATAATCTTCCTTGTAATCCTTCTAGAGGATCAACTCCATTCCAAGAGAAATAACTTCGTGAACTACCTGTCCTTTTAGAATAATTAAGGTCGGTTAAGTCTCCGCAGGATCTAACTCTTAAAGGATAAGAAGGAGCAGTTCCATTACTCTGTATCATTTGCATCATAACAAAGATGTCATCCTCCCTAAGTGGTTCAAAGTCTCTTTCAGGATAACGTTCATTATTCAGATCATAGGTCATGTATTCGTCGTTGAAAACACAATCATTATTTCGGTTCTCATCGTCTGAAACTTGCTCCATATCTGATAAAGCGTCGTCTTCTAGTGATGATACATTATGTATGTACTCCATGTCGTCGTTTTCGTTACCAGATTCGTTCGACATTTTCAAGATTCTATAAAATCGTATTTCGATTAAATATTAAGCTACCTTTACTTGTATATGTACTACTTACCTAATATACGAAAATTTTCACAAAATTTTTATATAATTTTAATGATTATTAAGTAAAATTTTTAAAAAATTCAACAGTTAAAACCCACACCCAATATTCCAAAAACCCAAATGGCCCCGAATGCCAACATGACCAATTATATTCGCGACTGTTAAGAAAATTACCAACAGTGTAAATTAAATTTTTATTTAATGGATAAAAAAATATTTACAAATTTTATTAAATTAAAAAATATTAATAAATTATATTACGAAAATTGTTCTATAAATAAATACTTTTAATTCAAATTAATTGCTAATCGCTAAAAATATTAAATATTATCTGAATTTCTTATATGGAAGTTTATTCGTTGCCACTTTTTAATAATTCAATATAAAAATTAATTTTAATTTTATATTAAGACAAAAAAAAACGAAATTAATCAATTTGTATTTTCTATCCATGCATTAATATTTCTAATATATTTCAGAAAATAAATCTAATCTAAACAAAATGCTATTACTTGACGAATTTCATGTTTTATAACGTAAGATTCGATTTTTAAAAGATATTATTTGAATTTTTTTGGGAAGAGGGATATTTTGAATCTCTCTGTTTGTTCCCCCACTTAATACACCCCTGCATAATACGAAATAACCGTTTGAATATTGTGTATGCTACATATCCCTGCTTGTATACTGAATTATTGTTAAATTGCATACTGTTTTATTAAAGGATTCATATTTTCAAATAGGTATTGAAATTCGCTGGAAGTAGAACTAATTTGAGATTCTTATACAGTGTTGGATATTTATTGCTGGTAAGTGCATATGTTTTTTATTGTAAACCAATGTTTTTTCCAATTATAATATCACTATGAATCCTTTATTTTTGTTACAGATTTATAGAACTACACAAAATGAATAGTATTCGCAAAAATAATCCTAAAGAAAATACGACTGAAAGTATGATTCCTACTACAATTTCTGAGCCGGTTAATATTGTGCATGAGGTAATTTTTATAGTCAAGTCAATATTTACGCGAAATTCGATCATATTACGTGGTTTGTAACATATTTTTTATTTCTAAATTAATACATACAGTCAGAGAAAGGATGCATTCTAAACAATTCCTACATAACCGAAAAAAATAAATATTCACATACAAAGTTGCAATATGCTATTCCGCGTTTCACATTCGAAGCACTGCAAAATGCGGTGTCTTTAATAGTGGAACTACCACGTAGTACACATGCAAAATGATTGTTAAGTTTCAAATAAAGGTAGTTGTTTATATAATATCATATTTTAAATTATAAGGGTGCAACTAATATTGAGGTAATTATATTTGTTTTATCTTTTGAGAAAAAAACTAAATAACTCTGATTTTCATAATATTATACGTTTGTTGTACATATATACACAATATTATATAATCGACATATACATCTATTATTTTTGGTTCAATTTATTTGAATGTACTTTTTAAAATTAAGGTTAGGTGCAATTAATGTGTTTTTGTTTAAAATTTTACTAATTATGAGTGAGGGGATGTCTGTATGTCGTCTTTATAAAAATATGTCCACTTTTCCAAAGTGTTTTACCTATTTCAATAGTTACGTTATTTAATCAACTGTTAATACTCAAATCCAATATTAATGCTAAATGTTAACCGTCAATAAAAACACATTAGAGTACAATATACTAGAGCATTGAACACCGAATACCCATAGAAACCCTCTATTTATTATAATTCATCTGGTCATTTTGTGTATAAATCATTTATATTTTTCAGGTTGTAGATTCCAATTTAAAGGAAATAGAAGATTGTAATCAAGAAAGTAATAGAGAGCAAAGAGCAATAGAGCAAGTGTATAAGATTATCACTGAATGCAATAAATTAAAAATTTTCAATCCAAAGGTATGATAAGAAATATCCAAGGAATTCGTAATAACTAGATACTACCATCATTTTTTCTTTGTCTGTATTAATTGGACTATATTTTATTTTGTTATTATATCTAAAAAGTTTGTACAAAATACAAACAGTAGTATGTCAAATATTTTTTTGGGAGATTAAAAATCTCATCTCAAAACAAACAGCTTACAGTCTCTAAAATAAATTAGAAGTAATAACCCATGTGTTCAAAGTTAAAACAAAACCAATTCAACTTTTTTGTTCTAAAAGATATACATTTTTGTAGTTCTACTACAAATTTGGCTTTGTGGAAATAACACCAAGTGTGATTGTGATTTTCAAAATACATATTTATTTATTTTCTAATAATATGTTTACCTAATAAATTTTATCAAAATTTGTTTCTAGAGGCATCCAGATCATTCAATAATGTAAAACAATTTTCATCAGACTTGTTCAATTCCGTACACAATTTATGTTATTACATATTTGATTGAAAAAATGTTGATATGAATAAGTAATATATTATGTTTCTCTGTTTAGAATAATAAGATGAAGAAACCAACTGCACAATATAATAAATCCCAAGGAGTAACGCTGTACTATACACTACCAACAAACATACACTATGTACAGGTTGAATTCAAACATTCAAAGAAGATAATAGAACCCGTATATACCGTATTCCTAGATAATCAGATATCACGTTCATCCCTTGTGAGAAAAAGGAACTCGAGACTGCGCAACACATCCCACAAAAGCTCAAGTGCTTCTCAAGGAGATAGTGATGATAGAAGATATGCCTTACTGATACACCCGTAACTGAAGACGTGGCTTTGCCACTTCCAATGTTTTCCTTTAGATGTAATTTTATACCGATGAACATGTTTCATTACTTACTGCCATGTATAAGTACTTGTTATACATTATCTGATTACTAATCTGTGGCAATAAACAAAGTACACTCTATGTATCTGTGTATTACTTTGGCTAGCCCATTGATTCATTAACTAGAAATTACAATATAGACCAATATATATTTTCTCTTATTTTAGAACTCTTCTGTGCTAAAAAAGCAAGAAAACCTAAAATCACATCAGAAGAACAATTAAACAATATTCAATCAACTTTCAATCATTCAACCAGAAAATTTAAACAAAACTAGCAAAGAAAAGCTAAAGCAGCATATGAAGACTTAAGATCTATGGATCTATTTGGATCAATTAGGCTACGTAAGTGTACGTACTTATTAGTTATAATTAGAGATGGGCGAATATCAAATTTCTCGAATTGGAATATCGAATACGAATATTAATCAGATCTCGAATATTCGAGGTACTCGAATATTCGAATACTCCTAAAAGTTAATTTATTTATTATTAATAATTATTTAATTATGTCCTTTTTATTATTTGAATGAAATTGTTAAGATAAAATAAAATTAAAACAAAAAGTACAAACAAAAAAGAAAAGAAAAAGACGAAAACTTCAAATTTAAGGTGAAACGTACGGGCTGATGTTGGCGAAAAACTAATTTGAAATATGGTACGTCTTCATGGTTTTGAAACAAAATATCTTTGTTATTAATAACTTCAAAATATTGTAATAACTTTAAGTTTATGTACAAATGATAAAGAAAAACATAGTCAAAAATTGAGGTCAACATATGACGCGATATTCGAGGTATTCGAATGTTCGCTATACTGACGTTAATATTCGAAAATATCGAATAATGTCAATATTCGCGGCATTCGACTATTCGCGGATGATATTCGCCCATCTCTAGTTATAATTAAATAGTCTACTATGTCAAAAGTTCCAAATTATTTTACAAAATTTAGTAGCTATAGTCTCTACTAACTAAATACTAGCGCTTCAGCAATAGAAATGTCAATAAGAAATTCTAATATTTAGTTCAAATAGATTACCTAATTTTATTTTTTTAATATCAAACATTCCTAAAGTATTTTAAATGAAAATGATGAAAAATGTTGTTCTTGGGATCTTAAATTTCAAGTATTTTCTCTAAACTAATTAAGAAACGATCCGCTATTATAACAATTAGGACAAATTCTGAAACTAGTAAATTAAAATAGAACTAGATTCATTTATGGAACTAAGCAAGCTGAGCTTAGGTCCAAGGCTCGTAAAAAACTAGACAAAAACGTATTCATGAGTTAGTAGGAGAAATAGTTTACTAAATTTAACTATAAACATAATTTGTTAATAAAGAATGCTTACTTTAAACTTTAATAATGTTCTGTGAAAAATACATTATTAGATAAATAATCAGTCGATCTCGTGCAAAATCTTTAAACTTCTTTACTTTGAAATAATCAACTAAAACTGCCCAAATATTTATAAAATTTAAGATTTTTTAAAAGTATTTTGTAGCAAGATAAAAAAGGCGTTTAACCAACAAAAATTGTATACTGGGTGTCCCATTTTACATTATCTTATTGAATATCTCGCTGGGGGAGGGGGACGAAAACAGGACATTAAATAAACTAATTATAAATGATTTGATTTTATCAAGAATTTTCATGTTAAGTTTACTGATTGGTGATTAATTTAATTGTAAATTAAGTGTTTTAATAGGGTTATTTCGTGTTGGAAATTAAAAAAAAGTATCCGGATAAAACCTACATATTTTTTAACGCTCTTTCAAAATCTGCAATAAAAAATAGGGGTTCCCATTTAAAAATTTTCAGTCGACCCCCCTCCCGGCCCCCCTTGGGGGGCTAAGAGGGCCATTTTGTCCAAATCCGATGTCCCAATCAAAACCATGACGATTATGATTCGGCATACTTTTCGGTAAAATGCTTTCATTTCGAGATATTCAATAAGATAATGTAAAATGGGACACCCAGTATAGTCAATTAACGTTTGTAAATAGACCTAATTCCAAAATTTCTCAAATTATGCCAAAAGAAAATAATGTAAAGAATTTAACTGATATTCTTTATTTCTTTTTTAAGCTAAACCTATTGTCTTCAAGATAAATAAATCAAGTGGATCATTATTTTCAAAAGATCTGAATTTAATGAATGAAGAAATCATCAGCTATGAAAATGGTACAAGAATGAAGATATTGTTTATTATACAACATATAATTATATGGGGTAGGTGGCTCGTGTCAGCCTGTGAACCCTGGTTCGATCCCCGCAGCAGACAAACAATTTTCACCAAATTAAATCTACCTCTGTGGCTTCCCCTCCGCTAACATCTTTGGGGGCCGTGATTTGACGACTGGGAACCGCACTTCACGCGAAGAAATATATCACAGAGTGCCACACTCAGTAATGGGTAAAATGCGTGGTGATATATCTATTTATTTTAATTATATATTTTGTACTAATTTATTTATTAATCTTAAAATGTTTTGACTTCTTTTGCTGCACTAGTTTATATAGAAATACAGTTTTAATGTTTAGATATTTATTGAACAAAAGCAGTATGTGTTAAATAAATTATTTCATAAAGGATTCGCCAACAAAGGAACAAATATGATATTTTTTAAATAACATTAGTTAAACGAATATTGCGGCGTTGTATATATTCTTATATATGTATTAATTAGAGATGGGCAAATATCATCCACGAATAGCCGAATGCCGCGAATATTGACATTGTTCGATATTCGAGATTTTCGAATATTAACGTCAGTATAGCGAACATGCGAATACCTCGAATATCGCGCCATATGTTGACCTCAATTTTTGACTATGTTTTTCTTTATCATTTGTACATAAACTCAATCTTAACAATTTCATTCAAGTAATGAAAAGGACTTAATTAAATAATTATTAATAATAAATAAATTTACTTTTAGGAGTAGGTATTCGAATATTCGAGATCTGATTAATATTCGTATTCGATAATCGAATTTGAGAAATTTGATATTCGCCCATCCCTAGTTATATTTAATTAAACCTAGTTTTTATTATTCATGAAAATTATTTGTGAATTCCGTATAATATTTCCTTCAGCTAGCTACCCAAAGAATAGTAGCTCATTTGTGAATAGTGTAAATAAATTCACTCGGTTAATGATTAAAATTAAATTAAAATAATTTGGGAATGTTTCATGTATATTAGACGAATAATTTGCAAATATATATATAATCAATATGAAGAGTATTTAATTCCTTGTAATAAAAATTAATTATCAGTATGAAAATGAGAGAATATTTTGACAAGATTAAGTGTGAATATGACGACTAATAAATCAAATGAATTGATATTGAGAGACTGAAAGATTCAATATGATGCTATGTATAACTGCATAACTTCTAGAAGTATTTGTAATTAATAAAAATTAATTAATAAAATAAATATTCGTAAGTAAAGTGCGTATCTATGATTAAAATATAAAATCAAATATTTCCGCTAAAATGTTACAAATAAAGAGCGGAAATACTCCGTATGTCAAACATTTTCAGTTTATTTTATTTTAACGAAATTTTGATAGTAATAAATTCATTTCAAATATTCGTATAAAATAGTGTATATATTTAAATTTATTTAAACAATAAAAATACTGTATTTTTTAAATGTTCAAATTTGAATTAGTCATTTAACCGGTTGTTTCTAAAATTCATCCCCACTACTACACGAATATAGTTATCCTTTCAAATATATTTCCGTTTTTCGTTCTTTTTCAACCGCCATTGCTGCATTGCAGACACGTTACTAACATTGCTCAAGATTTCATCAAAATTCAATGGATCTTTTAAACTACATTAACTATCACTACGTAGACCAAAACCCTGAGTGGGTGGTACGTATTTATAATTAAAAAAATAAACAGTTTCAATAATATTTCGGTTTAATCCTTTTGTTACAGAAGAAAGCCATGGACATGGAACCTAAAACTTTCACTGATATTTGTTTTGACCTGATCATCAAAATCATGTTAATCATAATCGTCTTTCTCCTCTTTTACTGGGGCACACGTTTGTTGCGCTTTATTTGGAAACTGCACAACGAGAAGATGGATGAGTTGGAAGAGCTCAACCGCCATTATTTGGAACGTAAGTTTTTCTAAATTGACCACATATTTGTCTTCTACGAATGGTTTTTTTTTACAGATCTTCTTCGTCAGCGCAATAATCTCGCTGGAGGTGATAACCAGAACAATAGGGCCCCCCGAAGGGAGATTTACCCCCATCCTTATTAACAACCGCATCTACTCAATTTATTCTTACAAAATTAGTTTCAATTTTCTGATCTTACATTCCTTTCTTAAACATTTGAAAATATTTTTGTTTAATATTAAAAAATGTCTCTGTTTACTCAAAACTGAATAAACTTCATTGGGATATAAAGCTACATGTTTTTATACCTTTATCTCGTTTCTACAGGTTTTCCAATGGCTTTAAGTTTCCTAATTGTTTGAACGTAAATATGTTTTAATAGAATTGGGGGCTGTCGTAAAATTAAAACATTGGTTTAACATTCACCTCACAAGGTTTATAAATTCATTTTGGGAATGATATGTATTTGTATATTACAGATCTATAAAAGACTTCAAAACTTAGATTTGCAAATATTAAAATGGATCTGGATCTGTTTACAATTTTGGTTGAAATTTTGAATAATACAGAATTTATTTAAAAAAAAGTTACTTGGACATTTAAAAGTTTCTTCATAAGGGTTTATAATTTAGGGAATTATACAAAAAATCCATTTTATTGAATATGAATAATTAAAAAACAATTAAATTTGTAAGTAGTACTACGTTGAAAATTTGTAGCTTGGGGGAGGGGGTAATTTATTTCCTGTCTATTTAAATTTATATTTTCTATTCATTAATTATTTCTAAAACTAATTAAATATTTATATTTTTTATTGAGCGATTTTAAAATAATACCGTTCATGCATAAAATTTTATCAACTTTTTCACTATTCTTGTACAATGTTTTTGACTACTATTGTACAACGTTTTCGTCCATTTTCTTATTGGCTTTTACAGAGTGTTGATGGTCGATTAACTCTCTTAGTTTATTTGACATAATATCACAAAATCATGGAATTTATTTACAATATGTTGCCTGAATATATGGTAAGCAAAAGAAAATAGTAAGTATATGAATTTGACTGCAGTATTTTTATATTTTACAGACACCCTACACAGGTCCCTCGCAGTCTTTGTTTATGACCGTTTGGGAATACACTGCCATTATCTGTAAAAATTTCATTGTTATTTTAGTGGTATACATGATTTATCAATCCCTAAAAGAATATTATCTATCAAAAGATGAAGATAATGACCCACATCGTCACAGGCGTTGTAAGTTTGAACTGAAATGAAAAGAGACAGTTCTGAACCGAGTTATTTATTGTTTGTCTTTAGTTATCTGCCGTAACCAGAGGATCTATGAAGTGGATTGGGAGTATAGCAACTCTTCCTTAGACTCTGAGAGCAGTGGATACACTAATCACATTATGTAATCTAAATTGATATGTATTTTTTATTATTTGGCAAATGTTTAGACCTAATCTGAAATAAAATTTTCTTGAAATTTATATGTATTTATTAAATAATCTGCATTTTGATTTAGATTCGACATTAAAAGTACAATTTCTGAAGAAGATAAACACGAAATGTGCCTAAGTTAGAATAGAAAAAAACATTCATATCAGTCGTGAAATATGAGGTTAAAGAAAGAAGAGATGATTCTGGGTGGAGCATCATACCTGTGTATAGGCGATTAACATGAAAAAACAGTTTTTCTGTGCGCATTGCTCCCCAAATTATTTTAGCCAAAAATGCTTCAAATAAATGTTGTAGAGCATAAAATTGTGCATCTAAATCAATAAACAGAATTACATTTACATGCGTTGTAACGAGAGAAATTAAATAAAAAAATATTAAAAATTACGTTGAAAATATCAAATAGCCATGGAAGTGAAACAAAAATAGATAGATGCTTGACGTTTGACAGCTCTCCTGATTTAACACCTAGCGATTTTTTTTATGGGGTCATGTTAAATGTAAAATTTATAAGCAACGCCACCCAAATATTAATTCTTTGAGAGAAGCTATCGTGGATAAGTGCGCCTTAATCACAAATAGGCAGCTCGTTTATGTACGAAATTCCTTCTACAATAGACTTGGTTATTGCTTGGCTGAAAATGGAGGTTTATTTGAATATTTATTGTAATAATAAATTGTAGTGATTATTTTATTGAGAGAATTATTGTTTGATATTTGAATTATAATAGATAGATTATAATTTTTACATGACCAACCCTATAACAAATAAACATTTCATTGAAATGTACAATTGTTTATTTATTATTAAATTGCAATCATAGGTATGGAGTTTTTTGTATGAATTTTATTCATTGATTAATTTGTCGGGGGTAAAATATCAAATAGACAGAAAAACGTCAAGCATTTATCTATTTTTGCTTCACTTCCATGGCTATTTGATATTTTGAACGTGATTTTTAATATTTTTTATTTAATTTCTGTCGTTACAACGCATGTAAATGTAATTCTGTTTATTGATTTAGATGCACAATTTTATGCTCTACAACATTTATTTGAAGCATTTTTGGCTAAAATAATTTGGGGAGCAATGCGCACAGAAAAACTGTTTTTTCATGTTAATCGCCTATGTACACAGGTATGATGTTCCACCCGGTATAATAAGGACGAAATTCGAAGTGTATCTTACAATGGGTTTTCGCAGTGTATTTGCTTGTTTTAGCTATTTGTAACATGTTAAAACTGGGCTTTTAAAACACCCAAAACAAAGTCATTGGGTTTCCGTAAACATTTAGGGAAATAAGATAAAGAAACTGCATAAAAATTTTAGCGTAATTTAATTGCAGAAATCATGAAAATGAACGAATAAAAAGCAAATATAAGATATATACAAAATTATTATGTGGTTCACGTTATAAAAGTGTACAATATATGAAATAAAATAGAAATATGATCGAAATACAAAAACTGGACCATGATGGATAAGAAACTGTTAACAAATTAACAGCTATGTAAATATTTATTAAAATATTTTTATAATGTATTGGTAAAACTAAAATATAACTATGAAATATTTTTTATACAAATCATTAACATCTTATAAGTAGGAAATATAAAGTTCAGGATTTTGAATGTTTTTAGGTAGCGTTTAACGAGAAACTTATTATTTTACCTAAACCAATGGTATAAAAATTCGTATTTTAATTTTGAATATTCTTATTCAATTTTTGTTTATATTGGCAACACGTAATCGTATTGCATTTCGGGAAATTCTTTTCGTTTTCGTCCACTTTGACTGAACGTTTCGGTACGTTGTGAGGTTCCTTAATTTTGTCAAAATTTTAAATATAATTATGAAGTACATAATCAGCAAACTCATTTCATTATTCTTCGTGAGTAAAACATATTTTTTAAAACTAAAAAGGTATTGTTATATATATATATATTTGTTCAATTTTAGCTAGCTAACTCCAAACCAGCAAATGTTCTATTGGGAAAATTGGCAATTCAAATGAGCATCATTACAACATTTACTGCAATTTTATTTACGTTTTTTTACATCAGTTTGCTTATGTCTCAACAATTACTAAACAAAATGAAGAATGCCACCGTAGAAAAGGGGACTCAGACATTTCCAACACGCTTTTATAATTCAGCAACACAAACCAGTAGAAACCATTACATGCAAAGTAAGGGAGTATTCAATACTTGAATCACATTTACTGATACTTGTTATTTTCAGTTATGTATCATCAACGCTGCGTATTGTAAGGAGTCTCTATGCCGCAGGGCCCCAAAATTTACTACTAATGTTTTCAATATGCTCAAAATTTATGTAAATTTCTTTTGTTTCAAATAAATATTGGTTAAAACTATTATTATTTATATTTACTTATAAATAAATACGTAAGATATACTATTCACAAAATGGGTGACAAAAATAATCTAAAACACAGAAGAGCAAAAGTAGTTTTTACAATTTTTTTCCTGACCCATTTTGTGAGTAGTATATCTAAATGTAGTTTTGTAACCCTTATTTAGAAAGGTAGAAAAAAAATAAAACTTAGGGGCTAGTGTTCTGTCTTATATCATATTTTCCAATTGACTTCATACCTAAAAGTATTTAAATTCGATAGATTTAACTGTCGGTTCTCGTTGAAACATTTTATAATAAAATTAAATTAAAAAATCAACACTAGGTTAGTTTCAAATAATGTAAAGTTTATTTTACAATACGTATTTCGGTCGACTAGACCATCATCAGGTGAACAAGATATGAATGAATTTGTACATTAGAGTAAGACTTATAAATAGTATACACAAGAATTCTGACACAAGAAGTGGGAGATACATGATTGAAAACAGATGTAAGTACAATTATGACCATAGTTGGAAGAAAATAAGATAAGATCAGACCGAAGAGGTAACTATAATTATTTGGATGGAAATTACATTTTAAACCTAGTTGTAAAGAGATTAAAGCGGACGTATTAAAGGTGAACGGTACAAATCTATTTGTTCATTCATAACCGTTAGCTGGTCCTTAATGGCAATCTGAATTTCCAAGGATTCTAAGAAATCCAACTTTAATCCCTTTTTACAAATGTGTTTGATTGACAAACTCTTATCAAGTAACTTATGGTTATTGTCAAGACAATGTTTAGCAACATTTGAAGACACATTATTATTTAGTAGCGCTTTCTTATGCTCATTGAATCTAATGCTGAAATTACGACCGGTCTGACCTATGTAAATTGCTTGGCAGTCACTACAGCTAATTTGATAAACTCCACTATTTTGAAAAATGTCTTTCTTAATTATTTTGTTATTTACTAGCAAAAGTATTTAGTTATTTTATTAATCTCAAGTGTATGTCATTTCGCGTCCATTTTATGTTGGCATTTTTAGGTTTGGATTGTTGCAAAGCTCTTCAAATTGTTTTTAAAAATATGATCAAAATTATGGAATCTGTTTATAATATACTGTTTCAGTGCATTGTAAGTGAAATAAAATACGTAAGAATTATCAATTTAATTACAATATTTTTCTTTTTTTAGAGGCCGTACAAATCTACACCATCTTATCTATTTATAATTATCTGGGAACAAATTACGAATGCCTGTCAATATATTATTGTTATTATAGTAGTTTATATGATATATCAAATAATCAGGAATTATTATCAATTTCAAAAAAGGCAAAACGACCTACTTCGTTACAGGCGCTGTATATTTCAAATGAAATCTGGATACAATACCTACTGAACTAATTTTTGTATTGTTTGTTTTTAGTGACCAGTCGCATCCAAACAATCTATGACGATAGTAATTCTTCGATAAACTCGGATATCATTGAATTTATTGAACAGATCATGTAATCTAAATTGTTTCAATTATTTTGTTAATTTGGTATATACTTTGTCCCGATTTGTAAGAAATTTGCTTGAATTTTTTTATTTTTTTGTGTAATTATTCTATTATTAAAAGTACAATCCTTAAAATATGACGTTACCCAATTTTGGGATGAAAATATGACTAAATTAGGATACAAATAGATGTGCTAGCTACAAAACATGAAAAATTATTCTTGGCAATTCTATGCAAGGTATACTATTTTTATTTTAAACTGGAGGAATCACCATAAAACGATTAAATGCACCGCAATTAAGTTTACAAAGAAACCCTGGTGTCACAAGGGTTGTACAGCCCCATTCGCCGGTACGTGTATAATAAAAACAAATTACAATCTTTAAATAAGTATATTTCCTTATTCATACAAGTATAATATATTATATACAAACATAATCTAAACATTTACCTACATTACTCAGTCTGATTCAGTACAGGATATTTAATCTACTTATTGAGTAACATAACTGCTAATTGGAAAATTTAATCCGAATTAGTAATTTTTAAATGGTCAATCATAGGCAAAAACAAGCATAATTTTAGATTGAATACGACCCTTAAAAATATACCTGTTGTGATTTGTGGTAGCCGCACTAATAGATTTAATTGTAGTTATATGGGACAGGGATGTTTAATCGTTTTATGTCTAGCCCTCCAGTTTAAAATGAAAATAGTATATTATGAAAATGAATTAATACTTTTAAGATTTTATTAAGCAATTTCTAAACATACTTTTTCGTTTTTGAAAAATTTTTATTATTAAAATATTAATTAAATAGAACTTAATAAGATATACAAAAAAAATATTTTTAAAATATTTTGAAAATTGGGTATATTCATAGTGTATTACTATGAATTGATATTGGCAATAATGTCACAGCACGGCGCTGTATTTCCGGAAAGGTCGTAAATAAATGAACGTTAGATTTCAAATCTTCCTTTTGTAGAAGTCAGCCGTTGAGCTATTAAGTGGGGTATAGGATTTAACTTCTGAATATTGATTAAAATTCGAGTCAAAATGGAATTAATTGATTATGTTTATGATAGATTTATCGTTTGCAGACCAGTCATCTTGGTAAGTCATAAATTTGCATCAAATATAATATACATTTCAATAATACATGAATTTTTAGCTTCGACCTTTTAATGAAATCATGAACGAATTTTTCGTTGACATAATTCTCATATTGACTACATTCTTCTTCTGTTTTATAACAGTTTATCTAGGAGTATTTTTCTTTCGTAAAACAATACATAAAGTTTTCCAAGATAAAGAAACTCAAACGCAGAAAGTAAAATGGGATAAAGGGACACAGACATACAATTATAACAAACCATCCATTACGCGTAAGAATGTTTCTTTTTCTTTACTTCATATCATACTAATCTACATTTGTTTCAGATACTCTTACTCGTCGATTAATTGTTCTAGAAGAAACTCTCTCCCCTGATTAATTCCATTCGAATTTGTCATAACATTTATTGTTTCAAAATTTTTGTACATTTATAAACACTTTTGAACATGTGCATAACAATGCTTGTAAATTATGTGTATCAATAAAAATTTACAAAAGGAATTTATACTCATTTATTTATATAACAAAAAAAAAATAAGAATTAGAATATTAATATGAAAATCATACAATATTTTCAAATAACAACCTTTTGTATCTGTAGTTACCTTAAATCATTCTATTTGAATTGATTTATATATCAAATGTGGGAATTAGAATATTAATATGAATCTGAATATAATAATATAGGATACAGGAACACCAGAACAAATCATATTTAAAATCTATTGAAAAATATCTATACTTTTGTACGAAAAATTTATTGTTTTGTAAAATAAAAAATATATGCTTTTCTTTACGATTAAATTTATTCAAACATTTACGTATTATGATTTACATCGTTAAAGAAACTTAATCTATTTATTTAATGTATCACAGAAAATCATATTTCATTATTGAATAAAATCCGAGTAAATGATATTTACAATTCAAAATCAAAGGAGTATTCCCTCACTGACATATCATTCCGGTGACACACGGAGGTTTAGCAGTCGTCACCGAAAGGTTTCCGCCTGCCGCTACGGTCTACCGACATGCCATCCAGCCGCTATCTACGCCAGTTCTGGTAGCCCACTAGCCGTCGTGGCGTACCACAGGCCGCCGGACCGTTACCTGCACTAACATTGTTATCCCCAGGGGTCACAGTCACTGGCTTTGCTGGGAAATATCAGTCTACAAGACCACAATAAATAACTATAGTTCAATTGCAATGTAATGATGTTTGTTTCTGCACTAATTACAGTAGTTTACTATAAATGACGTTTTTCAGATAAGAATAATTTATTATATTTTTTTAAAGTTGTTTATGTCAAATAATAAGTGTTTACTAAATAAATTAAATGGTTTAGGGCAAGGGCAGCGGTTACTACGTATCAACTTCAGACCTAATGATGATGATGAATTGATTCCTTGATTCAAGTGGCTTTCGCTGTTGACCAATTCACTGTAACTCGCTCTGGAATCGACCTGCAGAACGTGGCCGATTTTATGAAGCCCAAGAAATGCCAATATTATATACACAACTATATTTTCAACCTTTAGTACACTAAAGATAATTCAAGTTGGTTTTAATAATCAATCTGTCGCTACGGACTTTTAATGCAAAAGTTGTAATACTTGTATTCAGTGAACAAGTTTTTAAAATTGGTTTTGAAGGTAAGTTAATTTTGAATGTGCATATCTAGTACAAAAATAAATATGTACATTTAAAAACATTTATATGAAATGAATAATGTATAAATAAAAAATTAAGCATTCAAAAATAGTTGATATATAAAATGAAAAATTTGTTCGTGAATGTGCAGTCTGCTTATGATTGGAATAGGACAGTTAAATGGCAGAAGTGAAGGTAACAAAGTGAAAATGAGTTTTGATTTCTAGCCGACAATAAAGTAACAAGTTTATTTAAAAATTATTCAATTCGTTTTATTTGTTTACTCGCGGATATTACATTTTCATGTTGATCGTAGTATTTCCTATTAGTTTGAATAGTTAACGGTTTTGAATATTCTAGTTTACATATAATGAATTTTATACATAATCCATTGTTGTTGCTGGAATTGGAGTATTGTACAATCTGTCGGGAGACCAAAGCCAGTGGTGTAAACTAGGACTTATCTAAATGTTAAGCCAATTTCTTACTCTTGTTGATAATTTCAAATACATGATCATCATTTCATCAGAACGGAGAACGTTATACAAGTTTCATAGAATTTCGAATAGATTTCAATTCACTTCAATCCTGTATATACAAATAAATATTTAGGTGCTATACACAACACTTTTCTTGTGAGTAACTAGATTGAAATCCTCAAAAAGAGTATTGAGTACAAGTTTTAGGGCTTAAAATTAAATTTTGTTACAATTTGTTTCTACAAACACACATTCACATACACCCAGTCGCACCATATATATATATACACGTGTCCTACTGAGTGCCGACGTCTGCCAACAGAAAAATATATGTAAAATATAGGGGGCGAAGCAAGACGCAGGCCATGCAGTAAGCAGGACGCTCCCTGTATATGTATTGTATCGTCAGTCCACAATTCCACATGTACACAGTAAAAAAGAAAAAACAGAACATAAAGAGAAAGAGCAACAAACTCATGATCATAGTATCATAGATCACATCATAATCAATCGTAATAAAAAACTAGTAGATGGCTCCTTTGGTGCTTCTGCTTCGGCTTCGGTTCAGTGTTCAATGTAGATTTCATGAGTTGGGCGGATGCCGACGTTCGTAGTCTCTATCGTAGTCGCGGCGGTAATCGCGCTCGGGTCGCCACTCCCCGGGCGAGTATCGGTCACGACTAAACACAGGCTGCTCTTGGGGTCCACTGGGATATCCGGGCGGCGCCGGCGTGGGTGGCACACCCCAGTGCGCCGCGTAACGTTGCGGACCTGCGGCTGCACCACGTGCATACCCGCGGCCCCAATCTCTATCATCTTTCAGTCGGTCACGTACATCTCTGTACGGAATGCGTGGGTATTCGAAACGGTCGCGCTCTCGCTTGGCCCAACGCTCCGACACTTGGTCGGGATAGGGTACGCGTGGTTCGCGCGATTCACGTACTTCACGTGATTCACGTGTCTCGCTTGTTTCACTGCGGTCCGCTCGATCGCCTCGATCTCGATACCGTTGCTGCACGGGACCAGCTGATGCTGAGATGCCACCGCCTTTTCGCATGTTACGTTGTCCATAGCCCCGGTTCCACTCGTGCTCGTCGTCACCACCCGCCGCCTCCTCGCGTCCCTTGCCCCGACCCTTCTCTGAGTTCTTCTCTTTCTTGTCACGGTTCCTATAAACATACACATAATTATATGTACAGATACTCGATTAGTGATACTAGTTGAATACCTTTCCGAATGTAATTTCTTGGTATCTTTGTCTGTTTCTCGTTCAGAGTCCTCATCGTGGCGGCGCTTGTTCGAGTCTGTACGGTCACGATCCTTGTCATGCTCTTTCTCTCGGTCGCTGTCTTTTTGAGTACTGTTCGTGCTCGACTGTAACTAGAATATTTTCATGTACTGTATAACACTGGTTATTAACAGCATTACTTACATCGTGTTTTGCTTTCTTTGATTCATGTTTACCTTCTTTTTCACTCTTTTTAGATGCGTGCTTATATAATTTATATAATTTTTTCGCATCAAATTCAGTAAATTTAGATACAAAGTACCACAAGTTACTAAAAACAATTAAATAAATGTAAAATACATAATTGGTACTTTGGTTGATTTATTTCTTACCTGCGCCATTCTTTCTGTTGTTCGGGTTCAGTGTACTCGTTCAAACAAATGTTGATCTGCTCACCGATCTGCAGTAGACACATTCGCGTGTGTTGTACCTGATCGGTCTCAGACAGTGACTGATCAGGGTTATCCAGTGCTTTAAGAGCTTTTTTCACAGGTCTCATTTTCTCTTTACACTGTAACGTAATAATAACAACAACATAACACAATATAACAATATGTGTATAAATCGTAACTTACTTCGTTAAATATTGAAGGATCTAAATCACCAAGTACATCTAAAGCCCTGGGTTCATTATTAGCAGTGAAATGCATGGGACCAGCTTCATTCTTCTTCTTTTTGTCTCGCTTAATTTTCTTTTTGTCCTTGGCCAACGCCAACGAATCTTCATGTTCTTCTTCGGACTTTGTTTTGCTCGGAGACTTGAGGACTTTCTTACTAGTGCTGGAACTGAGCGAGTTCTGTGTAGTGGTAGTATTTGTCGTAGCATCGTCTGGCGAACTGGCTTCATCATTCTCAATGATTTCTTTCGTTAATGTTTTGGCCTCCTTTGCTTTCCGCTGTCGTTTTGGTTTTTGCACACCCTTTTTAGTATCCAGTTGTCGTTTTAATACTTTGAGCAAGTATTCGGCCCGGGACTGTAGGTGTTTCCCCTGCGGTTTATTGTCGCCATTGGTGAGAATCTTATCGCTGATGCCGAGTGACGGGTCCATCTTGATAGCTTCCCAGGAACCCATGCCATACTGATAGATGCCGAGTAACAATTTCGAGTCCTCAGCCGCCGTCCATTCCGTGTCGAAGTGTGCGGGTTTGGTGCGAGCATCAAGCAGCCATTTGGCGCGTTCGGCAGCATCAGCAGGCACTGCTTCATCCAATGGTTGCAACTCCTGTTCGCACGCCATCATTGTTTTGGCGTTCACTGATACACCGCCCAGTTTGAAGGATGGACCACGAGCTCGTTTCTTACAGACAGATAAGTTACTGTCGTCCTGACAGTTGGCGTCATTATTCTCCTTGGATGCTACATGCTCACCCATGAATGCCTGACAGCGTTCGTGCAACAGTTCACCCAATTTCTTTAGTTCGGCTAGCGGTTTCTCCTGTAGTTCGGCATCGCATGCCACAGCGTCTAAGCGTTTTAGCGGTGCACAAAACTTCTTGTAGCTCTTGACGAAACGTCGAATCTCTGCGTCCGTGAAGCCCTTGATGCGCTCACGGTTGCCCAGCGGTGGTCGACCACGTTTCTTCGGTCGTTCCTCATCACTGCCCTCTTCGCCGCTCGAACTAAACTCTTCTGCGTGCTTCCGCTTCTTGCGCCCCATACCTGACTCACCTAAACACAGTCCCACAGATATCCAAGGAATATACAATCACGTGTCTACATTGTAGACAATCATACTTACCATCGCTCTCCGATTGATTGATTTGCTGTAATGTTTTCCGCGATCTCGGCGGCAGGTACAGATCTTCCATTTCTTTTGACCGTTCCTCCTCTTCTACTTTCTTCCGTAAATTCTCAGGAATGATGTCATCCCAGTCTTTACTCTCGTCTTCTGCGTTAATTTCAGGTGGCGTCGGCTCCTTCTCCTCGTCGAACGCAGCGAAGCTGGCTACTTTAAAGGCAGACAGTAGTTCATCACCCGCCATTGCTGGACCTTCATCTCTGGTCTCCGCGCGTCGTAAAATCTCGTCAATGTCACAGGTAGGCTCTTCATCATTGTTTTCTTCATCTTTGAACAATTCCTCGGCACCAAATTTCAAGATAGCCGTGAGATCTTCCTTGTTGAATGGCGTATTGTTAGCAGAGGCCTTTTTGTCGAGAACGGTGCGGCCTGTGGTATCCATCCGCTGGATGACTAGGTGATCCAGTACCATCTTTTGTTTAGCACGTTCAACAATCTCCTCCTCGACAGAACGAGCGGTAACAAGACGATAGATGTTTACCTGGTTTTTCTGACCGATACGGTGTGCTCGTGCCTGTGCTTGTAAATCGTTCTGAGGGTTCCAATCCGAGTCGAAGATGATAACGGTATCAGCCGTAGCCAGATTGATGCCAAGTCCACCAGCGCGAGTGGATAACAGAAAGCAAAAGTCAGGAGACCCCTCGGCATTGAAATGATCGAGCGCTTGTCGACGCAACTCTCCTTTAATACTGCCATCCAAACGCTGAAAGGGGAAGTGACGTTTCTGTAAATACTCGCCGAGAATATCCAGCATGCGCACCATCTGCGAGAAGATAAGCACGCGATGTCCCGTCTCGCGTAATCGAGTCAGCAATTTATCTAGCAACACTAGTTTACCCGAGCCGCGCAACAATTGTTGCACAGCGTCCTGGTGCGATGCCTGTTGCTCGTACTCGGTCGGTTTCGTGAGTAAAGAGTGATTGCAACACTTTTTCAATTCAATGACAATGTTGAGGAAAGTACTTGTTGAACCTTTAACACCCTTCCGTAACGCATTGTAGTTTTTCGTTAGAATCCATTTATAATATTGTTTCTGAACAGAAGTCATTTCTACACGTAGTATTTGTTCCACCTAGACAACAGAGAATAACAAACATTATGACAGGGATTACTGGATGGAGTATGCCTTACCAGAACCTGCTTACCTTTGCTGGCAATGATTTCTCCACGTCTTTCTTGACACGACGTAGAATGAACGGCTCCAACTGTCTGTGCAGTTTGCTGTAGCCTTTCGTTGATGCGTCCTCGTGGTCTTTCTCAAAGTCTTCCCAGTTCTGAAACCTATCACATCATGACATCATGGCTACATGTATTACTGTGTGAACAGTATTTTATTTACTTGTTCGGCATGATGAAGTGTAGCAATGCCCACAGTTCCTTCAAGCTGTTCTGTAGTGGTGTGCCGGTAATAAGCAAACGCTGATTCGTGTCAAACTCCATGAGCGCTTTATATAACAACGAGTCGTCGTTCTTCAAGCGATGCGCCTCATCAACCAATAGCACAGCCCAACTAATGCTACCGAGGAACGCCTTGTCTTTCAGTACGATTTCGTATGTAGTGAGAATGGCATTGAACTTGAGACGTTTGGAACTCTCGTAACTCCACTCGTACTGTCGAATAATGTTACGTGAACTTACGTCACCCAGGTATGTGACAAAGTTCATTTCGGGTGCCCACTGTGCGAATTCGCGCTGCCAAGACGTCATGGTGGACAGTGGGACGACGCATAGGAATGGTCCGTATAGTTGGTGTGTGTTGAACATGTAATACAGAAAGCAAATGGTCTGTATGGTCTTGCCCAGCCCCATTTCGTCCGCTAGGATCACTGAGTTCTCTTTGCACCATGAGTGGATGAGCCAGTTCAGTCCATCCATTTGATAATCACGTAAACACAACTATAATCATTGGCATCATCATATTATATTTACACTATCTATTATATATTATACGTACTTTGTTATTTGCCATATATGTGGGTTGTGATTTGACTTCGTGAAACTTTGGTCTATATTTTAACACTTTACAATGTCTAGAAGGGGTACGTTTAGAATCTTCACGGTCTTTAAATTCTTCGACTTTCTCGGGCCATTTTCTCGTGATGAGGGAGGAGTCTTCCCACGTTGCATCTGAGTATGGCAAACTTTCCCATTTTAAATAATAGTCAATTCCAGCACCATCTGGTTTGTCATATTTTGCTGAAATTTTGTATATATATATATAAAAATAGTGAAATTCAAAAGTGCAATGAATTACTATTTATTGTAAAAAAAAGATCAACAGCATACCTATAATTCGTTCTACATTATTGTAACTTTTAAGTAACTCTTGTTGCAATTCTAACTGGCATTCAAAATAGTCAATGTCTTCTGGTGTCGCGTGTTCACGCCATATGGAAAGTTCCGTTTCTCGTTTTACGTAGTTCTCTAACTTCTTGATTCCTTTCACCTAAAAGTATAACAAACAAAGAATATCGTATTTATTCAGGATCAGTTTAGAATTGATTACCTTCTGATCTCTGAGCGACTGCTCGGACTCCCATGTGTTGTGAATGTGTGCCCAGTCCTTCCACTTGATGTGGTATTGCATTTCGGTGCTTTCTGCGTCACTCGGGTCCACATCTGCGTTGGGATCGCCGTTTTCCTCCACAGCGTACATCGTTGTTATGTTGCCCGTTACACCGCATTTGCCACGCCGCTGGCCCAATATTTTCTCAATAGTCTCGCATTTCTCCGTCTCAGCCGCCACCTCGGCCTCAATATACTCCACCTCCACCAGATCCTCCGAGTCCGTTTTCTCATCCTCGCTTGCTTCCTTATAGCTGACGGTGGTTGCAGCAGTTCGACGTGATGCCAGTCGCTTGTTATCGTCATCATCGCCGTCACCTTCACTTCCTCCACTTGACTCCTCTGATGTATACGAGCTATGCGGCTTGTGCACACGCGCGCTTCCAACGCCACTACCTCCTTTTATCCCAGTCCTGCGACTTTCGCGCTTTATTGCGCTCAAACGCTTGCTGGGTTGTACTACGCTCTTTTTATCGTTCTCGTCGTCTGAATCCGACGTACTGTCGTCATAATTCCATGACCCTGCATGTCGAGACTTTTGAGAATTAGGTCTCTCACTATTTTCTTCTTCTACGTTTAACCGTTCAGGTTCTTTCCGCGATCTGCCAGATCTTCTGATGCCATATGAATCACTATTTTCTTCCCACAACTGAAATTCATAATATCAAGTTACATTTTTGCTGCATCTTAACTACTGTGCTATAAAATTATTATTATTATATACTAATATTCTTTTATGTATAGAAAAATTAATAAATAAAGATAATAATTCTTAAAAACAAATTTATTACAATAAAATACAAAAATATGTGCATAATTTGTTGGAACAGTAATCAAGCTGCTTATCTAGAATAAAAAGACAACTAATAAAACACAGGGCACAGTCAAAATAAAATTATAACACGCCAATAATATTTGAAACATTTTTATTGAAATTTAGTTGAAAATACCTTATTACATACAATCTATTTTGTATGTTGTTTTTGTTAGAACACTTAACCTGAAAATTCGCATTATACTTACATCTTGTTTGGAATGAATGTTATGTTTAAGTTTGATATTAGGAGATATTGAAGTGGCCGGGCTACTCGAAGAAGGGTTGACTACCTTGTGTGGATGCGAACTCTCCGAAGCGGACGACTCGGACGAACATGAACTGCTGCCCGAGTCACTAAAAAAAAAACAAAACAGAAAACACATCACATATCTACACGTTAATCAACAACATCAATTCTACATACCTATCCGATCCTGAATTCCCTGATGATTCGCTTTTATTTTCGTTGTCAAAGCCAGAACCAGATCCTGATTCAGAGTCCGATAAATTACCGGTCTGAAATAATATAAATTATAGTATTACTACATACAATACATGTTTATATTATATATCAAATATACAACTGCTTATCTTAGAACACTAGACGTATCATCAGTTTTCAAACTGAAATCCAAACTAAAGTATAAAGTTTAATTGCAGGATATTAGATAGAAGAATGTTTCGAAATCAAGCTGTAAAATCAAACGTGTAAATTATCAAACAAAGGACTGCTGTAAATAGAATCAACATTTGTTTACATGAAAATTTTAGACATCAATCTCTAAATAAAAGTATAACGAAAAATGTTAATTTCCTTTAACTAAGATAAATGGTAATGTACATAAATCATTAACTACTGCAGCATCCTAAAAGCGAACGGTAAAGTGATAAAACATACTTTATTTAAATATAGTTATTGTTACAATTTATACAACCTGTAAATTAGAAAAGAAATAGCATAAAATGAATAAAATAATATTGAATGAATAAGTTTCGAAAGGACGTTATGCAATTTACATAAACATAAAGAAATCACAAAACTAGAAGCAAAAAACATTGAAGTATGTATATTACTGGTCACAATACTTGTCAAGCACAAACTTCTGGCTAAAATTACTAAAAAGGGTCCAATTTTTTTTTCGAAATTTCTGGTCCCAGGCCTTTCTAAAAGCAGTAAAGAACTAATATAAATAGAAAAAACAGTGGAACACACGATACTGGAAGTAAAGACAGCTGAAAAACGTATTGTAAACAAGAACAGAGTGCAGAAGAGCTGCTGTAAATCCAAACGTCCTGGGCCACGCCCTTGGTTTCTGCGCCTCTAAAACTCTGTAGAACAATGTACAACATTATAGAATAACATAGGATACAGGTAGATACTAATTCATTTCACTTGGAAATATTTTTCTCACCTTAGGCATCTTTACCAATCCCAATATGGTCTTATGTTCCCGTTAATAGATGTCCGTTATATAATGTAAGAAAGTACACTTTAAAATATTTCGTAGTCTTCTCATGCCTTCATGTACAAATAATTTTGAATTTCAAGAAAATTCAACACTTGAAAAATATAACACTTCATAAGATCAACGGCGTCGCCATTTTACTGCACACTCAGAACGATTTTTAAAATATACATTATCACAAATAAATAATGAATCACATCCAAAACCATATGAACACGTTCTTTTACATTAAACACTGAAATTTACAACAATAATGTTATTTAATCTTTGCATATTAAGTCTCAATTAATAATGACACCAGCGTACATGTTAAATGTGACCCGCAGCCATTTTAACTTTCATTTGGTTTACTGATTCGCCGCTTGCGCTTGCATGACCACTATTATTACAAAATGGCGTAGAAAATACACAGCGGCAGCGAACGAGCTAAAAAACGGAAGGTAAGATTACATCAATATACAAAAATACGGCGCGAACAACATTTTATTTATTTTTTACAAAACTCATATATAAATGTATCAAATTCTTCACATTTGCCATAAGAATATACAAATTAATCATATATAATATATTTTTCAGTGAAATTATACTATTTCAAAACTAACATATTTGTACGTATTTTAATGCTACTGCAAGAAATATTATATTATACATTAATCATGCATTCTATAGCAATTATTTAATATTTAAATGATTAATGAGTATAACAAAACATAATATACATCATATAATGAATTTTATAAACTCAAAATTGGTTCATCTACTACTGTATAACAATCAGAAGAGAATTAATTACACTTTGTTAAATAAAACCGGGAAATTTAAAATGAAAAATGGCGCTAAATACAAAAATATACACATTTTTATTTCAAGTAAAATATATTACTTAAAGATCACATAAGAAAATCTGTTTATTTCTTGTACCATACTTATTATATTTCCATATAGACGTATCACATGTATTAAGATCTCATTAATTGTAAAAAAGAGTAAAATCAACATTTAGCATAAGCCATGTACAAGTATTGAAGCATCTTGAATCAATGTTTTATTAGGTAATTACACATACACAAAATCATTTCCAGCGAAAAAAAAAATTATATATATATATATATATATATATATATATAATTTCCTTATTTTTTTATAAGTATATTATATTTTATAATAATAATAATAAATTTAAAAATTTCATCTGGTGATTGAAGAAAAAATATAATATATCTTTAACATTTTATAAAATATGTTTAAAATTGTCAAATGCAATAAAAAAATGATAATATAAATAGTTAATTCATGAGTGAAATGAACATGAAGAAATGATGTAATGAGGCAGCCGAGTTCTAAGTGGAAGTGACCAGCACTTCTCATATGTTACGTATATATCTTATCTATACAATATCACTTGTCTCACAGTCAAACTAAATTGTTGGCACCGTATCAACAAATTATATAATCATTGTGATGTTCATGTCATCAACAAATGAAACTTTTAGAATAAAATTGTACTTAACACATGAAATCAAATGACTTAGTTACTGCGTACTAATTACAATTCGTATGACACATAGATTTGAATTGAATGAATGAACGCGAGAATATTTAGATTTTTACTTCTATTTCTCACATGTTCTTCACAAATTAGATTTTATATTCTATCTTGTCTTGGTACTGGATTCCGTAATACTAATGCACTTTCAACAGATATAATTGGCAACGAATTCTCACAATGGTAATTTATTAAATGGTTCACACTTTCAAACATTCGATCTTTTGTTCTGACCTGAAACAAAAATAAACATGAAGTAAGAATCGCGCAGAATGCGAAATGGTAACATTTACAACTCCTTCTGGATCGATGAGTAGCAAATGCTTCTTGGTGGAGCCCTGCATGCCTGTTAGCACGTACTGACCCATGGTGCCCTGCGACTCACGCACCAAAAAATCACCATCGTTGCGCACCATGTTCTCCGCATCCGTTCTGCTGATGGCGCCATGAAACCATATCTCCCTCTCTAGCTGTGTACGTTGTGAATGTTGTTCCGTGAACGGTTCTAGGAATTATACGTATACAGTCAATCCTAATCTGCACTTGATTCCATTCTATACTATGCATATACAATGATGTTACTTACGCATATCAAACACATCTCTTGTTGTCACATCGTCGTTGACATAGTCGTGAGCGCGCGCGACCTGTTTGGCAGGCTCGGCGTTCAGATCGATGAGGTAAGACGTGTGCACATTGGGCAACGTGCTGAACGATGGCACAACGCTCGGCAGTGGAGGCACTGGCGGAGGCCCCACGTCTGGCGGCACTTTTCCCGGCAAGTCATTGTAATAATCACGGTCACGTTCGCGTTCCCGTTCCCGTTCACGCTCACGCTCACGCTCTCGAGAACTCACCGGGAATTTACTTAAACTACACAACATATCATCCGTCACCAATACTGCCAATGAGTCGTGTGCTTGTGGTTGTAGTCTACTCACATATTGACTGGATTGTTTTGATGCTGTTTAAAACGCAACTCGAATGCTTGACCGATAGTTGAGATGACATCTTGTGCTAGGCCGCCTCCACATTCTATCACATAACACGCTCGCCAATCGTTCGGGTCTTTCGCTACATACGCGACGAAATCTAATGTATCCTAATCAAACATATCCTATAATGCATACAAGTATCGGTAACGATATTTACAGGGGGAGCAACCACTACCTTTCAAATTTCACATCAAAACTTTATTACTTTACTAATAGATGGGCAGCATTCATTAATTATTTTTCTATTAAATATGTGATGTTGATAAACATTTTCTACTAATGCCAATCTATTTTATAATTTAATAGTTAATTGCAAATAAATCAATATAAATAAGTTAGTAGGTAAATTGTATTAAAATATAGACAATCTTCACTTCAAGTACCAAAGATATATAATTTACTTCAAGTAGATTGTCATTTTGTAACTCTAGTATTACTTGTATATAAGCAGAATACGTTGAAAGCACTTACAGTGTCTCCGCCCGAAGCAAAAGAGATACGAGGCATGTCGTGCAGCGCGATGAGCTGCCCCGAGTCCAGACTGACAAGTTTCAGACTAGTGCTCGAGATGGTGAGGCTGACGTTGCTGCCGGCGTGCTCCATGCGTGGAAAGCTGGAGATATGCTTGGCAATTCGACGATCCAGCACCCGCGCTTTATCCGTTGCCCTCAGTCCTGCAGCTTCGCACACTCTGTTTATGCATTCCCTGCATCGTATCACATGTTATGTATTATACAAACAATATTATTACATGTTTACCTAGCAACTTGTGATCTAGTATCAAATCCCAGACTCTTCATGGATGTATTTACTTCCAAACAACCAACGTACTAATTAAAATATAAGATATTTATAAAAGTCATTATCAATATGTATATCGTTCCTACCCTCAGTGTATATGTCACACCTTCTTTAATTATAAGCATATCAGAATGAAGCCAACCTCTTGTTGGCTTATGTATGAAACCTCCGCCCTGTTCGGTACTCAATTTAGACATTTTTACACTGGTACTCTTATACTAGTAATGTCTATACAATTTACTTTTAGTTTTGCATTTAGACATCAAATATAGACACAGAAAGAAAATTACACTAATACAATTTTTTATATAAAATATCGGTTTTCATGTAGCAGCAATATATGCTCTCAATATTATCATAAAAATGGTGTAACTACGTGCATTGTATCCACATTTATGTCCTTGAAGTCTATTTAATTCCATTACGTTTTTCGTACTATACTACGTTCATTAGTTTTTCTATAACTGATTTAAAAGACACTATTTTTTTTTATTCAAATAATAACCAAATCAATTTCACCATTCAATTCATTTAATTCTGTATTTAAATGTATTACTTAGCTATTAATTTTAAAAGACAATAATAAAAACAACATTTTTCAGGTTAAAGTTTTGGTGAAATAAATATATTTGATATGTAATGAAATAACTATTATTATACGAATATTTAACAAGTGAGATTATTTATTATAATTCCTGTTTATGAGAAATCCGTATTCCCGCTACAAATAAGTGCGTTTGTTTTAACGACAAAAGTGAACAGCATCTTAAAGTTCATTTTGAAATAGAAACTTATCAATCATAATCTGATTCTGAATTCTGACAGCATTTTGACAGATTCGTTTGTTTAAAAGTGCATGTTATACGAGTTATATGTAGAATGATATCATTTTATTAGTAATTATTTTTAAATATGTCTCGTGCACGAATAGTATGTTCAGAAATTTTAAGCAGAATGTCACCAGTACATCATTTAGATGAGAAAGTGTATCCTAATTTAAATACGGCCCAAGAGAAAGTTTTTAACCTATGCTTCAATGAATGTTCAAATGGCGAAAACACAGATGTTTCCAGCGTATTATCTGAAATTAATACAAGTATGGATGATTGGCTTCGACAAAAAACTAGTTGCACATCTATGGACTGTATTGATAGTGCTTACCTAAATGATATTAATTTTTTATCAACTAGAGATCCTGAGATGTGTTCATCTGATGTAGGGTTAGAGCTAATACTTGTTAATAATGAAAAAAAAGAATCAAACTTAAACTTTTGCACAATAAATGATAAAAACTCTGATCTTGACTACACAGATCCCCTTCTGAATCTAGTACCAATGAATGAAGTATTATTACGTAAGACTGAAACTAAGTGTGATAATTTATTAAGTGGGAAAGATTTATATACATCGGATGGAGAGACTAGTTTAATGAAAGGTAGACCTGTGTGGGATACATTAAGTATTGCAAGTCGGAAAAGTGACTGTGATGTGGGAAATAATAGTGACTTTGCAGATTTTAACTTGCTACCATTATCGTTTGATGCGAGCGATCACATCAGTGCATTAGACCCAGTTGCAGAAAATAACAATCATGTCAAGAACCAGTCTGGCCCTTGCTTGAAAAGTCCGTCACTGACATCGACATCAGACATTGGATCTGATTCAAATGAGGCAATTCATACACTTGTTTCTGAATTTCCAGTAGTAACCAGCAATAGTAACCAAGCATCAGCAACACCTGTATCCCTGACACCAGCACCAACATCGCCAACTCAACGAAATAAGAGGCTCACGAGTATCAAGCGACCAAATATTTTACGAACAACAAAACATAAAGCGTCACCACCGAATCCAAAGAATATGAATCTTGATTTATTAAATGAATCTGTTTTCGATTTGACTAATGACGAATTATTAACATTGTTGCCAGAGACAGACACGAAGAATTTAGTACGACAGCAGAGTATCAATGAGATGGTGGGATCCGTAGCCGTTGTGTCGAGTGTGGTAGGTAAGACGCGCATTGCCATTCAAACGGTGCGTGGCCTGGAGCGCTACGAGGGCAACACCAGCGAATTAATGGAGATGCCTGTAGCAGGAGAACACATCATCACAAGTGTTCGTACAGCAGCAGCAGCGGCAGCGGCAGCAGCAGCACACAGTGAGACAGAGGACTGTCTGGTGCGCGACATGTTGGCCGTACTGGGTATTTCAGACGACATGCTGTATAGCATTGGATTCGGCACCAACCTAAACATGCGACTCTGGCTGTGTCCTGAGCACGAATGTCGACGCATTTTCAGCCGTTTAAACACACTCAAGGCACATATTCTCTCACACTACGGCCTCAAGCCGTTTAAGTGCGACTTTCCAAATTGTCCGTGGTCATTTTACACTTCGTTCAAATTAAAGCGACACCGTGAAACGCATCTAAAGCGCAAAGATTTCACGTGTACCGTAGCGGACTGCAATCGCAGCTTCACCACGGTGTACAACCTGAACACGCACCTTAAATTACATGAGCGACCAGCGCGACTCAATTGCTTGGTACGATCATGTGCTGCACGGTTTCAAACCCGTCGCGCCATGGAAATGCATTTGAAGACGCACGAATTGTCATTGGCTCCATATCGTTGTGTGGCGGCTGGTTGTGCCAAGCCCTACTTCTCGTTGGGTGCGCTCACGGCACATATGCGCGTCCACCAGCACAAGGAGGAGGAATTACGTTGTCAGTGGGAGAACTGCGGCCGTCGTTTCGACAAGCCGTGTCGTTTGAAGGCACACATGCGCGTTCATACGGGAGACAAACCGTACGTGTGCCGCTACCAGGATTGTCATTGGGCATTTACTAGCTCCAGTAAACTCAAGCGCCACCAGTATAAACATAATAACGAGCGTCGCTTTCGCTGCACTATCGGCGACTGTACCAAGGCCTTTATGCGCTCCGAACATTTACGCGAGCACACGTTCACGCACATTGCTCAACGCACCTTCCAGTGCCCCATCTGTGGCGAAAAGTGTTCAGCAAAGGCTACGCTGTACGTGCACAAGAAGAAATTTCATCCTAACGAAATTAGCAAATCAGTACCAGTATCAGACACTAATCCAACTAGTACTGACAGTGAAAAGACTACGTTCGTCATACAGGACATTGATGGTAAAGAATACAAAGTCAGTATGCCAATAACGAGTACGAATACGAGTACGAGCACTAGCAGTAAACCAAGAGGACTACGAAAACTAAAATCGAACAAGAGTTGTGCACGCACCTATCTACCTTATACTGATTCCAAAACAATTGTCCTGGAAAACAATATGGATGATGTGGTGCTGAGCAGTAGCTGTAGTACAAGTCACGAGAATGAGAACCAGACTGTGTACTTAAGCGATATCATGTTACAGGTGAAGGTGTGATCATCACTAATCTCTAACATATAATACCTGCTATATGCTTGTATTTCAATGTTTCAGGATGGGTCTAATGCCGTTGATACCGCAGGCGTCGCGGTCACTGGCGACATGTATGCGCACGACGACGGAGACGAGTACATTTTGTTGTTTGATTCCGGTACCAGTACAAGTTTTCCAGAATCAACAGTTAATTTAAAAGATCTTGATTAATATTTTACTATCTATGTACATAAATATACCTATTTTTTATAAATGTTAACCGAGACTACATTATAAATATGTAATCTTTGTTGTGTTTATATTACTATTTTATGTGTAATTGAATATAAAAAATATTTATTTGTGTCATTTTTATGTTTTCAAGTTGTAAATATGCGGCGATCATAATATATTTTAATGTAGTCTCTTTTTATTTATTAAAACTTTATTTATTGTTAAGAATGTGTACCATTTTTTTAAATGACAGGCGTTTACACCGAACTTTAATTATTCTTTATGTAGTTGGAAAGCAATATATTTATTTAATATAATTAAAATTTACTGCTATAGTTTTATTGTATTGAAGCTAAATAAAGTTTAGTAATAAAAATATGGATTTTTATCTAAATTAACATGATTTAAAAAATCTTTTTGCCTGGCGTATATATAAATCAAATGTTTATAACAATATTAAATACTCTTTCTAGAAATATATGAGCAATACTAAAAATATACTTTTCATTCTCAAAGAATAAACTAACATGTGAAAGTTTAAGGTGAAACATCCGCTTAATTAAATCTTTGTCTTTATGAACGAAACTTTGAAAAAATTTTCATATTTGTATAATTTTAAAACGCGCGCTAATACCCCTACCACTATTTTAAATAGAATTTTCCAGGTTTCCTGTGATTGGTCAAATCTACATTTTTGTCAGGACCACAAGAAACCCTACATACACGATAACATTTTGTCGGAAGTCTAACTTCAGGCCGTACGTTTGAATAAAATGAACCGAGAACGAGCCAGAACTATAGTTTATACGGATATTGTGAACAAGCTTTGCAGTCAGTGCTGTCATGGCTGCGTAATGGCAGTTTCTCCCTCCCCATTTAGAAGATTTGTGTCATGGCGTCTGTTGTCGTGTAAACAAGAATGTTTTGACAAAATTTGTTCATGCAGTGCTTGTTTCAATTAGTTAGTGTTGATTATAGTGTGTTGTGTTTGAAGAACAATTCTTTCAGCCGCATGGTGCACATATCAAATGTCTGCAGTTACTCATACTGTTTCAGGTTAGTGTTAGTGTATTGTCCTATCATTTCTCGGCCTTGAATTTCACTCATTTTTCATATATTCGGTAAATTGTTCTTATTTTTCAAAATATTTTTCTATTATCAAGATATAGTCAATACAGAAATGACAGATTTTGCGAATTGCTTGTAACTTTAATAATTATCATATTCTCTAAAAATTATTGATTTACATGATCAAAAATATAATGTATTTTATGATGTTCTGAATTGTACATATTTTAAAATAGAAACATGCTACGTATCCACTAACAATTCTAATAAATGATATAATTACATATGAAATGTATACAGAATACAAGTTTTGAAAGATTGCAAAAGTAATATATTTGATCAATTGTAACATTCGTTCTGTTTCAATTTTGAAAAATATATGTTTGCAAATATCTATACAATGAATGTATTTATTTTTCTAGGAACTGACCCAAGTAAGGTCATCCAAAAACGCCGTGCGGGTAGTATTGGGTAAGTTATTTTTATTAATAAGTACAATTAATTAAATAGATCATATACGACACATTAAATGGTTCGCACGTAACAAGCAATGGTGTGGCGTAGGTAACTATGATTTCCCAACTAACATTTAGATAGATTTTATATTTGTGCAATAGATGGCGACTCTGTCACTCGGCTGCCGCAGCGTGCAGTGCAGTGTAATCAAATTATTTGATAAGATAAAAATACGAATTGAAAAATTCTGGTAGCGACTAGTTACCACATACTTGATATTCGCTATTGTCATATTTTAGGAATAAGTAACATACAAAAGCGACGCCTTCCAAGATTCAATTACGATAAATGTTGCTTAAATTTTTATCATCTAATGATTAGTTAAGTTTGTTTACCTACTCGCTACTCTCTATTCAGTCCCATTCATTATAACATGTGCTATTTGTATCATATTTCGTGAAAAAATGTCTTATATAACACTGAGTGTTGTATATACGAATGTGTAAATAAATGCCAGTTCATTGTTTTATTCTTGATTAGTAAATCTCTTATTTTAAAAAGACAATGTCACAACGTAACTCGAACGTGCGATCTAGGCATCGAATAAAATACTGATTACATTTATCGGTATATTACTAAAAAAATCTATTTCTGCATATTACCCGTTTAATGTAATAATGTTACCACATTAGGTTTCCTGTTTTCCAAATTGACCAAATTACCCCGAGTCTACTCTTCTATATCATCTCATATTTTATACAATTTCATGTTAATAGAGATGATTTAGAAGACTAGACACGGGATAATTGTTTTGTGGTCATATTATAATTTAGAAAACGGGAAACTTGATGCGGTACCATTTTTACATTAAACGGTTAATGTATGGATGATATTATGAAGAAATTGATTTTTTTGGTAATATATCGAGAATTGTACAGTTACAGTGTCACTTGAAAATACGTGATGGTACCATTTAATAATAAAACAAAGTAATTTAACATTGAATGAGTTCAGATAAGTAGTACTTGAAATGTAATTTTTATTTAGTTGTATGTTTCTATTTTGTAGTTATATAGTTATTCATTTATTCTAGTCTCGCTTTGCATTAAACTTGTTCAATTAAACGAACTGAATTTGAAACGGACAAGTGACAAATATGACATTTTCAAAAATAATTTTTTTATACAGATTGAAAGAATACTGATTAAAAAAAAATAATATTAATTCAGATGTCCGTTCAATTTGTATGTGAAATAGCTAAATAAGATTATGAACGATATTGGTAGATAGGTGATAAGGTGATAAAGCACCATGCTACAGCCATTAATAAGAGTAAATCCGTGCTCATTTCGGCGTGTAAATTGGTAAATCCCATAGTCTCAGTTCCAGTCAGCCTGTAGTTACCTTTGATCCCGTGTTGGTGTGTCTGTGTGCCGTCATGCTCATAGCCCGAACCGTCTCCATGAATACCAATTACCTGGAGCCCGTGTGAAGCCACTGACACTGTCACTGTCACAAGACCACAACCCTGTACATCTTATTCGTTCCGTAACATAATGAGGAGATAACTGCTTCAGTGCTTCAGGAACAAAACAAATGTCAACAGTCATGGTTATATATGATGTGCACTAAGTGATAATCCGTGTTTCTTAATGTACATTACAAGTTGGATGTCACTAGTGTTTACAGAATATCTCGTATTTATGACGCTTGACTCTGTTATAATTATCTATGTTTTGTATGTAGCAGATAGAAAGATAGAAAGATGTACTTTGGTACACTACACTGGTAATGTGATTATGGAGAGGGCAGAATAGCCACGCCTCCCGCGCTGTGTTACCGGTGTCGCACGGTGCACGGTGTTACTGTACTACAGTGGTAGGTGTAGGTACCGTGTTGACTTGACTGTTCAGTTCGTATCGTTCACTTGCGCGCTCTAGTGTTTGGCAATGTATTCGTGCTAGTGTTGTGATGTACGCGTATGCTGCTGGAGGCAGCGGTTACGCGCCGCCACTATATCCCGGCGCCGGCGGCGGTGGGGCTGCGCCACCCCCGGGTCCTGGTTCCGGCTCTGGGCCTGATCATCCGCCTGTCCAGGCTCCGTACTCTAAAAGGCGCAGGTAACAAACGAGTCAAGTAATATCGATGCGTGATGATGATACAATGCCATGTGCCATGTGCCACTGACATACACGTGTGTGTATATACAACACAGATAGGCACTACTCGTCACTCGAACATTCGTGCCTATAGCTCTAATCATTATTGATATCCTTGAACTTTGTTATAACTCATAATGATCTGCAGCGGTTTCCGTTTCTCTTTCCCAGCTTGTGTTGTTGCTGTTCATGTTCATGTTACTGTTACTGTTTGTGCGAGGTGAAATGCGCTGATGCGGGCATCGAGCAACCGAGCGCTGTGCCGCTGTGCTCGACGCTCTATACTGTAGGGTTACAGTTTCCCACGGCCTCAACCACATATATATATATATATATATATATATGTATATATATATAGGGTGTTTCAGGACTAGTGTAACAAACTTTAACAGCTTATTCCTGAGGTCACTTTGAGCCAAAAATGTCATATGAACATAGGTCCTATTCCTTCTAGTTACCAAAATACAAGAGGTTAAAGTTCTATAAATAACACGAAATTTTCAAATTTTTGTAATCAAGATACTTTCGGAAAACAAGAGTTTTATTGAAAAGCCATACCTTCTTTGTCTGAATTAATTTTATTTATTAATATTAATATGCATACGAGTTCAAGGCGCTCATTTTGAACACTTGCTGTATTTTTTTTAAAATTTGTTATCTTATTTCATATTATGTTAACCAATTCCATGTTTAGTTATGTTGTTCTGTGTCTATTTAATTGTGTCATTTTATGTAAATAAAATTAATTAAGACAAATAAGGTATGACTTTTCAATAAAACTCTTGTTCTCCGAAAGAATCTTGATTAAAAAAATTTGAAAATTTCGTGTTATTTATAGAACTTCAACCTCTTGTATTTTGGTAACTAGAAGGAATAGGACCTATGTTCATATGACATTTTTGGCTCAAAATGACCTCAGGAATAAGCTGTTACACTAGTCCTGAAACACCCTGTATATATATAATGTATATACCTGGCCGTCTGGCCCTGATATTACATTACATTGATGTAAGATACTCATTATATCATAATAGTGATAATGATAATGAATCGGATTTGGTTATTTGGTACGTGGCATCACGATCCGCGATCCGCGAACGCGATGTTGTGATAAACCGCTCATTAGCCCTGCGGTCCCGTACAAATCGGAAGACAGGGCGACGGGAGGAAATTAGAAATGCACTTATCAACCGTCCGAATCATAAACATGAGTGGAGTGTACTGTAACTATTTGTACAACAGAACACAAATCCTCCGTACGTGTCTTTTGCACGGTGCCATCAGGTGCATTTGATAATCATGTTTTTAATGTTGTTTAATACCCATAATGCAACTTTGTTATTTGCTTGGGCTCTGGTTCATTACGCGCCCTGTGAGTTGGAAGCTGCAAGCGTGTTGCAAAGCTCTGATATCGAACAATCTGCACACTTCTCTACTAAATGTTAATTGTGCTATTGCAACAGCAACAGCAACAGCGTTTCTTATGACCGTGTAAGATCATCTCTTGCAACATAGAATATTAGTCAAAAGTATAGCATCCGCCTATAACGTATCGTATGTGTACTTGTATTGTTTCGTTGTTATGGAGATAAAGAGCAGAGCTGTTGTTTATTTTCGTTATAATGAGCGCGAGCCTAATCGTGTAAACGTAACATAAAAATGTAAAAACCGCTCTGTACATTGTAGATGTGCGTGTATACTGCGTATTGCGTACTTTTTATGTTTTAGTGTCTCGCGGCTATTTTGTTGAGCCAGCGAAAAACGAACACATTTCATTCCTAATACAAACATTTTTTAAGTGGAAGAGAAACGTCATCAAAATTTGTAACTAGAATAAAGACGTCAAAGACGCCTGCGTTTATACGATATACAAAAAAAAATAAATACAATGAGTGTTGCATAAATGTATAATAAATTTCCTAACTTTTTAAATGCTTTAGGCACACAAATCACTACAAAATTGACAAACGACAACTCGAAACAAAATGAAGTGAGACTCAGATATAAATGTAAACGTTTTCAAATGCAGTAGGTACGAATGTCTGTAAACAAATGAACTTCAATTCTTTTACATAAATTAAAATTTCTTGAAAAACGTTGGCTGGTAGCACAAGCTCTGTTTTTGCCTGTTTTAAGGGCAGTGTATTTGGGTGTTTTAGCTATCTCTAACATGTTAAATCCGTGCTCTTAGAACACCTGAAAACAGAGCTTGTGCTACCAGCCATTATGTTTAATTGTTTTAATTTTAAATAATTGTAAATATCATTAATGTGTACTTTCCTTATAATAATTTCTTTTTCACTAAACTACAAATATATCTATCATATATATGGTGTCTCTCTTCTGCTTAATAAAACTTTGTATATCAGTATTTCATTGCAACTAAAACTAACCAACGTTTCAATAAATTGTGCATTAAGCAATTTCTTATTTTATATTTCATAATCATACATTTCCACATAGTTTATTATTACGAATATATTTTTGTCTGCTGTCCATTGTAAAAGAAAATTTGTACGAGTTTTATATTTAAGCTTTCAACGCTTTTGTTACTTAAGAATGTATGATTTTAGTTGCACTTGTCTATATGAATAGTTTTTCTCAAGACAATTTGGAAGCAATCATTCCTACACTGCCACAGAATTGCCAACACAGCTAAAATGAAACGTTGGAGTGACATATAATACTCGTACATAATAAGTCCGCGTCAACTCATTACCCTGTTCTTGTTATTAAATGTAGATATCATGGAAATGTTAAATGCTACCAAACTACATATTGTATACCAAGCACTCTTGAAACTAAATTTTCAGTTGAATCGCTCGTGTGTTCAACAGGTGAACATGTGTCCTTACTCGATTTCAGCATTGACTTTATGTTACGTACCTTACTGTATTTCATTTCTGGGCAAAACTTGTACATTTTGTAGTTATCTTAAAATGTAAATATAATTAGTTTAGTGATAATGAAACGTGCCAATCGTTAACATGTATAATAAAATACAATCAATATCTTTATAATAAACGTGAATGTGTACAACACATAACATACAAAAAAGTGTTAATAAATTGCGAATATATTTATTGTGTAACTACTGGTAACATAGTTATTTCATTTATATGATTTGCTAAAATTGCATTTAGCACTACTGCTATTTAATACGATTACGTATATTAAGTACAAGTTGAATTAAAGTTGTATTATATTTCACTTCTCATTTGCTAATGATGCTACAATTCCTATAACCAACAAGAAATAGAAAATTAAATATATTTACATAAACATCGAGTCATCTGATTACTGATTGTAGATAAATATAGTAGAATAGAAGGTTATCGTTGCTCAGTTGTCGCTCAGTTTTTTATGGCGTTTGTGATTGTTACAGATCAGATGAAGACGACCCAAGTGGCAGTAAATACACTAGAATGGAGGACGAAAGTATTCAAGACAAGGAACGTTTTGCCAGGTAAGTATCAACTCTAAGCTTCACACTGAAATTGTTATATTTGTTATTGTAGTGCACCAACCATTGTTATCTTTTTTATTGAAAGGTATTTTTCGAATGGAACTATCACACTACACAAAAAGTAAAAAGATAAATATTGATGCAATGATTGAACATTAGAGTGATTTGTAGGGTAGCGTAGTTTGTTGTTTGTTGCGGCCAATCGAACGTAATTAATTAGCTAGGACTAGGAGGTCGCCGGTCGCGACGTAAATCTCTCGTGTCGCAGTTTCACGGTCCGTGAGTGACCGATCACCCTGCGCTTGAACCCCGCCCCTCTATACCAAGATTCAGTAATTGAGAAAGTTTCACATGACCTCTACGGTAGAGTGTTGTTATTGATGTGATGATGTGTTTACCTTGTTTTGTTCTTCGCCCCAACTGTAGGGAGAATCATTGCGAAATCGAGCGGCGGCGCCGCAACAAGATGACGGCATACATCACGGAGCTATCGGACATGGTGCCAACGTGTAGCGCGCTGGCCCGCAAGCCCGACAAGCTCACTATTCTTCGCATGGCAGTCGCGCATATGAAGGCGCTTCGAGGTAAACATAACGTCGTTATTCGTTACTCGTTGTTGATCATACCGTCACGTCAATCACATTCAACTGTCATCATCTAAACGCTAATATCATTTCAGCTTTTAATTTACATGTAAAAACAGAAATAAGTTATTTGTGGCAGTGTGTGAGTGCGAGAGTCGAGGAATATGTATGTGTGATTTCCCAGAATCGACACAGGCGACAACCGACCACCATCACTACTGTTATCTCGTTTCGTATTCTGAACATACATCGCGACATGCCATGGCCATGGGCATGGGCATGGGCATGGGTTATGTCGCTATGTATGACCAGGAGTTACATGTTACAGAGATGACAGGGGACTGCAGCGAAAGCGAAACAATGGAAATGTTACGTTATTTGTTGCCGGATGTAAGAACCGCACCGCACCGCACTCTGCATAGATATATCCAATATTCTTTCTAGCTAGTAGCTACCATTTGTTGTTTTCTTAGATGATGACGTGATAATATGTCTCTTATCAATACTTACTGTGCTTGCTGCATTCATATAAATAAACGAATGTTGTTACAGGCACTGGGAATACTAGCACTGATGGAACGTATAAACCATCCTTTCTTACCGATCAGGAATTAAAGCATTTAATTTTAGAAGCTGCCGATGGTTTTTTATTCGTAGTTAGTTGCGACACTGGACGTATCATTTACGTATCGGACTCAGTCACACCAGTGTTAAATTATTCACAGGTACATCACGAACAAATTCAATGCATTCGCGCTATCTAACTAATGTCGAATTTTATTTAACAGAGTGATTGGTATGGTTCATGTATTTACGATAATTTACACCCTGAAGATGTAGAGAAAGTTAGAGAACAACTTTCAACGCAAGAGCCACAAAATACGGGTAGAATATTAGATTTGAAATCAGGCACCGTTAAAAAAGAAGGTCATCAATGTACGTATTTGATGTATATATAAATTCGATTATGTATTGATATTTGATGGTATATGTTTATATTACAGCATCCATGCGATTGTGCATGGGTTCACGCAGAGGCTTCATCTGTCGAATGAAAATTGGTAACATCGCCGCCGAGAACATGGCGGTGGGCCATCTGAACCGTCTAAAGCAACGGAATAGTCTGGGTCCAGGTCGAGATGGACAGAACTACGCTGTTGTGCATTGCACGGGCTACATCAAGAACTGGCCGCCGACAGGTACGCCCGATGTGGCGTGTTGTCACTTAAGTGTAGGATCGATATTAAGTGTGAAACCCATTAGATATGTTTACAGGCGTACAGCTGGACCGACAACCCGAGGAAGAGGTCCACTCATCACATTGCTGCCTGGTTGCCATCGGTCGTTTGCAAGTCACGTCTACACCCAACACAAGTGATATGGCTGGCGCCAATAATACCGCCGAATTCATTTCGCGCCATTCTATGGAAGGCAAGTTCAGCTTCGTGGACCAGCGCGTAATGGGTCTACTAGGATATGCTCCACCCGAGTTATTGGGCAAGAGCTGTTTCGACTTTTTCCATCCCGAGGACCAGACACACATGAAGGAGAGCTTCGAACAGGTGCTGAAACTCAAAGGTCAAGTGATGTCAGTAATGTATCGCTTCCGTGCCAAGAACCGCGAGTGGGTGTGGCTGCGTACGTCCGCCTTCGCCTTTCTGAATCCGTACACAGACGACGTAGAGTACATCGTGTGCACAAACACAACAGCCAAATCATTGCATGGTGGTACAGATGGTGGTGGTGGTGCCGGCGATGTACAGTCGGACCAAGTGACGGCGGCTTACCAACCCCAACCGCAACAACAACAACCACAACAACAACCCCAGCAACAGCAGCAGCAGCAACAACAGCAACAACAACCCGGTCTTGATTACAGTATGCAACGACGTGACGCAGCCGCAGTGTATGGCGCACATATGTTACGACCCACCAGCCACAGTGCACACAACGTGTACACCAGCTACGATCCCACATCGTCACCCATCGCGTACGGCTCGCCAGCACCTGCACCCACCCAGCGTATTGCCAAATCGGCCGCGTCACCGACCCCGTCACAGAGTGCATGGTCGTTACGTCAACAGCCGCAGCACCCCGTCACCGAGGGCTACCAGTTCAATCAGCTGAGTCCAGCACGGTCACCTAGTGGTCCAACATACACGCAGTTGAGCGGCGGACCTGGTGCCACCGCGCGTTACACTCAAGCGCAACCACATGCACAACCACAGGCCGGCATGTGGGCTTGGCAACACCACCATGGCCATGCACCGCCGCCTCCAGCCGAGCCGGCTGCAAGTGCGGGGGCCGCCGGCACTGTACCACAGCCACCGGCTGCCGCTCAACAGCCGCAACCTCCACCCCAGGGCCAGGAGCTATCTGATATGCTGCAAATGTTGGACCAGGGCGGCTCCACCACGTTCGAGGACTTGAATATGTTCAACACCACTTTCGAGTGAACAGACTCAGAGACTGTTCACTGTACTCTCATTCTCATTGCTTACTTTTGTTGTGGTGTGTTGTCATTTTACAACTAGTTTCGTTTCTCGTTATTTTCATTTTTGTAATATATTTATAATCACATGTCTTGTGCTGACATTTATAAACATCCAAGGTTAGTGTTAATGTACAAATATAAATAATTTTTTTTATTAATATTATTTGCCACATTCCTCCATATAAATATTTCGTAACATTTTTTACAAAAGTATTTGGCGTCCAAATTAATTTTTTTCACTTATGATCTTGTAGCGCCGATAATCGTTAGCTATTAACATTTGTTTGTTTCAGATATTTTAATACCTAAGAATATTCACGTCCTACTAGTAAGTTGTACATACTTCTCATACAAGTATACACAAAATACAAGATGAGGTGTGACGCAATTGTGATGCAAATAACATCAACAGATATTCATTCATCCCAGGTCCCATTCCAATTCTCATTCTCTAATATCTGTTAATGTCTATTTATAACTCACATAAATATTCATTATCATCCGTATGATTGAAGATAAAATTTATATTTCTGAACAAATTTCGTGTGTTTACAATTTTATGCAAATTATTTCAACTATAATAATAAATATTATATTTTAACTCCATGGCACTTTTTTTAAAGTGCTAAAATTAAAAAGTTGTGCTTTTTTTGTCATTTTAAATATTTAAAACACGCAGTGAACCTGAATATTTGATATATTTATCTGTTAGAGCATTTTAAATAGTGTATACCGGATATTTGTTTTACATAGAAAATAAAATGCTATTTTTATTACATCAATTTCTATTCACTTTTAAAATGTGTTATAGGTCCAAGTCAAGTACAATAAGGGCATGTGAGTTTTAAATAGAGTAAAAGGTTTCAATGTACGGCAGAACCGTAAGTATGACTACATTTACAACAAAAATATATTCATATTTCAAATGTTATTCGTTACAATTTTAATTAAATATATTAGAAAAGTTACTCTTTTTTAACTTTTTTCTGAACAGAAGTGAGCCATGAATCTAATGATGTTCTTTTTCTAAAATAAGAAAATTATACATATATTTGAAATAAATAACAATGAAAATATCTAGCGTACTTGGCATTGTTTACCGGTTCCTTTTTTTCAGATTTCTTGAATGAAGCGTTGGTGTTACCTAACCAAGCCGTCATAATATTATTTGCAGGCTTACTGAAAAATATTAATAAAAATGTACATGTTATTTAATATGCGATGTTTCTTATACTTACTTTAAATCTATTGGTATAATACATGATGATAAGTTATTCTTTGTTTTGTTGACTATTGTCTTGTCTACAGGATGTGCTGCTAAATTTGTAATCGGTGTTCCCAAAATATCAAAAGTTGACTTCGATGGTGTTGTATTGTATTTGATCCAATTCTAAAATCACTCGAATGAAATTAGCGCCCAGTGTCATGGATAGTGGTAATATGCACCTACGTAAACATGTTCATCTGATTGAAGCGCGATCGGCATGCGGTGATGGACCCATTGCCATTCCTCACTTGTTTCCTTTGTTATAATTGCAAATGAGTAAGCTTCCTTGCCCTGGAATATAAAATACAACACAAATATATTGTATCAATAACAGGTTACAATCACTTTACTTGACTATTTCTATAAGTACTGAAGATTCCTGCTAAGTATAGCAAGCGGACACCGTTCCAACCGCTCTCTTGTACAAATGATCCTTTCTTTGATGTTAAATCTAATGGTGTATTCTAAAATGACACAAATTTTAAGTCTACATTTGTAAACATATCACTACTAAAAGTTGTTACAATTTTATCATAAAAAAAGTAAGGTTGTTTAGTAGATTTTGTTGTTTGCCATTCATAATATCCAACGCAGGGAATTGCACAACGGTACCCTTTCTCGTATAATGGATTATAAAGTTTAGATTCACGTATTCGTTCAATTTTGCATAAATGGGTTTCATGATTATAAGATTTCAAACAGTCTGCTTTCTAAAATAAACAGTTATAAGTTCAATATAAGCCAATATTAATAATAACATTATCTTACTAGCCAATGTGGAATGATTCCAAATCGCATAGATACAAGTAGACGGTCTGTTTCTTTTTCTTCAGTAGTCAATTCGGGGTTTTCATTTTGAAAACATTTATGTTGTGCAGATACAAGAACAGGCACTGATACAGTCGGAGGTACATTGTACGAAACTTGTGATACTGCTGTTGATTTGTGTACATTTGTTTTTACGTAAACATTACCTGTTTTTGATTTACACGCTGTAGCACAACTTAAGTCGTCAATTCCAAGGGCACTGTAAAACGTTCTATACTGATTTTTTATATTACTAAAAACAAGTTAAGTACATACCAAGCAATACGTCCACACATTTCTAGTTAAATATTATCTATCTACAACTACAATCATCCACCAACATTTACTTTTATATGTGAAGATAGGTAGATTGGATAGAAAAAGATAGGAATAATTGGCGCGTTTTTTTTTTACATTTTATTAAATCTGATTAATATTTATTTATTAAATAACAAATGCGAAATAAGAATAAGAATTACAAGGATGCTTTAGGTTTATCATTTTCATCCCATATTGAAATACCATCACAAGCACAAATAGTCTTTGGATTCTGGAAAAGTCCTGCAGACCGAGCAATAATTCCGCATGCTAATTTCTTGTCACTATCCTTGACAATCACCAAAGATCTGCCAATTACATCCGACAAATCCAAGTCATTTGTAATTCGGAAGGAAGCTCGGCCGTCCATTTCAGGATGAAATGTACCCAACCCATCCTTTGATTCTGGTTTGTATAATGAGCCAACACTAAAATCAACTAGTATATAATAGTGTGATGTAAATGTTATATGTTATGTTACCTCTCACAACCGTTAGAGATATCACCGCATTCGTAAACGCACAGTGTATGTAGACCTGACTGTAAACCATCAATAGTTCCTTCAATGATACACATATTCGAACCCTCCTCGTTGTTCATAAGTCTTATGACTCCCTGTATTTGTCTGTCTCCAGCTTCTATGATAGCCACTGCTGCTAATGAACCTTGAGTATTGAGTACAAATGCTTAGTATATTATAAATTCAACCATGTCTGTACATAAAATCATACTTGCAGATCCTTTTAATACAACTTTTCTACCAGTTGACTGCAACAAGGTTTGTATTTCGTTTATAGGCAATGTTGTTTCAACTATGACTGTCTTATTGTTTAGTTGAACATCAAAGTGTTTTATATCAGTTTGTCCATTTAAACATGTTTTAATAGATTCCACACATGATTTGCAAGTCATTTCCACAAAAAATTCAACCTGTATATATTTTCAATTTAATTTCATATCTGAAAATAATAAATGTTTGTACTGCATTTCAAATATTTACCTTTGATGCCATTTTAAAGTACAACTCCTTAAACTATCTACCATAGATAGTCTACGATTATTTAAAAATGCTTGAAGATTGCCACTAAACAAATGTCAAATATGTATATGTATGTGATACTAGATGGCAGCAGTAACCCGAAACAGACAGAAGAATTTAATTGACGCAATATTTAATACAGAAGCCGTGGTGTAGCTGTTAGCATCATTACTCGGCTAACAACAGGTCTTTGGTTCAAATCCAGGTAAACTGAATGTAACTATCATAATATATTTAAGTTAAAATTTTTCAATAGTTAAAAATAGGTTTAATTTTACCAAATTTTAAATTTCAATTGCCAATGTAATGAATTTATTTGAATATTCTTACATAATTTGAAACTAAACGGAATAATAAAATATTAGTTTGTTTTCGATCTGCGATGGTGACCACAGTTGATAAATAATGCAATGATATTCTGCCGCAAATATCTCTTTCTCATTACTCCTTATCACAATATACATTACAGAGCAAATATCTAAAGTGATTAGTATATGCTTTTAGCGCAATTATAAATATATGTAATAACTGATAATATTTAAATTCTGCTTGTTCTTAAATTATGTATGCGGACTCGGCAAACAAATTCAATATAATATAGATTATAGCATTTAATTTCCTATATAACAAAAATGTATTTTTAGTGTCAATACAAACAAAATATACATAAAATTACGTACACTTTGGGTATTCTCAATATAAGTAATTTCATTCATTATCATAAATATGTTATTCCTTTGTCATTCTGTAAACATGATATACCATGAAGTGATTCCAGTTCTCCTTCCGTGTTCACGTGTACATATCCCATGATCTTTGAAAACTAGAATAAGATTTTAAATAGTACTTATTGTCACATTTATAAATAAATCTAGCAACAAGAGTGAAAACGGGATTTAATACGAGAGCTAGGTTTAGGTATTTATATCGCTTATAAATACCAATAATCTGAAATTCCATCTCTATTCACCATAGATATGCAATCATTTACCATTTACATTTCTATAAGTATTTATATATTATGTATGCATGTGTATTGTGTTGGCTATTGGACATCAATATAATATACACACTGATAGAGTTCCAGTTGAAAATATAGATATATACTCGTAAAATAAATACAGATAACTGATGATAGTCTTGATAATAACATGTCAGTAAATTCATCATTATATCAGCCCTTGTCGTTGAGAACAAGATTCACGTTCAGTGTAGAGCTCAGTGAACGTAAATCTCGTGTGGTCTAGCATGTTTATCGAGTACAAATGACGGCGCGGTCACAGTGAGGCTGCTGTGTCTGTGGAGTGTCCTGCAGTTGCCGCAGGTAGGCGAGAACGGGCCGAGCTGCCCACTGGCACACTACATCGCCATGACACAGTGCATCAGCACGCGACAGTAGAAGTATGTCGCAAGTACCAGTGTCCACATCGTCATGCTGTAACATATAAAACCATAGTACAACGCACGCCTTATCTTATGTAGGATTGATACGAGTACTTACACATAGATAACACAACTGATGCCATTTGCACAACGAATAGAACAGGCCACTGTAGCCTCCGCTCATGAGCCTGCGGCATCGGTTCTCAATGATGTTGCAACGTCTAGCATCTGTACTCGCACCTGCTTTTGTATCATATTGCATTTTATTTACATTCATACAAGTATGGATCAATACCTTAGTACTCACCATCATCAGTCATTACTTGAATTTCATTGCTAGTAGCGCCCTCGCATCCGGACTTCAATGTACATTTTCTTTCTGCTTCTGTGCTTTTCTTTTGCATTACTTCATCTTGTTCGGGTTTAGGTTTAAGTTCGAGTACGGATTCTGATTCCGAGTTGGAAGTCAAAGTAGGAGTATTAGCATGTTCATTTCCGTTACCGTGTTTATTTTTCTGCGCAGCTAAACTGCTCTTGAATTCACTTAAGGCTCTGCGCATCTTTTCGAGACTGTACGCTGCTGCCAGCCGGGAAATCACTTTGTCTTTTACTTCCTGAATTTCTGCTGGATCTGTTTCACCCTCATGGGCACCAGTATATTTCAATGCTTCGTCAATGATAACATCTTCTATATTTTTTAGTTTATCATCCATATCTCTTAATTTAATTTCATCAGATTTTGATTCTATTTTTGGATTTTCTTCTATTTCTGGCATGTCGCTTTCTTTTTTTGTATTATGATTGCGAAAAATATTCAAGGGATATTCTGAACTTCGTTTTATTGCCATTGCTACGGCTTTATTATACCTCTTAATTAACCAATCATTATCGACTTGATTTTCGTTAGTAAACGATTGAGATTTTTTCTTTCGACGATCTATACCAAAATAATTGGACCAATCTATAGATTTCTTTTGAATGTTTAAAGGTTCATCCTTGACAAGCTCATTTTCCGGGTGTGCAGTTGTAGCAATGGTGTCTTTGACAGATGTACTGGAACTAGATGAAGTAATTTGTTTGTTTTCACTTGTATTTTGTTTGTTACCAAATATATGACTTAAATCTTGAACAACTTTTGGATCAGTACCGGAAGCGGCAACGAGGAGTTTTTTATTTGCATTGTTAGTGAAAGAAGATCTCTTGTTCTTACCGAAGGAGTAGTAATTGCTGCTGCGTTTGGCGACGGGAAAGTGCTTACGCTTGGCATACAGGAACTCGGTTGGATAGTTAGAGTACATATTCGGTACATCAACATCCGCACGCTTTCTGTATCCCACGCCAGACCAGCCCAGCGTTGAGTAATCTGTCGGAATCTGAATTTGACGCTTCTTCATTTCATCTACGAATACAGGCGCATCTTTATCGTACTCATACTGCGAGTTTTTGTACTTTTCCCACAGATTCTCAATCATTTCAATGTAATCTCTATTATCATATTCTCTTTCTAGTTCTCTATCTTCAGCCTCTTCGCGTAATTTTTCTATAAACATTTCTGCTATCTTTTCCTGTTGTTCTTTAGATTTTTCCCGTTCCATTCGTTCTCGAAATGAGGACAATACTCGTTTATTCAGTATATCACTTGGATCATCATTTTGTAATCCATTTTTATCTAAAAATTCAAGTACTCTGTTGTTATACTGTGTCGGCGTCGGATAATCCACAAAATAACCCGGGTCACCTGTTTACGTAATTAGCCATCAGATCAGATATTACAACAAGGACAACAGTACATGCAACATAGAACACTGAAACTGACCGGATCGCATCATATAGTTATCCTCGTCAATATAGTGGTAGCGATATGGTGTGTCCGTCTGTGATTGAGACTGCGGCTGCGGCTGCGATTGCGGATAATAATCCGCTACGTACAACTCTGGATCGTTCAGATCCCCGTGCACTAGTCCTAGTCCTAGCACCAGCATCACTTCCATCATGTGTGCTGCATTCATCGTTTCTCTTCACCTAACATATCCATCATTCCAAATAAACAACGACATGCGTGGGAGTCAAGTATCGATCAATAAAGCGTTAGCCATCAGTTTATGTCTACGACATAATATACTACCAAATATTTCCAAATAAGTAAACATTTGAATCCGTACACTACAATTACTACCAAACCAATTGCCAGATAATCATACTCTATGTAGTATAGGATACAGGTGGTTCTGGTTCAGTATTTTTACACCAACTCAACAAATTCTTTACAATTATTTAGATTTTACATATGATTGATAATACGTTACACCTAATTAAATACGAAACACACGAAAGTTCAAGTAAGAAGGAACATTCAACTTACCCTTATATTTTATACTGTCATAAGAAATACTGGTAACAGCTCTTGCACTCAAGTCCACCGCAAGACTGACAGTGAGTGAACTGAAACTGAGCACCAAGCTGCTCTCGCTGCTGCTTGTGCTGCCTGGTACCCATGCGCAAATCGGCCGGATGATCGATATCACTGTTCTAGTGTTTCTAGTCCCCGCACCCTATTACCCTAGAATCTTCCAAGGATTACAGTCATCAGACATTCGATTTGTAGTTGATACTTTTAATTAATCTATCATAGCATACATATATTACAAAAATAGAATATGTTGATATATAAATATATATATATATATATATATATATATATATATATATATATATATATTGGGGTGGCCCTTATTTTGGGTAAGTTCGAATTTTGTCGGTCTCCACCCGAAATCTGGTTTAAAATCACAAAAAAGTAATAAATTAATTTTTTGAGATTTTTAAAATAAGTTTAACCCGTGCCTCTAGGCCACTTTCACTTTTGCCCTCAGCTCCCAAATCAATGACTATTCAAAATGAAATAACTTTTTTGTTTTTCAATATTTTGACACAATTCCAAGCGGGCATTAAACTAGATGAGATAATTAATCGATCGATTACAATAAACAATAATTTTATATTATTGTTTATTGCTAAAACTAACGAAAATTGAGTTTTTTAAATACGCAAAAAGTGATTCACAATACTGATTCTTTTCCAACTATTTTTGATTATTTTGGACTGTTTTTGAATAATATTCATATTGATTATAACATTTTTATCATATTTTTAGTCACATATATTTTATCATTTGTAGTGTTTATTTGTAAATGTGTATAAGTGAATGTGGCCTAGAGGCACGGGTTAAACTTATTTTAAAAATCTCAAAAAATTAATTTATTACTTTTTTGTGATTTTAAACCAGATTTCGGGTGGAGGCCGACAAAATTCGAACTTACCCAATATATATATATATATATATATATATATATATATATTTTACTTGATGGTGTGGGTGTTGGCGTGATGATGATTGAGATCCGCCAATTTGTACAAACCGAAGAAGGATTTGGCGTGTGCTAGTAACGCGTAGCGGTGGGTCTCGATGTCACGTACACTCACACGATCACCATCCTCAAGCGCGGCCAACATGGCTGTCCAGCAGGTGTTGCGCTTATCTAGTTTGCGCTCCGTGTGAGTCATGGTGGTGCACTGGGCCAGTTCAATACTGTTACGCATGATTTGAAACCCATTGAGGTCATGCTCATCCACATAGTAGATCTGCGCGTACACCAGATACAGACCGGGTTCGCGTACGACCACTTCGCCTTGCTGCAGTTGTAATGCACTTGTCGCCACCCAATCACTCGGCTGCCAGTGTACGTACAGGCCCTGTGGATGCGCGAAATGTCCGTTACCTCGGTATCCGTTCTTGCCTTGCACCAGGTGCGACGTATTAGCGACGTAGTGTGCGCCGACCACCTCGGCAGTCTCAACGAGACCACCATTGCGACGGCCTTTTCCATGTCGGTGTCCGTGACCACCACGTCGTGGTAGCACCGTCACAGGTACCGACTCTACGTGCTCTTGAACCAGGGACTTTTTAACGACTTTACGGAATGCTTTGGACTTGTCTTCGTCGGTGTGCATGACACGGGACGTTCGAGACATGATCGGTGTTGGTCGCACAGGCACATTGCCTCTGCGTCCATGATGTACGTATGTCCGCGTTGTCCAACCGCCCCTACATACGAGCATAACAACATCTCTACTCAACTCAACTCAACACATTTATACTTACGTGTGAAATGTTCGCTTGTGTGTTGGTATTGATGCAGGAGTGTTCTTGCCCAGTGCCTCGTACAGCCGCAGACCCTCGCTGGCTGCTGCTGCTGCTGCTGCTGCTGTAGCGTTGCGTCGTTTCTGTTCTGCGTAAGACTCTGTGATGATGGGTACGCCATCCAGCGTCGCTGTTAACACTTCTCGTTTCGTTCTTGGCCTAGCCTCCACTTCGTAATCGACAAAGTCTTCGTCATTGTCGTTTAAATCATCTGAGACTGATTCTAATTCGGACTGCGGTTCATCTGCATAAGACTAACAAAAAACAACATAAAATTACTACATATTATATTATTTATATTATGTATTTATAATTGTTACACAATTCCAAATTTGTACATGTGATGAAAGAGGTTAGCCACCTTTTTGTTTCAATGAGCAGACACTGAATATAAGACTCAATGCACTAAAAATAGATTTGCAATTGGAAAAAGCTGTTTGTTAATTAATCAGTTATGTATATAATTTGAAATAAGGTCAAATGTCAATTCATTTTATTACCTTGGTCCATATGAAACTTACTTGTTTATAATGTAATGTAATACAACCTATGTAGTTCATTTTGTAAATAGCGAAATCATATTTAAATCTCTCTGGTTTTAATTACCTTATTCTTATGTTAACCGCCTGATATCTCTCTATATGATTGCTATATCTTTAAGTCTATTCCACATAAGAATATATAAAACGTTTGTTTAGTTACACTTGGTAACTTTATTACGACTATAATTTATTTGTAAATAGCTACTAATTATATTTTTGTTTGTTACAGATTCCAGAGAAGTACAAAATATTAAGGTCAGTATGAAATGTGATTTCAATTTGTCAGTAGTAAATTATCAACTGAATGGTTGAATATAATGAAATCATAAAATTAAATTAAAAAACACTAGGTTAGTTTCAAATAATGTAAAGTTTATTTTACAATACGTATTTCGGTCGACTAGATCATCATCAGGTGAACAAAATATGAATTCGATATCATATCTTGTTCACCTGATGATGGTCTAGTCGACCGAAATACGTATTGTAAAATAAACTTTACATTATTTGAAACTAACCTAGTGTTTTTTAATTTAATTTTATTATAAAATGTTTCAACGAGAACCGACAGTTAAATCTATCGAATTTATAATGAAATCATGTTGAAAAACAAATAAATAATAGTAATATAACTCGTATGTAAAACGAGACGTTGCCGCAGATCCGCGGTTGAACTAAACGTCTGCGGATAGCAAACACTAACACTAACCTTGTTCGAATAGAACACAGAGGGTTCCAATATCATTCAATACCGCTGCCGATTATTACAATACATTGATACGTATCATATTTAGGTCATTAGAACGACTTGCATAACATTAACATTGACTTATAGGCGCCATCATGCCGCCATGAGCCATGACCATACGTTATTCTGATCAAGATGATCCTAGCTGGATCTATATTAGTAACAGACCAGTAGAGTACCTACAGTCACCTTTATAAGCAACAATTAGTCAAATAGAAATATGACGTGACCTTGTTTGTATGTCACGACCAATGTCTTCAAATGAAGTACAAGTAAAATAAGTAATGCGCTTTATCATCTCTATCTGAACCAGATGCTGTTACTTATTATACTGAATTATTTGACCTCGAAACCATCGCTGCTCATTCAAATATTACTTTTTCTACCACAAATGAAGGAATCCTGCATCACATCGACCAATGACCACGCTTCTTTATTGATCTCAAATTCTTATGTGCCTGTACTTTGGCACACCCCCGCAAATTCCAAATAAATTGTTGGACTCTGCGAACAACATTAAATTTGGAAGCGAACCAGACATTCCAAAGAATATCTCATAATATAGTCATCTCATTCTCATCTGATATTCAGCTCAATGCTTCAACAGTATTTAGGATCAATATCTAGTAAATCATAAACTATATTCCCTTAATTCCATCATTATTATTATTATTTATCATGTCAAATAAAATACCTACATTAATTTTAGGAATGATAAATAGTCATGAATTAATAACCTTGGCGTTGATTATTTTTGAAACATGCTTTGCAATTAATTATGCGTCGTGCGTCAATTAATCAACATTTTTCTATAATAACTGGAATTAAGTGCGGAAAAGATAAAGCTCATTAAAAGAGCTTCGAGAATGTTAAATTCAAAGCACCCTCAATACCTTATTTTAACTTACAACTGGAAATCATTGCGTATCAATTCAAGCAAATCCTAGTAAAAATATCTTTATATTTGTTTATGCTACATATACGCGGAGACGTGAGCTGAATATGTAATAAGTTTTTTTTCAAAAAAGAAAAAAATACGTCTAAACTGACATAACATTAACCAAATGTTAATGACCGCAAAATTTTAGATAGCCGAAAAATATATATCTAAACATATCATTCATAATTTCAATTTGCAATTTATTTTCATACATAATTTTGTAGTAGTTTCTGATATACTAAACATAAATATTTGTTTATTTGGAATTGATAAGATAGATAATCTTGACAGGATGTGGTATGCATCTACGGATATAAATGACAACATTTCAACTAATAATTTATTCATAGATATTTGTATATTTTTGTAACTGCATTTTATGGAAAAATAACACATTTAAAAGCTTTTATAAATTTGACTAATAATCAAATACATTTCTTTCTACGGTTACTATTTACTATTCTAAGCTTAAGTAAATAAAGTGGATATCAGTATTAGTACCAGCCAAAATATTAATCATTAATAAATCTTGATGTATACAAGTTTTCTTTAATAGTTTATAAAACAATAAGTCAACTTACCTCTATTTCAAATTCAGCAATTTCTTTCAAAAGATTGTCATCAAAAAATCGATATTTCAGCATGTCAACATCATGTTTTAGCGTATTTACTTGATCATGGAGAAGATTTATCGTTGAATTCTTATCCATTACAAGAAACAAAAATATTATATTAAGTATTAACAAAAATATAAAAAAAGTTCCGACGACGGTTTTACACAATATATCGCACTGGATAGTTTTCCTATTCCTGTTTGCTAATATATTGCTATCTGTAGCTACGTTTAAAAACATATCCGATTCAATAGAATTCTTCGATTGTAAATTTTGCATCACCATGATCACACGTTTCGTATTTATTATCAAAGACGCAAAGACAGAAACAATGTATGTATGTTTTTGTTGTAACGCTTCAGTACAAACTGTTGATTTGAAATCAAACTTAGGAGTCTTAATACGAGCAACTTTAGGTAATTGAAAGACGAGAAAACATCCCTATTTCTTTGTATTTGCGCGTACAGTGCCTATGCTTACTAATCACTGTTTCAACTAAACACAAACTGACAAACTGAAACTGTTCTCTCATACTCGTTGACTCGTTCTCTGTTTAATCAAGATTTGATGTCATTCCGCTGTATCACTCAGTATTCATTAGTTCCTATTTACACTACTTTTGTTTTATTTGTCACTTTATATATACATCATGACATAAATTCATTTATTATTTTTCTAATTACTGATACAATTTATTGTTTCCGAAAAATATGATGATAAATTAGATTAAAAAAATAATAATACAAAAATATAATAATATAGTCATCAACGCTATAGCTTCCATTGAAAATATATGCATGTATTTTGCATATATATTTTTCAGTGATTTATATTACATTGTTTAGACTGAAGTAACAAATTGTACTACTGTTAATCTGCTTAGGCAGAGTGCCACACCCAGTAATGGGTAAAAGGCGTAATATATTTATTTATTTGTTAATGTAAAAATTTAATATTTTTGTGAAAACTCGGTTTGTTTATAATTTATTTTATTTTAAGAATCAAACTTTAACATATTAATTTATTGTATTTAAATTATATTTTAAAAATCTGAATTCAAATGAGTTTATGATGAAGATGATTTGTTTACAAAAAATCTGTTTTTAATAATCTATAATGGACAGTTGCGAAGCCTGAAGTTTAATTTTAAACTTGGTTTAAATAAACAAAAGCAAATCGAATGTTTGACAGCAAAGTCAATGAAGTTATAAGACATTGCTTTTATTTATTTAAACTTTTGGTTGTGCAACTGGCCATTAAACAATAATGCCCGATTTTATAAAGAACGGAATCAATTTACTTCTTTGGTATAAATTAACAAATTCCAATCAATTTGATTTATTTTGTGGCATATTTCTACTGTCATATGAATGAATAAATTTTATTTACTTTGGAAGTAAATTAAATAGTCGTTTATAAAATAAGTACAGCAATCTCTTATGTTTGGAAATAAATTGGTCAATTTGTCGCGCATTTTGACATTACATTGATGTAGTAGTTGCCATCTAGTGGCGTATAGAGGAATGAAAATTTGCAAAGAAACTAGTAAATAGAAAAATGTTTTGGTGTTGTTGCTGTGTTTGCATTAGTATAACGGTCAGTGTCAGTCAGTGTGGCGCCAGTATCAGCACACTGTTATCCATATCGTATCAATAAACAAAAGAAATGGGTGTTCCGTATAATTAGTTGAAAAATTCATTTATAAATTCCGTAAATATGTGTACGAAAGAGGAAGAGGAATCAAAATCGATAAATTCAGCGAGAAACGGAGATTTCAATGTTACAGTAAATAAACAACAAGTGAAATATGGTGCATCTAACCTTAATACAAATGGTTGGTAACGTAAACAAACTTGCATTCAAGAAATGATAATAGATTTTTAATATTTACAGATAGTCCAAGTGTAGATTTTCGTATACATACAAATATAGAATTTATCACAGATAAGAAAATGAAAATATGTTTATTAATGAATATTCTGATTACTGTCGTTTGCATTACTGCATCATTTGTCATTACATATAAACTGTACAGTGAATTATTACAAGTACAAAATGACATGATCAAATTAAATGCAAGAATCGAGTCGTTGGCGGAAAGTTGTGAACAAATAAGGTACGAAGTCACGGAACAAAACATATCAGTAGATGAAGTATATTCCGAAGCACAAGTCTTACAGGAGAATGGATTGGGAAACAAGGATGGTAATTATGAATTAATGCATTCGAATTCAAGAGAAACACTTCTCTCTAGATTACGTAGAGCAAACAGAAGAACAAAAGAAAAGACGTCTAGGCGAAAAGTAAAAAGTTCGGGTATTTTTTAAGGAGTATTACAGCATTATATCATTGATGATGTTGTAATAATTTTATATCAATTTCAGGGGCTCTGGCTGCACATTTCAAGGGTAGTGTACCTGAAATATTTTTAAAAGACCAAGGTAAAGATTGACAATTGAATATTATAGAACAGTAGCTCAGTGACTTAGTGATTTCAGGTCTGGTAGGTCCATGGTACCTTGACAATTCTGTCTCTAGACAATACAAATTCCCAAAGTTCCATTTAACTGAGGGCCAGTGTTCAATTGAAGTTACCGAACCCGCATTGTACTTAATTTACGCCCAGGTAATTGACTTGACGTATATATAAAATGGGGAATCCCCTGATTCATGGTTTTTGTAATATAGGTATACTATGTGACATCGAACGCGTTCAACAGTTATTCGGTGTATGTGCGGTCTGAGGGCAGCTCGGAAAACAACATCATCGCTCGGTGTAGCACGATGGGACCCCGTGGTACCCTTTCACATGCCGCCGAGCTCAGCTGTTACACGGCCACCGTTTACAGCTTGAAAGCTAATGACCGCATTTTCATCCAACAAACAGAAAAGAACAGAACGATCATATTACGCGATGGCCATTCTTTTTTCGGTCTAGTCCGGTTAAACAACTCACAACGCAGAACGCACTAATAAAACGTGAAAGTGCTATATGATACATATACATTTATGAACTGTTATCAATTCGCGCTATGCGCACTCAGGGAAGACCGGATATATGTTAGTGATAGACTTTACATTTCAAGGCTGTGCCACGTATTTGCTCACAACTCAACTGATTTCTAGCAATTTCCCTACTCAAATAACACTATCCATTTTGTGGATTTGTTCATTTTGTCAAGGCTATGCAAAACGGTTGCGATGTTTTTACTTTCAACTTATTTTTATAGGACCATACATTTTATTTACTAATTCAAGGAGTTTACATTAAAATTATATATTTTAGTTTTTAATAATTGTTTGAAATTATGATAATCGATGATAATGATATCAAATAGTATAAAATATACACTAGAATGAAAAAAAAAAAACGAGAATAGTTACAGCGAACTAGAAATTTTCACCATTTTCCATGTGCATTTCAGAGTATAATTAATGAAAATACTGTGATAATATTGTAAGAATTATTGTAACAATATTTCGTGTTTAATTTATCGTTGTCACAGTTGTATATATTATAATACATCGAAATTATTTGTTTCGTATCGTAAAATGACCAACATCAATTTAAAATTATGATCTCTTACAAATACGTATAATTTTTATATGTCGCCAATAAAATTCCTCTTTTATGTATGAATTTTATTTGTTTTGTTATGTGCCATAAAATGTATGTATTTTACTTGAAAATACATGCTGATTTATATTAATCAGTATAATAAATTGGAACATACATTAGATTCTATAACCGTGTAAATAAATGAAACATATTTTTACATACTTGAATTTTACTTTATTGTATAATAATGACATTTTTATACTTATTAATAAAAAAAATGATATCTAGACTTATTAGAATCATTATGAACAACTAAATGAATTACGTTATATTTGTTCATTGAAATTAGATCTCTGTGTATTCAATTCGTCACATAAAGAAACAACCATGGGATGTTGAAATTTACCTTTAGTGCTATCAAAAAATTCTTGCAATAATTGAGGTTTTCTGTCTCGCTTTTCATATTCAAAAGCTTGAAGTATCATGTCAAATCTGTCTATATCTTTTACAAATCTAGCCTCATTGGTTTCCTGTGTTTCATATTCTTTATACAATGTGTACATGTACTCTCCACGTTCACCTACTAACGCTGTGATTTTCTTCATGGCTTCATCTTCTTGCTTATGTTTATCAATTGGATCCACACCACACAATGGCGTTATATCACCCACTATTGCCTCTGCCAAATCATGGACCAAAGCCAATTGCATACATTTTACTTGATCTAATTCTTCCTCGTCATTTAGTAAAAATGTCATTATTGCCATACGATACATATGTCCAGCAACGCATTCTGGTTTTGATATATTCCTCAATTCCCATCCTCTCCTAGCAATGTGCTGGAAATGACAAACAAAATCAATTACACCTACTCAAATCAAAACTTACAACTTTACCTTTAATTCACCAATAATCTGTAAAAATTCGATAATATTTTTATTGTTATAATTTTTCATTTTATAATTTAATGGGCAACGTAACGTCAGGAGTTTCTATTCTGTCAGAAAATGTAAGTTATATGCGATTTTAGTAAAAATTAAATGAATTGTAACATCATTAAACTGTTCCAAAAGAGTAGATATTTTGTTATGTCTAGTATCTTGATTAAAATAAATATGACAGATCACTAGTCAAGTCAACCAACATAAATTGGAGCATATCATTAGATGTATCGTTCATGAACGACCCGTTCAATTTGAATGGGTCACTTCAGTAGACGATGAGAATCGGATCACTATCTTATTCTGAACGGGTCACCCGGGTTTTAGTATCTTATAGTAGTTTTGTTTGATTCTTATTTAAATCAACAGATAAGAAAAAAATGATCCGTTCAATTGAATGAATCGAATTATAAAAATCGTTTTTGTCTTGGGTTGATGCTGATAAGTAAGTAAAATTTACTTATTTTCAAATTAAATATAAATATTTAAGTGTAGCATCAATATCCCATTGTTCAGATGATAACAATGAAAGATGGTAATTTCAATAATCAAATAGTCAGACATAGTTTGTACACTTCATTAAAAAATGTATTGAACAATGCAACTGGTTCGATTTGAACGGGTCATAATGATCTGGTGATTTTAGAAAGCCTACTCAAATGAACCGGATCAGTAAGCTAGACTGGTTATTCCTTGACTAATATCATTGACCATTCTTTCACTATAAAGAGTCCCTATATATTTGATGAGCAAGCGCCTCTAGATGCAGGCATGAAAACTGAAACTGACACTATGGACTATGGTTTTAAAAGATGTCGGTGGGGTGAGGTCAGCGAAGTTGGTATACTGTAAAACTGGAGAAATAAAGTAGGAAGAGTTTTAAAAATTGGATCAATTACATTAGTGCATGTTATTATGTTTATATCTAATTATTCGCGATAAAAAGAAGAAATAATGAAAATTATTTAGAAATTGAATTCATACAAAATTGTTGAATTGTATATAATTCTGTGATGGCGATGTTCAAAGGATTTCGAGTTTTAGAAAAATCTTCTCCTCCAAGTCCTCACAGTGTTCTTCTCGAACACAAACATAAAGATGACACCTTGTTGTTTGAATCTAGGACTGTTGCTGTGCTGTGTAAGCATATTACTAATAATATATGTATCTTTATTTATCAAAGCCATGATTTTAGCTCCTCAAGAAACAGAGTCTATAAGGAAATCATATACCAAATTAATAGATGCATATGGATGTTTAGGTGTCTTACAACTGAATGTAGGAGAGTCATCAGTTCTTTACCTAGTAATGGTGACTGGTTGCTTTTCTGTGGGAAAAATAGGAGAATCGGAGATTTTCAGAATAACACAAACACATTTTGTACCACTGCAGTATCAACAACAGAATGAGGATCGAGTGTCAGAAGTACGGAAGTTGTTGAATTCGGGAACGTTTTATTTCTCATGGTACAATCCAGGTACTGGGGCAGCGAGTAGTTCAGGGGGCGTGAATGTAGATCTAACATTGTGTGCTCAAAGGAAAAACAAAACCAACACAACCGACAACCGTTTCTTTTGGTAAAACATATAAACATGACACTAGCACTGTAGCACTACATAGTACACATGTGAATGTGTGTAGGAATCGAATGCTGCATATACATCTAGTGCGTTTCGGCGTGGAGTGTGGCGCGTGGCTGCTGAAGACGATGTGCGGCTCGGTGGAGATTCGCACGGTGTATGTGGGCCATCGGCAGGCGCGCGCCGCCGTCATCTCGCGTCTGAGCTGCGAACGCGCCGGCACACGGTTCAACGTGCGGGGCACCAACGACGAGGGTCACGTAGCAAACTTCGTCGAGACCGAACAGGTTGTGTACTTGGATGGCGAGGTATCGTCATACATCCAGACACGTGGTTCTGTGCCGCTATTCTGGGAGCAACCCGGCGTACAGGTGGGCTCGCACAAGGTGAAGATCTCACGTGGTTTCGATGCGTCGCGCTCCGCGTTCGAACGTCACATGGCCATCATGAAGGAGCGATACGGACAACAGGTGATCGTCAATCTATTGGGCACCAGTCTCATTGGCAGCAAAGAGGGCGAGGCAATGCTTAGTAATGAATTTCAGGTAGAACAATAATTAGGTAATTAGTTATCGGCTACCGATTACTGTAATGTGTAATACATTATTTCTAGAAACATCACAAGGAGTCAGCACACAATGATGTACCACATGTCGTGTTTGACTATCATCAGGAATGTCGAGGCAGCACAAACAACTTGGGTAAATTGAAAACTCGTTTAGAGAATTACTTGAATACATTTGCTTTTTACCATAATCAAGAAGGCGAAGTGTTCAGGTTCGTAAGCTTAGGCGTAATACACGTATCATATGGTGACAGTAAACATGATTTCAGTGAACAGAAAGGAGTCATACGAACAAACTGTTTAGATTGTCTTGATAGAACCAATTGTGTACAAACATTTTTTGGCTTGGAGGTATAGTCTTGAGTATATTATTATTATATTATTTGCTATATGATATGATGATTGCATAAATCGTGGCAGATTTTATCAAAGCAACTAACTGCACTTCACCTGACGGATAAAAAACAAACAGTTTCACGGTTTGAAGAAGTGTTCCGACAGATGTGGATCAACAACGGCAACGAAATAAGCAAAATGTACGCGGGCACAGGAGCTATTCAGGGTGGCTCCAAGTTAATGGACGGCGCTCGCTCAGCAGCCAGAACCATCCAGAACAACTTGCTGGACAACTCGAAGCAAGAGGCTATAGATATTCTGCTAGTGGGCTCGACACTGAGCTCGGAACTAGCTGACCGAGCGCGGATCTTGTTGCCTTATAACATGTTGCACGGTACGGTAACGTACTGGTAGCTGGTACTGGTAGTACGATAGTAGACGCCAACCTGTGTCCTGTGTCCTGTGTCTGTTACAGCACCACCGTGTATACTAAGAGAGATGTGTAACCGGTCTGCCGAGTACGTGGCAACGCAACGAGTGCGTGTTGCTGTCGCTACATATAACGTGAACGGTGGCAAACACTTTCGTAGCGTTGCCTACAAGGATCTGCACTTGTCCGACTGGCTGCTAGATGTGGACGTGGAGGATGCGGATGCGGCACGTGACGTCGACATCTACGCCGTGGGCTTTGAGGAGATCGTGGACCTCAATGCCAGTAACATCATGGCAGCCAGCTCGGACAATGCGCGCGCCTGGGCCGATGAGTTGACGCGCGTACTATCGCGTGACCATGCTTATGCTTTGTTGGCATCGCAACAATTGGTGGGGGTCTGCTTATATGTGTTTGTTCGACCTGCGCTGGCGGCCGCCATTCGCGATGTGGCTGTTGACTGCGTGAAGACCGGCCTGGGCGGTGCCACGGGCAACAAGGGTGCTGCTGCCATACGCTTCGTGCTACACGGCACATCAATGTGCTTTGTCTGCGCGCACTTTGCTGCCGGCCAGTCACAAGTAACCGAGCGCAACGCCGACTACAACGAAATTACAAGGAAAATTGCATTTCCCATGGTAACGTACACATCATACTATGCTTGCATGTTTGTTTATACCTGTATCTGTATTTAGGGTCGAACTTTAAATTCACACGAGTATGTGTTTTGGTGCGGTGACTTCAACTATCGCGTTGATATGGATAAAGAAGAAATGAAAGAACTCATTCGCCAAGGCGACTTGGAGCCAGTACTTGCCCAGGACCAATTAAAAGTAAAGTAGACATTGACATTTCATATACATATATTTGTTTTGAATTGTTTTTTTCTAACGTAGAAACAACAAGAAGCTGGCAACGTGTTTAAAAATTTTATTGAGGGTAAAATAATGTTCGCACCAACGTACAAATATGACTTATTTAGCGACGATTATGACACGAGCGAGAAGTGCCGCGCTCCGGCATGGACAGACCGTGTTCTGTGGAAGCGCCGGCGGCCGCCCGGTCAAGAGACAACGGACGAGTGGTCGGCGGGTGCGCTGTTACACTATGGACGTGCTGAATTGAAGCAGAGTGATCATCGGCCCATTATTGCCGTGATGGACGTGGATGTGGGTGTGTTAGATGCAGAACGGCGTGGCGCCGTATGGTACGAGGTAATCCGTGACCTGGGCCCGCCCGACTCTACCGTCGTGGTGCAGAGCGAAGCCGATATCGAACCAGACGAGCACGGCCAAGTGTATGATGACCACCTGTTGAGTGCGCTGCTGCAGGAGCTGGCGCAGATCGGCGAAGTGATTCTGGTGCGTTTCATTGCAGACACCGTATGGGTAACGTTCCGCGACGGTCAGTCCGCACTCGCCGCCGCCGCCAAGAAGTGTGTGCAAGTGCTAGGCTACACATTACTGCTATCGCTCAAAACACCGCATTGGGTGCAACAAGCCAAACTTGAGCTCGATTTATGCTCCAATAATACCATCCCGTTGTACGAGCCTGAGTACAACTGCCTGGGCATTCCCGAGACCAAAGTGGCGCCGCCAACGCGTCCGCCGCTACCGAGTTCAACAACACTAGCTCCAACGCCTGTACCTGCAACGAATAAGATGTGCCGCAAAGCGGGTGTGCTCAGCATCTCATCCTCGGCAACAGTTGCACCGACTGTCAACAAGACCGTTGACTCCAGTCAGATATACGAGGAGATTGATGAAGAGGCAAACGGAGTCGGGACCGGGGCGACGGGGACACGTGAGCCCCCGCGAGAGCCACCGCCGCCGCCACCACCACCTCGTCCCGATCAGAGTTTACCTCCACTACCACAACGCATTCCGCCTGGTCCTGGTTCCGCCACAAGTTCGCCACAACGCGCGCCTCCGGTTGTAACCGCACCGCCTCCCGTGCCTGCGCGCTCTCAACCACCGCCGCCTCTGCCAGCCCGTCCCCGATAGACCAACTCATTTGTACATAAAATGTGACTCTCAGTCTCATTCCCGTTCCTTAGCCCGTTCCGATGTGTTATACAATAAATAAATGCACACGAATTCACTGTACATGAAACTGTACTCGTAATCCAAATGATAATATTATAATTACATTTTGATGTATCTTGATTTGAATACGAAATCAAAAGATTATGTATTGATTTAAATGTGTCATAGACGTACTATACTATAGCTGTAGTCTAGCCTGAATTCGGAATTAAATGTATAGCTTTTAGTTGACGTATACTTGCTTTTACACTACACGAACAATCAATCTCATGTTATGAGTACCTACGTCAGTTATACTCCTGCAATAAAGCATTTTGTATTTCTGTGATATATGTTATTAATTCACTGTTATTAATTTTGTCAAATTGTTAAACCGTCATTACACTGCATTTAAAATACTTATTACTGTTATTTGAAATATATATGTATATATATATATATATATAAATATATATATATATATATATATATATATATATATATATATATATATATATATATATATTTACTAGGAATCTGTAAATTGTAGATCAATGTTAAATATATGTGACTCTGTATTATTGATGGTTTACATTTATTATAAACATTTCCAGGAACTTCTAATACAATAATATTAATAATAATAATTGTAGTGATGATAAACTAGAAACGAAATAAAATAAATATTAATGTAATTAAAGATCTTCAACATCACTATTATAAATGTGACTGTAATTTATTGAAAGATCGACGTTCTGCCAACGAGCGGTAAAGTTCTCGAACGAGTAAATATCATCATATTCAAAGGAACCGGCCAAGGCAATGAAGCGATATGCAGGTCCATCTGGTTGAAGTATGGTAGAAATGGCATTAGCGAAAGCTTCAGGGTCCAGTTGGGGCACAACGAATCCCGTGACAGCGTCGCTCAAAACCTCATCCACAAAATCCGACTGCGCCGTAATGACGAGGCGGCCAAAGTAGAAGGCCTCGATGATTGACGGTACGTACAGATCATCCACGTTGGCATTGAGTACGGCACAACTGCGTCGGTAGAGAGTGCAGCGTTCTTCGAACGCTACGTTACTATACAGTGTGACGCGCGCTGCCATAGTCGCAGGACACGCGGCCAGTTGGTACTGCAACGCGTGACTATATGCATGCTGCGTTGCTGTAGCACATGAACCCACGATGATTAGGTGCACACGCCGCTGCAGCACCAAGTCCAACATATTCAGTAGCGCCTTGAACGCATCGATCAGCACGTGGAAGTTAGAGTGCGGTTCATATATTCCTACTGCTAGGAAATTATAATACCGACGACCAGGCATTGGGTAATCTAGCGGTTGCATAGGATTGTGACGCTGGCGGTGGTGACGTTGCTGGAGTTGAATTGGCCATGGTATTGGGCCATGGCCAGGCTCCTGGCGCAACCGTTCACCTTCGTAGCGGGCTGAGAATTCGCCTTCGGCTGGCGGGTACATAACACACACACGCAAGTTCACTTCTTCTTCTGTTTCCATCAGCTACAAAATAACACGAATATTAGTTATTAAGTAAGGACATAACTAATTAACCACTATCTCAATATACCTGTCGAGCATTTTGACAAGGCACGAGTAGCACTTCGGCTCGCGCCAAGCATCTACGTCGTATTCGAATAACGAATCGTTCCATGATTGAATTTCCTTTACGAAATGGCTCAAATTCTGCAAGTAATTCACGAAAGTATTCTAAACACACCACTTGGTATCTACCTAATCTATGTAGTATAGGCACCGCTATGCAGCTAGCGTCCGATACAACTAAAGTGGGTTCGAATTCGGCCATTGTACTTCGTAAATTTCGAACAACCCACATTGCTGTATAAGCTGAACGTATTACATACATGACGGACCTAACAATAAACATTTTATATAGCATATAATGATTATTTATTGAAAATGGCAATTTACCGAAAATATCCACATATAGTTCTAGGAATCCATCCTCCAATTTTCATGTGAGGAAAGTTGATTTGACGTACTTCTCGTTTAGACATACCTCTGTTTCTGATTATAATTATATTATGTCCTAGATCACTTAAAGCTTGTACAGAGTTCCAAAAATATGAATCATTATCCGTTTCAAACATATCAACTCCCATTAAAATAATTCGTCGGCCACTATTTGTTGAAGATGTTGTAGAATCATTATCTGCAAAATTACTTAAAACTGACACTGTTCTCATTTTAGCACTCTATTTACTATTAGTTAACAAAGTCGTTTCAATCAAGTATAACGACTTGTGTTTCAAAAAATATCGCGATTTCGTTTTACACAATCTATCGGACTATTTGAAACTAATATAAAGCAGAAAGCGGGAAAATAAAAATAATATATAATTTAAATGTTTGTTGTAAATTTCGATTTGTGTATTCTGTGCGCATTGAGTTTGATTTTGAATACCTTGAATATGTGAGTAATGTAAACATTATTGCTATTGTTCACTATTTAGTTGTATTGTGTCTCTGTTTAATAAATCATTGTTATTCTGATTCATTGATGACAGGGTATTTTGTTCAAATGATCGTTTGACTCTAAACTGGAACTTGCATACATACATAACTGGGAAATTGATCAGTAGTATTAATTATAGCTCATGGATGTAATTATGTCATGTTTCGGTACACAAACATGTCACCGTAATTTTCAGTTTAGTAACCCAGCTGACTTATAGTTATATGAAAATTATAAATCGCAGGTACTTCCTGTCTTCTATTATTCTTTATTTGACTAACAAAATTGATTAATGATTTCCTATCTGGCATCAGCATCTGCCACAAGAGAGATGATTGATACCGAAATAGAAATTTGTGTGAGTGTCAACAGCGGAAAAGAGATAGAGACGGAGACCACGAGCGTGAGGCGCGACACAAACATCCTGAAAATTGTTTTTCTAACTTTCGGTATCAATGAAGTGAAGAGTAGCTAATGTGCTTATGCTGAAGCCAGTGCCGGATGTTCAAGCGCAATACAACAACGCATGCTCATATGTGAAAATATAAAAGAATCAAAGTGTCTAGTAATGATTAGAACTTGAATGATACAGATTGACGCTTGGACACTTGGACGAAGATTCAGAGTTGGCACATGTAGGCGTAGCTTTAGTGTAGTGTTATGTTGATGTCATGCCCATGCCAATGCCCATATTGCCCATGCGCTTATAGGTGCTGCTTGCTGCAGTGCTTGTCTACCTCTCTTTTCTTTGGTGCTTGTGCTTGTGCAGTGTTGTGTCGTCCGTTGTACGTTGTGGTTGTGAATTGTGGCGTTTGTGATGTCAGTGTAGTGTGCATTTATGCATTGTTGAAGGATTACCGATGTAAACTATTGGATCTGGATCTGGATCTGGTCTCCTGTGTATTGAGTTAAATGTGCCAATCTCTCAATGACTTACATTATATAGTATTACAAACATCTTACTATACCGGTATTCTTTGTTTGGTAAGTTTCAAAACAAAACATCAATCATTTGTATTATAACGAAATTTTGTTTTATTCGCGATAGATGTATTTGTGTTTATTCTTTAGAATGTTAGTTTTGTAACTTATGTGAAACATGCACATCTGGTTGCCATGTGGGTTCGGCGACGGCGGTTCGGCGGTTCGGTTTTCGGGGTTGACATTTGCGCTGCGAGCTCAACTCCACTACCTGAAGGTTCCTTGTTAGTCGTTGTCACAATATCCTTCGCCAACAGAACGTTGAAACATTTACGACGACTGAATGGTCATGGATACTGGGAAAAAAATCTGTTCTATGAATAAATGCGTATTAAATTTGTTTATTGCAGTACGAGATTTGTTTATAATAATTTCTAAAAATATCACATTTGACATAAACACAAAATGAATTCTGTGAATAGCCAGTACGCGTTCTTACTAGAATACTTGTACATAGATATAACACAGAGCCGTATGTCTTTAATTCAATTCAATTTGATGTGATCATTTTCTTCACTGAATTTGCATTTAAATTTTTCAACTAGTTACAGTTATGGGTCAACACAATTCATCCAACTATGAAATAATTCAATTTCACTGAAAGCATATTACCCACATACTATTTAAGTGTATTATAATGTAGTCTATTCTATACAGATACAAAATCACAAATGAACCAACAAATATAATGTTTATTAAGCTTATGACCAAGACGAATGAACATTTTTGATTCTATTTGTACAATTACAAAAGACAACTCGCAACGACTTTTGTCTAATCTAACTTGAGTGGTTTTTAAGATAACTTGATTATTTACAGCGATTGTTAAATCTTGAATAATATGTACCTATAAGTATATAACATAATTAATTATTTTTTTAAACCAGGGGTTCTGAAGTTTGTGTACAAAGTTATATTTTTAAAAATGAGATCATACATATTCGATAGAGTATTTTTTTCTGAATTAAACCATGTAATTATTTTATATCCTTACATAACAAAAATATTGAGAAAATTCAATTTAAAGTTTCGATAAATTTGATTTAATATGACACAAAACGGTAGGCCATGATCAATAACAAAGCAATAAACATAATGGTTATAAACCATAAACATTTAATTACCTAATACAATACTCATATTTATCTTCTCAATAAAAACAACAATCAATTAATTATTATAAATTACAATGAACTTATTTTGTTTTGTTATTGATCATAGCCTACTGTTTTGTGTCATTTATCGAAATTTTAAATTGAATTTTCTAGGATAAGGATATAAAATAATTACATAGTTGAATTTAGAAAAAAATACTCCATCGAATAGTTATAAACAATATAACTTTGTACCCTAACTTCAGAACCAATAGTTTAAAATAAATACCGTCAAATTTGCTATTGTAAATGCTCAGAAATATATAAATATTTTGGAAGGAAATTTAATTTTATCTGTAACTCAATTACGTTCCTATGAAGAATTTAGATTTCAACACGATGGTGCTTCATATCATACCAGATACCACTCAAGTTCCTAAGAATTGTTTGGAAAGTAAGGGAATAAATGTTTTGAACTGGCCATCCTCTAGTCCAGATCTCAATCTTATAAAATCCTTGTCGGCAGTAATAAAACGTCGTTTAAGAAATGAGCCTCAAAAAACTGTTTTAGGTGTGAAACAAAAAATTACAAAAATTTGGAATATAAACACAATATCAAAACGAGTTGAAGTAGTTAGAAAAGCAAAAAGAACATACATACATAACATCACGCTATATCCCATTAAATGGGGTAGCACGAACCCGTCAACATTCTCATCCTGACACACGATACTCGTTTCAACCATATTAACACTTCCTCCATACAAAAAGTGACATTACGAAATATTTAGTACTAAGTTTTAATAGCCGTACCAATTGTTTATGGCCATATACTTGTCGGGAGATTAAACGGATAAAAGAGGGCTCCCATTATGGGGAGGTAATCTTAGTTAAAAAAAATAATTTTGTGAACATGCATGTTGACTTGAATTAAAAAACTGCGTTCGGCATAACCCAGGAACAATGACGTGGACGTAGTAGTTTTATGTTCCCTTCGCTATATCGAATTTTCGCGATATAGTAGTTCTATTTTCCTTTCAATGGTGCCTAACATTAAAAACAAATGAGTACCTGTGGCAAAACCAATATTATTATTATTCTGTTTCATTATTTTTCATTTAAGTCATTTTTGCGTAAAATGTTTTGTTTTCGAAATATTTGCGGAATATATATATTTATTTATGGGGTAGGTGGCACAGTGGTATCGAGTCGGCTTGTGGATCTTGAGAACCCTGGTTCGATCCCCACAGCCGACAAACAATTTTCACCAATTTAAATCTATCCTTGTGGCTTCCCCTCCACTAATATCTTTGGGGGCCGTGATTTGACGGCTGGTAACCGCACTTCACGCGAAAAATATATCACTTACCGAGATCTGCTTAGGCAGAGTGCCACACTCAGTAACGGGTAAAAGGCGTGATGATATATTTATTTATTTATTTATTTATATATATATATATATATATATATATATATATATATATATATATATATATATATATATATATATATATATATATATTTATATATATAAAAAACATATAGTCCGTGACCTAAACGCTAAACAAATAACCATGACCGCAGTCAACTTAAAACTGAAGAATTGTTTTGAATAATCTGCAGAGTATTGGAAGGTGAAATTTATAATATTGTTTTCTTCTACTCGTATATCTGCTTGCACTAAGTAAAATTTCATAAAATACACATCTGTTCATATGTTATTTTAAGCTTGGTGTACACAACAAAAATGCGTGACTATTTTAAACTGTGCGATCGTATTTACGAACGTCTGGCAGTGGCAGCAGTTACCAGTGGAAGCATCTTGGAGTGTTCTGTGCTGTAACACTACTAGTACTAATATAACAAATGATAATACGGGACATATTTCAAGAGATAACTGACCCATGCAATTTATTATTAATACCTACTGTCGCGCTGTCGACTGTTGACTGTTGACTGTGGAGTGTGGGATACAATTGAGAAAGTGATTTGTAAATAACAAGATTACAGCTTGCTATTGCTGTTGTCTGATAATAGTTAATTTGCCGACGCCCTCGTTCGTAATACGTACGTTTATTTATAAATTACTGTTCATAGAAAACGAAGCAATGTTCTTTAGGTAAGGTAGGACAGAACAGAATCCTTGAATTGTGATATTCATTATTAGCATCTGATATAATATTCATAACGTAACCTAAAACTAATGACGTGTGTCAAATGTACGCATGTATGTGAATATTTATTTCTAGTTGACGTGACTTCCGTTCCGTTCCGTATGCAATGCATCTCTTGAATGGCACCCGGTAGCCGGTAGCCACTAGCCAGTAGCCGGTACCGACCGACGAACATTCTCCATGTACATTTACAAATTATAAATCTGCTAATTCAAATGAAATATAGTCTATTTTAAACAACAATTCATGCGTTTGTTGCTGTACAATGAAATTTGATATAGTTATCGATACTCGCTAGCAGAAGGCAAATGTATAGCGTTACAGCAATAGTAACAGCAACAGCTTAAGCACCCAATTATATTTTCTTTTCTCCGTCTTCTGTTCACTAACACTAGTTACATGTTTATTTTTTATTTCAAGCATTATTTATTATTTGTGCAGAACAGTAACTTATTCCAGAGACGTCTGGGATAAAATCATGTTCAATATGTGTTTCTTAAATAAAAAGAAATAGATAAATTTATGTAATTATATTAATCAAATACATTTGACTACATATACATTCGTCATTTTTGAGTTCGAGAGACAAACTCGTCGAAGATGTTATTTACGTCGTTACAAAATATGTTTTCAATTCAAATAAAATACAGTGAGAATACAAATGTAAAATATTTCAAAAACTGTTTCTATTTCTACCCACTTGTTGAACGAAGGGGAAGGTAGCGTGTCACCCCTGACAAAGACTTCCGATACCCCAGCTCAACTCTTGTCAAATTGAAACAAATGGAGCATAAAATAAAAATATATTAAAAACAATTTGAATGTAGATTCAAAATGTGTAAATATTTACAGGTACTCTATGAGTAAAATATTGAATTGAAGTAGTGTGTTTAGGGCGAGTACGGACCTAATAGTGTCGTCAAAGAAACATCTGGTCTCCAGAAGTATGAAGCACGGAACGCTAAATGCAATCACTAACAATCATGTAGCATTAAGCTGCAATGAACTATGACAACACACAGAGTCCATGGATTTGTTGTTTTGGTTTATGTCTATCCCTACACCTACAGCATACATTTAGCCATTGCACGTAAATACAGACTGTAATGGTACCTATAACTATTGTTATGCGATGTGTATTACGTTTCCCATACATATATGTACGTGAGTGAGGTGCAAATGTGACTGTTTCCAGGATGTACCATACCAAGAGTGTGAACAGCACTTGGCCGCGATGGTTACAGTGACAACGACGACGAACCACACGAGAATGCCGAGCTTCCTGCTCGCCTTGCTGCTCATCGCCTTCGTTGTCGTCACTGCTCTTGCAGACACTTCTCACGCAGACAATCACGTTACGAATGGTAAGTTTCAGTCTGGTTGATTGTTGTCATGTTTTCATTTAATTTGTAATTAGTTGGAGACAATCAAGAAGATAACGAAGACCCAGAACAAGAGAACGATGAGAACCACGGTGTTTACGATTCAAATAAAACAGCAGTTGCTCCACGTTTTAGTAAAAAGTTAATGCCGGTTGTAGTGAAGCCAGCTGGGAATATGGTACGTTTGAAATGTCCAGCTGATGGAAATCCTGTGCCAAATATCACGTGGTATAAGGATGGCAAAACTCCGATATCTAGGAACTTGGGTACAATACGATCAGCGCGCTGGTCCATCACACTGGAAGATCTGGTTGTAAGCGATACAGCAAATTACACATGCGATGTGTGTAATGTAATGGGATGCGTGAATTTCACTTACAAATTGGAAGTATTGGGTAAGTTCGTGTACTGTGTACTGTATACCATATGAACGTCAACAACCTATCTACCTACGATATTTGTGTATTTGTATGTAAATGATAGAACGATTCCCATCGCGACCTTATATCAGTGAGGGATATCCACACAATCGAACTGTACTATTAAATAGTACAGTCGAGTTCGAGTGCAAGACGGTATCTGATTTGGAACCGTTCATACAATTTTTGAAAACAGATTATTCACCAACGGATAGTAACGATCAAAGTCCGAATTTTCCAAACAGCACAATGCTGCAGGTAACGTAAACGTACAATTGTATTTCATTGTCAATCAAACGAGGTTCAGGTGCTTACTGCTGGTGATGGTGAAGGTCTATTCTGTATTCCGTGCACTTGTTACGCTTTCGATGGTGATGGTGTCACTATTTTCTATATACTCAACTACTGTGTTATCGGACTAAAATTATAATACGTGTTACCAAATCAAAAATATTTCATTGTTTTACATTTCATATCATAATGTCTTGTCACGAATTTTGTCATTTTAGTGCCGATAATATTCCACTTCTTCTATAATATTTGTACTATACATATTGTAAAATGTTAATAATGATTTGATTTAACATAGTTTATGTTTGTTGAATATAATTTTTAGAACGAGTAAACCACAAGCCAATTTTTACCGAGATCCCTAAGAACCAAACTGTCGTATACGGTCATGATTGCAATTTTACTTGCAAATATTTGTCGGACTTGCATTCTCACTTGGAGTACTTGGTAACCTATAACGATTCCCGAAACAAGGTATCTTTATGTCTTTCTTTTCTTAACTAAGGGAATTCTGACCGCTAGTTAATTCAGTTTTGTTCATTTCAATATCATTTCATTGTTTATTTTATGATTGAAAGTGGCCAGAAATCCTAAATCAGTCAAGTTATAATGTCATGTTAAATGTTTAATAATATATTTTTTTTTTAAATTGACATTAATTGGTAATGGAATGTTTATTGGCCATGCATACAGTGACTAATCAATGTGTGTATTTGCATGTTCAGTGGTTAGTGTTCAGTGTTGACATGACATTCCTTTTGTTTGTGTGCAGACAACGATAACGAATCCTTCGTCTCCGGAAATACTACAGTTGCACAATGTGACATTCGAAGATGAGGGCTGGTATACTTGCATTGCTTCTAATAGTTTGGGTCACTCCCACGCAAGTGCATATTTGAGAGTAGTACCAGGTCCGTATATTCAGATTTTCCAACAAAACAACAACACAATGTACATATTATTTCAGAGTTTAAACCAGATCCACCTCAGACTCATCCAATGCTAGTGAATATTTTAGCTGGCGTTCTATGTACGATGTTTCTTGTAGGTGTTATATTCATGATACATATAATTAAAAAATTAAAAAGGTATATTTATATGAATAACAAACTGATTTAGGTACTACTTAGTTATAAATAAATTTTAGAGAAAAAATGAAGAAACTCATTGCTATAGAAACTGCAAGAGCAGCTGTAGTGACACAGTGGACAAAGAAAGTGATTGTTGAAAAGCAAACCACGTCAAATTCAAATAACGTATCTGAGCCATTAGTACGTAATTCATAAATATGATGTTTTGAATATGATTATTTACGTAAAGTTGTTTGCCGTAGTTACTACCGATTGTAAAGATAGAAAAGCAGAAATCGCAACATCCTGCAAATTCATGGGATTCAATGATATCTGAATACGAACTACCAATGGATTCCGAGTGGGAAATCCCTCGAGATTTGTTAGTTTTGGGTAAAAGTCTCGGTGAAGGAGCATTTGGTAAGGTGGTGAAGGCAGAAGGTCGCGGTCTTCTAAAAGAAGGTATCAACTCAATTGTCGCCGTCAAGATGCTGAAAGAAGGACACACGGATGCAGAGATGATGGACTTGGTGTCGGAAATGGAGATGATGAAGATGATCGGCAAGCATATTAACATAATTAACTTGTTAGGTTGTTGTACGCAGGATGGGCCGCTATACGTAGTGGTCGAGTATGCGCCGTACGGTAACTTGCGTGACTTCCTACGTCAACATCGGCCGTCGTCGGGCTATGAGCCGGCGCTTGGCCAGGACATTACAGACAAGGAGAAGGAAAAGAAGACGCTCACACAAAAGGATCTTGTATCATTCGCATACCAGGTTGCCAGAGGTATGGAGTATCTAGCATCTCGCAGATGTATTCACCGGGATCTAGCAGCTAGGAACGTATTAGTCAGTGACGATTATGTACTGAAGATTGCGGACTTTGGTTTGGCTCGCGATATTCATTGTCACGATTATTACCGCAAGACGACAGATGGTCGTTTGCCTGTAAAATGGATGGCACCTGAAGCGCTCTTTCACAGGGTGTACACAACGCAGTCCGATGTGTAAGCAAACCAAGTGACTCGTGAACAACAACAAAGTTTCATTTGTATTATATTTATATTTCAGATGGTCGTATGGTATATTATTATGGGAAATTATGACACTAGGGGGAACTCCATACCCCTCTGTGCCAAATGTAGAAAAGTTATTTCAGTTGTTACGAAGTGGCCATAGAATGGAGAAGCCACCGTGTTGTTCATTAGAAATGTATGTACTGTTGCTGTTTTATAGTTATGAAATCTAATCTAATATTCGTTTGTTCATTTTTGTTACAGATACATGTTGATGAGAGATTGTTGGAGCTATCAGCCAAATGAGCGGCCAGTGTTTAGTGAACTTGTAGAAGATCTAGATAGAATTCTTACCATCACAGCGAATGAAGAATACTTAGACTTGGGATTACCTCAACTGGATACGCCGCCTTCGAGTGCAGACGAAGATATTGGTGATGTGTCCTGCATGTATTGAACACCATTGAAACGCGATAAACTTTCAAGGACAATTATTGATAAGTAGTTGACATTGCTGTTACTTGTATTGTTGAAACTAGTCATATATATATATATATATATATATATATATATATATATATATATATATATATATATATATATATATATATATATATATATATATATATACATATATATATATACATACATATATATATATATATATATATATATATATATATATATTTATATATTTATTGTGGGACATGTATAAAGTGCTTTTGTTATGTTAAGAAATTCTTCCAGTGCAATTTACAGGTTAGATATGCACGATTGAGACAGTATTTATATTAAGTTTGCATTTTTAAATCATTCAGAAATAGTACAAAATTATACATAGTATTACTGGTAAATTCTTAAAAAAACATATATGTTGATACGAATTTATAAATACATTTTTTTTACATATTATTGGCTCAAAAAAGAATTAATTTTATTAATTGCTGAAACACTTAAAAGTATTTTGAATTAATGCAGGTCTGACAAAATTGATCTCTATACAATAAAATATTCATATATACATATTTTAAATGTATGTTGTTCCACGTCGAATTGTCATATTTTATTAAAAAAATAAAATATATTTTTTAATTGTAGGTCTTATAGGTAATTAATAATATTAATCTTTTTATATTTTAACGATGTATTTCAATAATTTAAATGTAATGTAGTTGTAAATTAAATATTAGGTTATCCATTTATTTTTTTTTTAACAACTCGAAATCAGTAAGACAATTTAAATTAAAAACCCCTATTGCTTGCGGAAATAATCGCAAGCAAACTTTCTTCATATATTACTAGTATTTATTTCAAATTTTTATTAAATAAAATCAAATAACTATTATTTTTCAATCTGCAATTTTTATTTTCAAGTCGCCGTTTTGATACATTCATCAGGACAAAACAAAATAAATAACTAACAAACACCTATCTCAAAGTACAAAGTAAACAAATTATAAATTTCTTAATTAACAATAGTTAAATTTTATTTAATCCATTGCCATCAAACCTATTTATGTTGATCTAATGCTTGAAAATTGCAATTGCTTCATAATCTTTCATCCATATATTTGGATTTGGTGGCGATTTCCTTATCTGCACATTTAAAATTGTGCTTCACTTTCTACAGTATCATGTGAAAATCACTCTTGTTACTACAATTTGAAAACATTTTCTACAAAAAATCTATTCTTTTTATTTCGATTTTATTGAGTAAAACTTTCATTGCTTAATATTTATAAGCAGAATATTGTTGAGATACATATATTATGTACTAATTTATACTTTTAATATACTCAATAAAGAATAGTATACCCATTTTTTTGCAATAGATTCGATTGTTTGCAGTGTTACCCATAATATCAATATATGATTAAAAATTATTTTTTTAATGTTGACATATATAGAAATAATCAGTTTTGCATAATTTTAAAAGGCATGCCAATACCCGTATCATTATTTATAAAGCATTGTTTTGCTTTTTTGTAATTGGTCATGTCTACATTCTTGTCAGGAGTATGAGAAACTCTAATTACACGATAACAAAAGAGCAATAAAGTACGTATACCGCCATCTGTATTTTATAAACGAACTACTCATAATGTTTCAATGACAGCTATTTGGATTTCGCTTCGGGGTCTGCTGCTGACTTCATGTACATTATGTAAAAATAATGTAAACAAGTATTGTAGTGAAAGAGTTCTAACAAAATATATTAATTTTGAATACGTTAGCTTGTTTATTAGCAAAATGTCAAGTCCTAAAAGAGCAAAACTGACTTCCAAAGATGATGGTACAAATGAAAGTGAATATTTGAAATCGATACAAGCTGTAGAACATTTTCAAGAAGAAATGCGTGCAATGCAAAGCAAATTTGATCGAGAATTTCTCAAATTGGAACATAAACTGGAAATTGATAAGAAACCTATTTATTCAAAAAGAGAAGAAGCTATTCGTCAAATTCCCAATTTTTGGGTGACTGCTGTATCCTTTTAAATAATACTTTAATATTTGAATTTCTCTGGATATTTATAATGTTTTCTCCTTAATATTGCTATCAGCTTATGAACCATCCTGATATATCTGACTTATTAGATGAATCTGAAGAAGAATATTTATTATATCTCGCTAAACTTGAAGTCAAAATAGATGCAGAACTTGAAAATACATTTAGGTAACAATTAATCTTGTGTTCATTATTATACAGTCATATATTTTACGTAATTTTTAGAATTATTTTTCATTTCAAAGAAAATCCCTACTTTAAAAATACGTCTATAGTAAAAGAGTATTTAAATATATTATCAGGTAACACAATATGAATAATAATTCGTGAAAGTTTCTATTAAAGGTTTATAATTACAGATGATAAAAGCATGAAACATATATCAGCATCCGTGATAATGTGGAAGGAGGGTCAAGATATTTCAGACAAATTGAAAGAACGTAAATCATTTTTATTCTGGTTAACATCTGACGACTATGGTGTTACCGATATTGACGTCGCTCAAGTATGATGATTTGTTATTGCTTTGAAGACTTGTAATTTGTATGATATTTTATTTAGGTAATCAAGGATGAAATATGGACTAACCCGTTACCATATTATTTGCTCTCCGATAGTCAAAATGAAGAAAACAGGTTACTTGATTATATGAGTTATAACTTTGTGAGATTAATTATATATTTATTTGTTCTATAGTGAAGAAGACGATGACAATGACGATGTTTTGATTATTGAAGACAGTGATGATGAAAAGTCAACGCAAGAAGAACCAGAGGAGGAAGAATCTGAGAATGACTCCGATGACTATGATAGTCCAGAATCTTCAGAGGTTACTCAAAATGATAACTAAGGTAATAAAATAATCGCGTTTCGAGTTCTAATTTCTTATATAAGAATAATGTGACCAATGATTCGTGTTTGCTTTTCTTCTTTTTTTATACAAGTTGATTTTTTTTACATTCCATATTTATTTTTCTTTCTTTCTTTTTCGTTTCACTATTCGTTCCTAATACTCGGCAGAAATCTTATCACAAAATAATTCATAAATACTCATTCGACAAAAAATATATTCATAACACTGTATATTTTTTACAACATTTTTAATTCAGATTCATTGATAAAATTTTCTATATGAAATTACTACATATTTACTTTTGGCAGACAAAATTGTATTTAGATGTTTTCAAATTCGTTATCAACATGATGGTTACCAGTATTTAAAATTTTTGATGTGTTATATTTTGTAATTGTTTTTAGTTTATGTATAATGACCAGAAAATATGTATGTCAGATAAATGTTAGTTAAACCTTCACTATTCCTAAACTGGAATATTGTTATAGTATAATAATTGTATAAGTATTTTTAGTTGAAGCAATCTGTTTTTATGTTACGAAATATTATGTAATCATTCTGTGATATTTCCCAATAAAGTCCGAATCAAAGATAAAAAAATGACGTATTTGAATAAATATAATTTTATAAAGAATATTTTGGGAAAGTAGGTTAAATTGGAATTTGAACAACTAAATGTATAAATATTTCGACTGGCAAAGTTTAGTTGTTTTGTAAGAATTCGAAAATAACTATTTGGTTATTGGTATGTGTATGGAAAATATGTTTTTCTATCATTATTAACGACAACAACATTTATTTGACACTATAATGATAGATAGAAATATAGGAGTGAAATGAAATCATGATGAAAATACAAGAACGTAATTGTAGTAAATAAATGTACATATTTCACTTTATTCAGTATCAATACAAATACAACAATGTTGAATATTGTATAACTAACAAGGAATTATACACCTGTTTCAAGACACATAACGCTTCAAATGAAAGTTTGAACACTCCGTTTGTAATTAACAATGATTTTATAAATGCGATCAATGTGACACACAATTCTGGTAAAGTCTAGTTCAACAACATATGCCAAAAATATTGTCTTTATAACGTAGGTAACAAGTAGACTATAAAGGTAAAATGAAAGTCCTTTACTCTCCTTAGTTACAGTTTATTGTCTAATATTTAATTGAAAGGGATAGGTACTTTAACTTGGAATACATAAATGTAGTGTGGGCATGTTGCAATCATTTCTTCTATTTTCCAAGATCACTTCCTATTCAAGTAGTGTTGACACTTGATATATTAAAAACTTTTCAACATATACATATAAGAAGTCTTGACTGGCATTCTGAGGAGTGTAATAAAGTTTATTTCAAAGTACACACCTGACAATGGCAGTCATAAATTGAAGCTCTCAATTTCATTTGAATCTATGACTAATAACGTAAATAGACAAAATATAAGAGTAATAACATAATGATTATTATCTTTAAGACAAGTGTACTTCATTTACAATGCGGTATTTAACTGTGGAACGATGAATTTTTATGAAAATGTTCTTTGACTATTTAGTATTTGACGTTTTTGCGAACAAGTGCATATGAATTGCACTAGCTGGTTCGAAGTGCTCGCTATACTACACGTCATGTCATGTTCAACTCTTTGTTGATGAATCTGCGTTGTTCGTGGCGGGCTCTACCATCTTCTTATATTTGCCTACGAGCTCGGGTAAGTCGTAGGCTATCGCCACGTCTAGCCTATTGATAGGGCAGCCGCGGAAGTAAGTGCACGTGGCGGACAGCTGCTGGAAGTCGTATAGAGGATTCAGTCGGAAGAAATCACGATACACGTCTGGATCGGGTAGATCGTAACGTGAAATGTTTGTCAGTGTGGACAGGCCCTCATAGATGTGGTAGTCTTGCGGATGCTCAATGATCTGGTCAGACACCAGCTTCTTGTTTCCAAACACTGATTTGTGGTTGTAGTAGGTTGTCAAATAGCAGTCAACCATTTTTGCATGGTTACGTACACGAACCTACAACAATTTTCAATTTATTTTCAACATTAACATACTTAAACGTAATTATCATGTATATCATTTTACCGCAAAGCGTCTAGCACTAGCAATCTTGTTTTCAATCCTCTTATCAATGGCAGTTTTCAAATCTTTCAATAATGCTCGCTCTTGGGCTTGGAGCAATCTTATAGGAGCTCCGATTTCGTAAGGCTTGGACCACAGCGATGTTGAGTACATGACAGGTGGTTGAGCAGAAGACATAAGTGGTGAAATGTTCCAGATCAAAGCACCCTGGACTCTCATCAGTTCTTCGGGTTTTACCTGATCAGCCTTGTTAAGAATGATGCGAGTCTGCAATCATAAACATATCATTTATTCAAATGATATTCTCTCAAATTTTACAAAATTTTACCTGATATTCACGTCCCTTCAATTGGTCCAAAATGGCTTCAGTTTCTGGTCCTACGTCTAATTTAGACGGATCATATACTAGGAAAATAATGTCAGCTCGATCAATGAACCATTGACAAGCATCATTAAAAGGAAACACCCTAGAAACTTGTTTGCGGACTTCTAAAATTCCTGGGATTTCAACAATATTAATCTGAAATGACACAAACCTAAATACATCATTTTTAATTTTAAAATACTTTCCATACGTTTTCCAAGAGTTTATTGGGAAGTTTCAATCCGCGAAGTCTTTCTTCTAATCCCTGTCCGAATTTCTGTAAACCAGAGAAAGTCCAATCTGCAGCCAATTGTGTTCCATCCAGAACTTCCGGTTCCTCTCCCCACATCAGTAAATTAAAATATGCGGGAGATGGTTCAGCTCCTGTCAATCAGTTGAACTGAAATTTATTCTATTCATTTTCTCAGACGATGTAGCATTTATATCATCATATATAATTCATGAAATGAGAAAATCAAACGACTATTTACCTGTTCTCAGAGAAGTTTGAGTGTATTCATTGTCAACTAAATAATTGATAATTGAGGATTTGCCTCCGCTCCATGGTCCCATGAACAGTACCAATGGCTTCGAGAAAATTTCTGAATCTATAGAATAATGAATGTTTTATATTTAGTTTTTCTATAATTTTTCATAATTCAAACATTTACCTCCAAAATGCCTATTGCTGAGATCTCTGTACTTATAAAGTGTTTCCAATGGTTTGATGGCATTTTCATAAATTTTCTTGAGTTCATTCAAGGTTTTATCTGCTGCCTTAAACATCAAGCTGTCAGTGTTACTAGATTCATCATTCAAATTTAAAATTTCATTAAGATGTTCACGTGGTCTTAATTCTGCAGGTATTTCAACTTCCCAAGTTAAATCCTCTTCTGGAGTAGATTCACGATCAGCTTCTTCAGATTTGTCTTCTTCTGTTGTTTCTTTGGAAGCAACTTCATCATCAGCTTGTTCTTTTTCGGCAGATTCTTGTTTAGAATCAGTATCTCTTTCATTTTCGGCTTCAGTACTGGTTTCTTCTTTAGTTGTATCTCCATCAGTCTTCTCTCCGCTTTCTTCCTTTTCTCTTTCATCACTAGCGACCTTTTCTACACTAGCAGGTTCATCTGTTTGCTCAGCACTGCCGTCTTTCTCGGGACTAATTTCATATTTCTCTACACTGGCAGCATCTTCTTCCTGTTCAGAACTTGCATCGTCTTTTTCAACACTAGCTTCTGGTTTGTTTTCACCACTTTTTGCTTGTTCTTCTACACTTGATGCATCTTCTTGTTCACTACTGGTTGCAGCTTCTGTTTGTTCAGCACTAGCCGCTGCTTCTGTTTGTTCAGTACTAGCCGCTGTTTCTTGTTCAGCACTGACTTCAGCTTCTTGTTCAGCACTGGCTACAGCTTCTTGTTCAGCGCTGGTTTCAGCTTCTTGTTCAGCACTGGCTACAGCTTCTTGTTCAGCACTGGTTTCAGCTTGTTGTTCAGCACTGGCTACAGTTTCTTCTTGTTCAGCACTGGCTTCAGTTTCTTGTTCAGCACTAGTTGTAGCTTCTTGTTCAGCACTAGTGGCTTTTTGTTCGGCGCTTTCAGCATCTGTTTGTTCGGTGCTAACAACACCGTCTTCTACACTAGTTGCTCCGTCGCCTTGTTCGGCGCTGGTGGTATCTTGTTCAGCACTAGCAACAGCTTCTTCTTCAGTACTACGTGCAACTTCATCTTGTTCATCGCTAGTAGCTGCTTCTTCTTGTTTTTCTTGTTCTTCACTGGCTACGTCTTCTTGTTCTGCACTTACCGCAGCTTCTTCAATACTGGAAGCGGCTTCTTCCGCACTAACAAACCCTTCTTGTTCTACACTTGTTCCTTCATCTGCTTGTTCTATACTGGCTGTTCCCTCTTCTACACTAGCTTCACCGGCATCATCGCCGTCTTCACCACTTTTTGCTTCTTCGGTACCATCATCTTTTTCTTCAGTTTCTTCCTTTTCCGTACTGGTTTCTTGTTCATCTTCTACACTGGCTTCTTTTTCGGAACTCTCTGCTGTTTCAGCTTGTTCACTTTCATTGTTTTCTTCTGTAGTATCTTCGCCGTTAATTTCTTGTGTGTCTCCCTAAAATTATCATAAAAAATATTTTTCTAAATTATAATTAAATTGTTAAGGTCTTATACGGAGATCTAGAGGTTCCAATACAAACATTTTCTAAATATAATTGTTTACATAAATGATATAGATAGAATATAGAATAATAATTAAGAAGAGTTTTGCTTTGAATCCTCTAAGTGAAAAATTACTGTTTCATCATCATCGCCTTCAACGTTGGCAGTCTTAACTTCAACGGATTCAGTTTCTCCTGTATCTTTTTCACTAGAATCTTGATCTGGTTCTTCGACCTCGATATCTTGCGCTTCTTCTTCGACACTTTTTGGTTCATTTGATTCGATTGCTTCTCCGCTTTGTATATCGGAGTCGTCTGTCGTGACTATGTGTGTTATGTCATCATCATTATCATCTTGTACATCCGCTAAAGTCAAATCAACTATGTTCTCTACTCTTTTAGATTTGATTTGATAAATTACCTGATTGCGTGTCTCCGGTTTCGAGTTTTTTAAGGGCTTTTTCAATATACGGCCGGCATTCGGATTCAGACGGCCCATCCACTTCTACCTCACCTTGCACACCTGTATTTGCAAACACAATCTGATATTAAAGATGTTTGTTTTACATATTTCAAGGCAATAAGGCAATTATATAAATAAATAAAAAATCTTAAAATTATATTTTTATTAACAAATAAGGACGTACAAATATTACAATAAATATGAAGATTAAATACAGTTAAATGGAAAATAATTTATAAACTACTATAAAAATATGAAACAAAATTAAATGAAAATATGGTCTAGTTCAAATGATTATTTTTTTAACTGTTAGTGAATGATAAATCATAACAAAAATGAAACATGATAAAAATTATTTTTTTAATATTTATTTAAAAATAAAAATTAAACAGCCGTATATCTATGAAGCAAGCAGAAGCAAAACGATTCTGTTAAATTATGACAAGCAATAAATATACATTAAGAAAAATGTAACATTGATAATTTGTTCTCTGTGTATGTTTATTTAGAAACAAGCACAGATACACTAAGATATAATGATGATTAAAAATTATTTAATATAACAATTTAAAATTATAACATTGTTTGACGTGTTCAGAATCATGTGAGGAAATTGGCAAAAAAGTTGGCGCATTATTTTGACTTGAAAGGCTGATGGAATTTATAAAATAAAAAATTATTACATCATATTTCTCTTCTTCCCCGGGAAACCTTGAAAATCTCAACTAAAAATTCTCTATATCCCCACTTTTCAGGTTAACCCCTCCAAAAGCGAGAGCTATTCCTCCTCTACATTATGGGCGGCCTTGAAATTGTCTCCTCCTATTAAATCTACACATTCAAGGTCACACGTATGGCGTATATCGTGCATGATTGCACCTATGATCATTTTTTTGTGAAATGATCAAGTATTGAAATATAATTTGTAAGATAAAAATATCTTTATGTCAATGCGAAAAATTGTTAGAGATACTACAGTAACTAAAAAAAAAATACAAATAGTAATGTATAAGAAGTAACTTGATTCAATTCTAAATTTAAATGTCAAAATGATTAGAAAAAATTCAATAATATAGGCTCAGATATCTTCAACAAAGTTTAATAATACTCCTATTTACTTTTCGTTTCTGTTTTTTAATTTTCTATTGTTTAATATAACAGAAAATTAATTCCAATTACAATGATATGGTATATGGTGCAACCATAGAACTACAACTGCATGTGCCTTAATTTATGAAAAATATTATTTTTCGTTGTTTTATTGAATAGACCACAATATTTTCCAATTTTACATGGAATGCTATAAAATGAAATAATAAATATATATATATCGCGTGGCAAAAATATTTATATAATACATGAATTCGAATATATACAAAGTTATATTATAAGTAATAATTTATTATTGTCGTCATATTTCTTAAGGAAATGCTGCTTGCATCATTGATTATATTGTTTTAAGTGATCATCCCATACTTTTAAGTTTTATGCTTTCTGGAATACAATAGTTTGATAATTTCATCCAAATTCTGCATTTTTGTGAAAATGATGTGTACTATGTTCATTCAATTTCATTCGAATTGGTAACATAAAACAGATACAATTATAATGAAGAATTAAGCACTTCAAAATAATTTGATTATATTATGCGAAACTTATTATTATTTTGTTTATAAGTGTAAATCATGTACGAAACAATTATTTTCAAATGTTTCTAATATTTGAAACATAAAAACAGTATGATTAAATTGTACTTGATATTTAACCTAAACAAACTTTTTGGCGGAGGTGCCAAGTGTTAAACAATCGAAACTTTTTCTACTTTTATTATTTGTTGTTATTACTGACAATAACATTACGATAAATATATAAAAGTTTTGAAAACATATTTTAATATCATGGTAAAAATGTATCTAAAGTTTTTTGTGTACCTAAAACATAAAATGTTATTGGAATTTATGTGGCAATATACTTGATTAAATTATTGCAGTGATTTCATTTATTGAGTTGATAGTAATCATGATATTTTGGGTGCGTTGCAAAGCTGGCGTCAAAAAAGTTGCACTAGCAGTTACTACAGCTATTGGTGACGTTAGATTGATTTCTTTCTTATTTACTTCATATCTTTTTTATGGGGTGGTGGCTCAGTGGTATCGAGTCGGCCTGTGGATCTTGAGAACCCTGGTTCGATCCCCACAGCCGTCAAACAATTTTCACCATTTTAAAAAAAATCTACTCCTGTGGCTCCTCCACCACTAATATCTTTGGAGGCAGTGATTTGACGGCTGGTAACCGCACTTCACGCGAAAAAAATATATCACTTACCGAGATCTGCTTAGGCAGAGTGCCACACCCAGTGATGGGTAAAAGGCGTGATGATATATTTATTTATTTATTATATCTTTAGATTTGAAATAGAAAAACTTGGAAAGATACGACATTTGTTAAATATAAAATAATTTCTGAAAATTCTGGCATTTATTATAATTTGTGTTATTGCGCTTTTAAAAATAGTTTGTGAGCAATCGTAGAGTGAGAATATATAGTTACAAGTATATATATATAAAAGTGAAGACTTTCCTGGCCAATGATAGCATTATCAGTGATGAAAGTCTAAATTGATTTGTGTCGTCTAATGATAGAAGTATATGTTGTGTGTATTGCCTGGACATATCGTATATAAATGGGTTGCTAGTGAGTGTTAAATATAGAGCAGTTAAGCTTCGTGTGAAACAGACATGAAGGTAATATCATATCATCATGGACTTTGATTTTGGCTAGGAGCCTGAACGCGTCGCGTCGTCAGCTGCATAACTCTATGCTTTACAGTCTCCGTCTACTTTTAGACTGTACTGTACTGTACTGTAACTATTTGGTTCTCAGTTGTTGATAATGAAGATGTAACAATACAATGGCATGCAGTTAGGTGTATGATTGGTTTTCACTTTTGTTTATGCGATGCGGACTGCTGATGGTAGACAGCGCCGGTACTGGTCGGCTTTCACTGAAAGAGGCGCGGGAATGCAAGAACACAGCACACACGTTACACGTTACACACACATACCCTGCAAGGTGGTGGCGAGTAAAGCGGAGCACAAGAGCAGAAACATCAACGGCATTGATGTGATCCGCACACGAACCGCCATGATAGACACTTGACGTTATCTGTTGTAAACTATCACACACATACACAGAGACAGAGGTGCCGTGACACTGAACTAGGTATATCTGTAAAATTATTGCATGCACATGCACACGGACACAGCCACACACAGCCTGAGTAACCCGGAGACAGCGCCAGACCACCACCGCATTGCCATCGGTCGGAATGAACTAACTGTTCCTGTTCACTAGCTCAGTGCTTGGCCGTTGCGACGCTACGACACGCGCTCCGTCCGATTCCGTCAGCCGTCGGTACCCATCGCTAGATGCTCCAGCCTACGCTCAACAGCTTTCTGCCAGTTATGTGATTGCTTTGCTTCTACGTCAACCTAGGGGTATACAATACAAGACTTTACAAACCCCTTACCACGTCATCATCTTCTCTCATCATACGATGTGTCAATTCAGTGATTCCATGTGACTTTTGTTTTCAGTGCCTTGTGGTAAGGATTCAAATCGCTTTCATTTTCGTGATGCTTGTCAACTTTCAACAAAATTTATCTGTTTCTTTTTTTCTTAATGTTGACAAGTGCAATAAAATTTTCATTGTTTTTGATCAAAAAGAAATACTAGTAAACACTAAATCTTTAAAATATAATATAATTTTTTGTTCAAATATATCAGATATTGAATAAAGTAAAAATGTTATAAATAAATATTCATGAATAGAAAGTAAATGAAAAATTTCATAAAAACAGCAGTGAATCCATTTTTAGCAGCAGATATTTCCTGTTGTAGAATGAAGGAACCACGACCTTCACCTGCCAAAGGATTCTCATCGGCCACCGTGAACTTAGCCGATGATCGTATTCTCGTGTTGGTTTAACCCGGTACAGAAAGTGTTTCAATCCCGATTGCCGTTAGCGCTTTCATCCGTGAATGCGTTATATTTAGCCGCTAGCCGCCGCTAGCCGCCGCCGCTAGCCGCCGCCGGTATCTACAGAGCCACAGCGCATCGGCATCGGGTCCATATAAGGTGTCCGGAGCGCTCAGCATCTTAACTCTACCCTTCTCTCAATCCAATCTGCTCTTTCCCGTTTTTGCGTTTTCTCGAATCGTTGCTCTTCGTCTTGCATCTGTCTCTGGCGTTCAATTTGTCGATGTGTCGTTCATTATTTACATTGCTGATCTACTACTTTCACTTGCTCAATCGACAATAATTGTTTATAATTAAGAACTCTGTTAGCATGCCATCTGCTTTAAATGCTAGTTGCTGAAGCAACACACTGAATTTATGATACCTACCTGGTTATTAAATCTTAATACTTACAATTTCTTACTTGAACTAGTATCGCTCATTTCTGACCTTTTAATGAGGTAGATATTAAAATTGTGTTTCAATGACTTTACATCGTAAGTAAGCATTTTCAAGCTCAAATTTTAATACTGCTTCCGAGTGATTCAAATTCCTCTATAAGTTGTAATATAATTGAGATTAATTTATTGTTGTATTTTTGGTCGTCATATATTGAATCACATGACGACTTTCTAGTCAAAATTACTGTTGTATAGCCTTGTTGATCGTTCTTGAAAATAAATAACTGAATTAACAAACAAAGATAATCAAAATTAGATTTATTGTATACCTATAATACATCATAAATACTAAAAATTGAAATAACAGATACAACTAAAGTAGTTACAAATGGACTATTAATAAAATAATAACAGGCATTTCGAAATGAATTCTAGTGCTTATTCTTCCACTACAATAATACTTTGATCTTGCTACTTTTATTATATTAAAATAAATGCAATGTCGCAATAAATTATTTGAACCCAGCAATTGTAAAAAAAATACAAGTGTCGAAAAATGACTTATTGACTTGAACAAATAAATAAAAGTTAGCAAATAATTTTGACTAAACAATTTAAACAAACTCAGCTTTTTACTGCACAGAAAATTTTATGGACAATAAAGAAACAAAACTTCAACTTATTTTTATATTAATACAAGTGTTAAGAATGATTCTGATAAATATTGTGAAAATTTGGATGATTATTTCATAATTTGTGTTTTGTAATAAAACTGCCCTATATATTTTAAATGCAGGTACGATCTAAATCATGAACGGAAGAGAGCCAAGTTATACAAATTATTTTTAGAAAATATAATAATAAAATATAGTTACTAAAACATGATACCATTAAAAAACAATTACAATTACAGTGTGTTCAATGTTATTTTATAATTTAATGTCTATTAAACACGATTTATACATAGTTTTGAAGTTGCAGTAGTATGTCATAGTTAAGTCTCTTGCTATAAATAGTAACAGATACAATCTCATGAATAGAAGTTATAAAAATATTTTTATAAAATTTATTATTATAAAAAACTAGATTATAAAAAGAATAGGTACATGTTTTATAACAAAGTACTGTAGCTAAATATATCTTCAAGTTTAATTTTAATAAATATTTAAAACATAAGCTCATCCTCATAATGGGGTAGGTGGCTCAGTGGTATCGAGTCGGCCTGTGAATTTGAGATCCCGGGATCGATATCCACAGTCGACAAACAATTATCATCATTTTAAAAGTACCTCTGTGGCTTGCCCTCCACTAACATCTTTAGGGGTCGTGATTTGACGACTGGTAACTGCACTTCACGCAAAGAAATATGTCTCTTACCGAGATCTGCTATGGTAGAATGCCATATCCAGTAATGGGTAAAAGGAGTTGACTTTAAAATAATCAGTTATTTAAAGATGATTTTTTTTTGTCTTTAATGTATTGTATTTTTCTGCAATAAAAATAAAAAACTTCCATGGTAAATAATAATATATTTTATCTACTCTTATTAAATAATGTATTCATTACTTATGAAATTTATAATAAGTAATACTAATCATTATTGACAGTGTTAAGTAATAATTAATTACTCAACACTTCACGACCAATCACACGTCTGAATTTTCATTACTTAACACTATAATAGCCAATCAAAAAATAACGATAATTGCCGCGCGTTAAGTATGCTATGAAACAGTGAAGCGCGCTATTGTTAATTATCTGTCAAAATTAGTTTAAAACGTTTTTGTTTCCAATAATACTGTAATTTGTGTGATTATACATGTGAGGTATGGATTCTGAAAGGGAACAAAGTGAAATTTGTACTCCACCAGATATTGTAGAAGCCTCACACGTACGTTTCTTAAATTTACTGCCCAAAAAATCAAAAAAAAAAAGTATGAACAAGTTTATAAAGCTTTTATGGATTGGCGAATACGCAAAAATGTAAATTCCTTTTCAAAAAAAGTTCTTATAGTATATTTTGGCGAACTTTCTGATAAATATAAATCATCGTCATTACGGGCTACTTATTCCATGTTAAGTAGTGTTAATATTTATTAAATAAAAATAAAAACAAAAAATTTAAGCATCTGACTTACTCATAATGTAACATAAGAAATATAATTGTAAAATCTTATTACATAATAACATGTAGTCGTAGATAAAGTATAGTATTCTATTCGCAAGTAACTCACTCGAATGATTTACAACACTCACCTTCGGCTCGTGTTGCAAACTTCATTCTCTTGTGTAATAGCTTATATTACTTACTCATTGAATAATATACTATAAAAATACAAAAGTATTTCGCAATACTTACAAAAAGTTAAAGCAAAAATATTGAAAAATAAAGACTACCCCTAGAAATGAATACATTTTCAGGATAATATAGTATAAAAAATGAATCGGGTACAAAGTTAAGCATTTATTGCCTGTAATAATACTTATAGTTCGATTAACTAAATACATTTTATCAGTAACTTAACAAAATGATTTAATTACAATTTATGTACACATTCCTTAATAAAGATATTTGAAAATAAAATATTACAACAGTGTAATACTGCAGTGTACTATGTACCTTAATTATTTATTTGTAATTATCAATTAGAACATTCGTGTTACATGTCAAAAATAGATATTTTTTAAATTAAATTTTGTGATTAACAAATCATTCATAAACTCAAACGTAATGAAGCTCTTTATAAGGTCACATTGTATATAATATTTAAAATAATATATAAATATGAACTGTTTCTCTAATTTTAACACTTTTAAGAGCGAATTTTCAATAGCATTTTGACTCAGTTTTGACATTACTGCCATTTAGATCCGAAATTTCATAATTTTAGTACTCAAAATCACTCATAAAAAGTGAAGAATCAAAGAAATTATTTTTAAAACATTATCTAGCTAAAATATTAATCATTGACATGTTTCTCGACTACAAAATTATTTAGAAAAATTCACAGTTAAGGTTAATTTTATAAATAAATAACATAAATCTTTCTATTTATCTAGATAATGTTTTTTTTGTTTGTTTGTTTTAATGCAACAAGTTTTGGTTAGTGAAACTTTTTGCGTTAAATCTTTTTCACATAATACATAATGAAATATAAACAATTTCATAACATAATATAACGAAATTATTGTTATTATCTCACTATAGAAATCACTCTAAACAGATTGATGTTACCATCAATCAGTTTACTTAAAATCATCTAAACTCTAATTGTTATAATTTCCTGTTCATGTTATACTTTATTCCAGAATGCATGTCATTGTTATATCTTTCAACATTTAGATCAGATTGCGGTTTTTGATCCCATATCAAGACGTCTAAATTATTATTTTCTAAATGTGTTCTTTGTTTTTGTAACATACTGAGAAAGTTTAGATACAGACTGATTACTTTCATAATTTTTCAATATTTTGTCGGCAAATATTTCCATTTTTTTGAACTATTGGGAAGTTTAAGTATTCATGGAAACATGTGACAAAACAAAATTCTTTTTTGCATGCAAAATTTATTATCGTACTATATAAATAGACAAATAACAATATTTTTCAACATGTTTCATAAAACATATTATTTGCGTGTTGAAAAAATATACAACACAATTTTAATAAAGAAAAATAAGCAAAATTTTATAGATATTTGCATCTGAAGGTAATAAGAGCGCAACAGATGCCGTGTAAATATTTCTACATTTTATTTTTCAAAATTAAATATCACAATATTTTCTTACAAAATGTTGATATAATGGAAATAAATTCTTCAGTAATGAGAGATTTACTTGTTATTGTTACAGTACATAAAAATTAAATAATTAATTCAATTAAAATAATTTAAAAAAATGCTCTTTTATACTTTGATCAGTAAATAAGCAGATAGGATATTCCTGTTTGGATATTATGATATTATTAATATTATAATTGCTATATTCAGAAATATTTGCAGGACGTTAGTTATTCTTATTACCCTCAGATGCAAATATCTTTAAAACGAAACTTTGCTTTACTTCATTTTAAATATTATTGTTGAATTTTGAAACAACCCGTACACTTTGTTTATTGAAAGAAACCATCTCATTCACGCATGTCTGGTATACGGGTATTATGTATACCTTCATTCAATATTACAGCACAGTTAGTGTTGCACAACAAGTTCATGCGATTTTATACAGAAAACATTAGTGTGTGTCTGATATTTCAAGTGAAATGTGCTATTTTATATTGGTTATAAAGTAAGTCAATATTATTTTTATAAACGATTTACGAAACATTAGCTGGTAGCACAAGCTCCGTTTTTGCCTGTTTTAAGAGCAGTGTTTTTGGGTGTTTTAGCTATCTCCAACATGCTAAAACCGTGCTCTTAAAACACTGAAAAACAGAGCTTGTGCTACCAGCCATTGAATTTCAAAATATAAAGAAAAGGTAATTACATATTAGATAGTGTAAAAGAGTAAATAATATCGTATAGAACATGATACCTAGTTATAATGAGCTTTGGGGTTCGCTAAATAAATGTCATGACATATAACAATATTTTAGGCATCTTGAAATGAGTTAAGCGTATTTAGTGATTCGGACGTCAATTTTGAGTAACGTTCATGTAGTATTATAGAAATGTTTTCAATTTCAACTACTACCAAATATTTGTAAAAATATTCCTTTATTTACTTGCAATAATTAATAATGAAACATGATTTCTGACACTTGTTAGTTTTTTGTATCTAAAGTAACCGTGCTCGAGGAACGATTAGCGTCAACTTCCATGCGTTTCTTTTTTACATGCATTAATACAAAACTAACCAAAAACGTAATTTAAAATTAACCGTAACTGTGGTTTATTTTCAGAAGTAGTATTTGCTTCGTAAAGTATTGTATAAAATCACATACTAGAATATACTTGAACGTTACTTGAAAATTGAATTCAACATTAATACACAAATAGTGAGCAACATGAGTACTAACATATTTATACTTAATCAGAAAAATATCAATAAGTTATCCATTTTATCTTTCCTTCCTAAACTACCAATTTCTAATAATATTAATAATAGTTATTAATTAATGTTTGAATCTGATGTTTAATCACAAATAATTTCATATTTTTCAAATCATTTTTAATTGAAATTTTATTGTAAATATTCATGTTGATCTATTCTGAATTTACAAAGCAAAACATAAACTTGAAAATAATTGTATACAACTAAAATTTAATGCTTTTCTCTTTTGTAAATTAAGAAATATATATTTTTCTTAAAATTCTATACTTACTCATACTAAAATATTGTGTCAGCAACATTTAGTACAAGCAAATACTTATAATGTTTTGGGACAATATTGTTAAAAGATATTTAGAATAAAATCATGTTTAAGGTTTTTACTACGTTCAATTAGATTTTAAATTTATATAATTATTTATCTAAATGAAGTGGTAATACTACTACCTATTTCAAAAATTTGAAACAATATTGTCTGTAGCATTCGTGGCAAGTACATATAAATATTGTTATTTTTTGTTATATAAATAATCCGACAACAGGATATTTTGTTTTTAGGATTTTTTCGCAGATATTCTACAGTAAACAAGATATTGAAAGTAACATGCAAATAGAAAATCCTAAAAACAACAATAATGAATTATTTTAATGTGATAGGGTACAACAAAACCTATCTTGACAATACAATACTGCGTTTACAAATCAATTGCAAAAAACTGAAATACCATTTATTGAATCCTTATCATACGTATTTATTTAAAAATTATGAATTTTACGTGCCAAAACTAATATAGGCATGAGAAAGTACATTTTTTCTTTGCAACAATTGTTGAGCCTTAAGCATAATTCACAATGAATATCTAGCAAAAGTGAAATATAATTTTACATTTATATTTGTATATAGGTGACTGGTACACCTAGTGTAAATCAAACATCAAACAATTGGCCCTTTATAATATTTTACAACAAAATGTACCAATTCATAATTTTCAAATAAAATGAAATTTCTACATTTTATCCAAATTTTCATTGATCTCATTTACACATTCCGTTAAATCTATCAGCAAATTTATTTAAAAGAAAAAAAACTAGGAACATACAAAGACGACGTCATTTACTCTATCGAATGAAAAAAAAGTCAAATTCATTTTAGTTCACCACGTATGTACACCCTGTTCATTCATCAATGGTCAATCTTTTGCCAAGTACAGTCGCAAATTCCGAATACATTACACAAGAAGTTAGTACATGCAAAAGAACATCAAACAAAATGTACGACTTTCACAACACTTGTGTATAATTATATATATATATATATATATATATATATACCGGGAGTTTTTCTTATCAGTAAACATAGGGATATATCATTACCATAGTTACAGTTAAAAAGTTTGACAGCAATACATTAGAGCGTTTATTTTAAAAGTAAACATAGGGAAAATAATATTTTCAGCAATGCATTGAAGTGTAATAGGCTATAGTCTAAAAGAAATATATTAAGTTTAAACAAATTAAATGAATTTGAATTACTTTAAATTACATTCACTAAACGTTAGGTATAAATTTAGAACCTCAAAACAATCCAAAAGTTCTTTTGTGTAGAGGTTTGTTCGCAAATTCTTCGATTAAGAGCTCGTACATACAAATAATGAGAATTTTGGGTTGAACCAGTTCAAAAATCGAAAATTATTAAAATGTTGTTCTATATAATTCAGACCACGAGAAATCGAATGGCGCAAAGCGCATCTTCATATCTTTTTTAGTTCTTGAGTTACAGGGATTTTTGACTTTTTTTTAAGTTCAACTTTGAAAGCCCATAACTCAAAAACTAAAAGAGATTTTGAAATGCGGTTTGAACGAGTGTATTTCTCGTGTGCTACTTAACTTGTACCGGTATTTTAAAAATTTTGAAAATTTTTCAATTTTTTTCGAAATTTTCTTTTGTCGATATTTCAAAAAGTTGAAAAGATAATGAAAATCTGAAAACACCAGTGAATTTCTCTCGTAAAAATACATAGGTATGCAAATTTTTACAACAAAATTCGCACGGATAAATTTTTTATTACAAAAAAACGAAATATGGGCAAAACTTGAAAAAACACCAAGGGGTACCCCTTAAGAAATTTTCAAGAAACGGCCATTTTCGATTTTTTGTAATAAAAAATGTATTCGTTCGAATTTTCTTCTGAAAATTTGCATACCTATGTATTTTTACGCGAGGAATTCACTGGTGTTTTCATATTTTCATTATCTTTTCTCCTTTTTGAAATATCAACAAAAGAAAATTTCGAAAAAAATTGAAATATTTTCAAAATTTTCAAAATACCGGTACAAGTTAAGTAGCGCACGAGAAATACACTCGTTCAAACCGCATTTCAATATCTCTTTTAGTTTTTGAGTTATGGCGTCTCAAAGTTGAGCTTTAAAAAAAGTCAAAAATCGCTATAACTCCAAAACGAAAAGATATATTGAAACGCGGTTTGAACGAGCGCATTTCTCGTGCTCTGAACTATATAGAACCATATTATAAAAATTTTGACTTTTTGAACTGGTTCAACCAGGAATTCACATCTGCATGTTTATATGTCAAAATTTTGGTCATTCATGAACATGGCAGCCCTACTTGCATTGCTGTCAAACTTTGTAACTAATGACATATCCCTATGTTTACTGATAAAAAAAACTCCCGGTATATATATACAGGTTGTTTCACAACTTAGAGCAAAAAATTACAGGGTATATTCTGTACGACGTGCTGATCATGAAACAAAAAGATTTTTTTTTTAATCGCAAAACTATTTTCCATGTTTCCCAGTCCAAAATTTTTCGTTGCCACTGCCACTGGGTGGATGATTATGTTAAAGTTATTAATTAAATAAAATTCTATTATAAATAACTGCTAATAATTGAATTGTGTAATTATTCTTTTGTAGTTGATACCTACTTAATTGTTTTTCTTTAATAGGAAAGCGAATCCAGTGCACTACTACAAAAAATGTTTTAGGTTAACAACCCTTAATTTTTTTAATTGAAAAAAATAATTTTTGTTTCATGATCAGCACGTCGTACAGAATATACCCTTTAATTTTTTGCTCTAAGTTGTGAAACACCCACGCACGCGGGCGCACACACACCCCAGGAAACTTGGGCAATAGCGGCTTTGTAAGACTGTCTATTATTTTTTCTATGTACTACTTCTACGTTTCTTTAAAATAACAGCAGAACTAAAATTTTCAATGAATATGGCTAAAACAGCTTCAAAGAAACATTCTAGGTGTTTACATTCATCTTTTGACACAATTTGAAATTATCTTCATAAACTTGACAAAACGAACTTTGAAATTATAAACTGGCACCTACATTTAGCAATATCCTGTAATTCAGATTTTAACATCAATATAGCATGTGTTTAAACAACGTGTATTCATTTATAAATTAAAATACGAGCAACTGCAATTTTTATATTTAGCAGTTCGTTTTATCAAGATGTATATTTTTTCATTCATTTACCTACATGTATTTTAAATTGGAGCGCACTAAAATTATAACAGTAACATTTGATGATATTTAGCAAATTACCTACAATAGATTTGGAAAGATAATGATTGTTAGTAGTAAATATAATAAAAATTATGAAAAATCTAAATATAATGAGAGTGAAATAAGGCTAAATTTCGAGGCACCAGTTGTAGTTTTGAATATAGTCGGTAAGTGTACCCAAAAATATCAGGACAAAGCCGTACCATTCACTGATATTATATAGGTCGTACGCATTATAATATTTACACTTATTTACTAAGGTATTACGATAGAAACAGTGTACAGTCTGGCCTGTTATTTCAATTCAGATTTATTTTTATTTCTACGACGAATATATTATGGCCTTAAGTTGTATGAACGTTTACTGAAAAGGATGCCAGAAGTATTAGCTGAATCTAAATTATATATATATATATATTTATAATACCAGTAAATATATAATATTAGAAAATGGTAAAAATTTATAAGACTGGATGGTGTATAAAACGTCAGTTATTTAAATGCTGTATGTAAAGTCGTTATTCTCAAAATCTTTTGAAAAACATGACTGGAAATTTGAATTGTTTTTCAATTCTTGAAAATATGTACATTCAAACTTATCTTTATACATCAAAATGATCCGAAATAAAAAGTAATAAGTTATGGCTCGTTTTTGAAGTATAACCAATTCTTCCAACTACAAAAGTGAGTACAATCAAATGAAAAAGGAAATAATAGCACACATGCGTATTGACAATTATGTTTAGATTACGGTTAAGTTTTAGATTATACACTTAGGTAACATTGTTTGCAAACAATAGCAATTTGAACCATTAAAGTTAGGTTCCATAAAAAGCAATGTTCAGTGACAGTGAAAAAACTACACTAGTATTTAGTAAGGAAGAGGGGACTGTCACATTTTCGAAGAAACGACATCGTTTAGTCAACAATTTCAAAGTGTAACAATGTAAACTGTGCAGTCAACCCTTCTTGATGGAATTCGTGCGATATCTTTCCTCTTATTGTGTTTTCTTTTTAGTATTTTCCAGAGCTTTACACCGCTATATTCCAAGCAACCTGAGATATTCGTATACGCGTAAATCATACGCACGACAATACTTTTCAAAAGATGTCCGAAATCCATCGAAAGGTATGTAATATCTTTCTTCTTACAGCGGCTGAGTGTTCCTATTCAATCCTGAAAAATACAAAAAACACATTATTTCAGTTACCTATACGCCCATGTGCAAATTCATTTACTTTAGTTGTATCACGAAAACGTCTTACACTCAAAGAGTTTAAATAAAAATAATGTCGCAAATAATGCTACGTTAGACACTATGACAGAAGAATTCGGTTGATGCCATACGTCGGACACAGGTGACGTGATGTAGCGGTTAGCATCTCTGCCCGGCAAGCGGAGGGTCCCTGGTTCGAATCCAGGCGTCATCCGAATTTTTCTGTCATAAAAATTTAACTTTAAAATTAGCTTCATTACTGTACGTTCAGTCGAAGTCATATGTTAAAAATTAGTTCGTGGAATGTTTCCCTATAAATCAGAACTGTGTCGCTGTAGACGAAACCCGTTGTCAATGCCTATCATAGATATAGGAGTCTTTGGGATCGATGCTACGTTAGACATTATAGATATTCATACGTAATAAATGAGATTTTAAAACGTCAGTTTGTTGGAACAAAAAAAAACGTTATAACCGATATATCTTTGAAAAATGTTTTGATTTTTGTTTCTTAAAATATTACAACTCAATACTAGAATTAAATATGACGAATTCTGAATAAATAAATTTATGAATTGCACATTCATATGTGACATGGTCCATTAAAATACATGTATACTATATTTTTAAACTTGTGTGACTAAACTACATCTGTTAAACTCCAAAGTAGAGATCTCTAATTTATACTTCGTGGTTCCGAGATAAAAATGTTCATTGACATGACTAGGTATATGAATAGATTAATCTTTAGAATATAGATTATATTTTTTCAGATGTTTGTCAAGTTCACATTTTAGTACAGTAATAGATTTTCTCATAGTTGCTTCTTGAGTGCTATTTATAGATTATGTATTATAAGGTTTTGCAGTATTTGTGTATTTCTAACGTACTAAAAATATACTACCCTAATTATATAATTAATGTATTTTGAATATCTATATATTGAAAAATATTTATCGTAATAGAATTTTGTGAACAATTAAATATGATATTTTGTATGTTGATGTATGTTGTGAAAACAAACTACCAAGGTTAAAAAATGGATTGTAAACATTTTATTACTGTAGTATTTTGTAATCACTATTTGACTAATCGATGATTCTTACCTGTTTAACGAAGAACTGATCATTCTTCTTTGATATGACGTACCTTAACTAATAAACTAATATTTATGTCAGTGCTACTTTTGTTTAATTTTGGTTGTTTATAAAAAAGACATGAATGAAAAGAAATATTTTTACTCTGATTTCAGTAACATTAAACATCATATAATACAAATTTACGTAAATACTTTTCTATTTACAATTAGTTTTCTTGTCTATATCCATTTATTTCAATATACAGTAAAGCAACATTACTTAAATATTTATTTATTGTAATTTATTTTCATTGAAGGCAACAATGATATTCTTTGTTTTCTTCATTTTTGTTGATCCAGTGCTGGTATATTTCTTTACTACTAACAATTTAGTAATGCACTAAAAGTTTTAATTGAAAATTTGTTTTAGAAATGAATAATTTTATAGATAAATACTAAATTCTTAAAATTTTCAAAGCAATTTTTGTATTTTCACTACAATTAAATATATATAAAAAAATTTAAACCAATAAATTACAAAACGGGCATATTTTTCTAAAGGCTAAAATAAATATTTCTTGCTATATAAAAAAAAATAGAATATTATCGATTTGTTTTTCATGCAATTAAGCAATATATAATTTATTCAAGATACAATTGTCACATTAATTTTAATAAAGTGTTCGTCTATTACTCATTCTACACTATCTAAATAATTAACTTGTATATTCTATCTAATGTTGATTCATCGTATATTCAACAAACTGCAGACTATAAGTACTAATCAGTAATCACTGACCAAGAAATATTCAGAGAAACAAATTTATATTAAAAATTTATCCCAATTACAATATAGTGAAATTTATACTATGTTGAAATACAGAATACCCTTAGTTGAATGGTTTGAAAGTATGCCCGTCTTGCACAAAAATATCTCACAAGAATATTTGATTATCGTTAATAATTCTATAGGAAGTATTAACGGTACTCATAAATAAATAATCAACATACATAATAATTTGAAGTAATGTTTAAAAATCAATGAAAACAATACCTTCTTGATTCACAATGCTAAAATTGCCAAGTTTGACCGGCGGACAACGACGGCTTCCTTATTCAGATCCAGTGGATACTCGACTAGCTTTTCCACTCGTACTGCTGTCGGAATCTGACTCCCCAAAGTCAGACACGAGGAGAAGAGGTATTCCTCCTAGAACCATACATGTTCCCATGCAGTAGAAACAGTATTCATAACCACCCGTAACGTCTCGCATAAACCCTGGAAGAAAACACAAATTTTATTGTTACAATAAAAAAACAATTCTGAAAAGTAATTCGCATTTCAAATTTTCTACTACTATAATCATATTCTAATATGATTTGGTCAGGTATTTGAATTTCCTATAATTTTTCTTCTTGAAATGTTTTTTTTAAAATTATTTTTTGTGAAGAGATCAGAGAGAAACTATTTTACGTAATAATAAAATATCAAACTAAACACTTGTCTAAGTCTCACAAAATTCAGCCTCCAAGTCACCTTATGAGGGCATCGTCAGAGGCTGGCCAGCACAGTTGGTAACCATAGACGAGTTTCGCTCTTATTAGAGCTCATCAGTATGGTATAACCTACTTCTTCACCTAGAACAAAGTTCACGTGAAGAAGCTGGTGACGAAGGACTGTGCCAGCAGAGAATAAGATCATAAGGTGACTTGGAGGCTGAATTTTGTGAGACTTAGACAAGTGTTTAGTTTGATATTTTATTATTAAAAAATTCGATAGATTTAACTGTCGGTTCTCGTTGAAACATTTTATAATAAAATTAAATTAAAAAACACTAGGTTAGTTTCAAATAATGTAAAGTTTATTTTACAATACGATTCATATCTTGTTCACCTGATGATGGTCTAGTCGACCGAAATACGTATTGTAAAATAAACTTTACATTATTTCAAACTAATCTAGTGTTTTTTAATTTAATTTTTTTATTATTAAACCTAGTTTCACCAAGTGAGCATTTAAAGACAATTAATTTTGTCTTTGTTGTTTTTTATTTTACGTAAATTGTTGAGTTCATAAGAAAAGCTTAATATTATAATTTTTCCCTACTCGTGACATATATTTTTTTGGAAATGTTACAAAATACTAACCAGCAAGAGGCGGTATTGATATAGCACCGATACTTTGAAACATCCTGACGAGTCCGTACGACGAACTTATTTTATCAGTTCCAAATTGATCAGCTAGTAGAACTGGCACGAGTAAAAACCAACAACCTAAACAGAGTCCGTACATGCCAACTGCACACGCTAGCACATAAAATGAATCAGCAACTGGAATAACAAGGACGGCAACTCCTGCACCAACAATACTGCAACAGAAAATCAATACCATTTCATACTTCCCTGATGCATTTTACAAGACGTCAATTTTCTCAAAATTCTTTCTAATACAGTTCTTTAATATACATTTTGTATTTGTTCTTTAACAGCACCAACACTAACTCAGTGATATTGTGTCAGCTAAATTACTAACAAATTTAGAAAGTTATAAAAATTCTAAATCAAACTTCATTTCAGTACATTACTTTTAATTAATTCTTAATCTATAGCGATAGAATCTATGTAATACATTTTATATTTTACTTTTTTTATCTAATGTAATAAATATTCTTCATAGTCGTATGAAGATAACCTATTTTTAAAATTATGTTCATTATTAGAATTTGGTGCAAAGTTCTTCATTTACATAAAAATTGATGAAGCTTATAGAAGTTTTATGTCTTTCAATGTCACTGCTACAATTTCTTATGTAAATGAGTTGGAAAAAAATTGTATTCAAAGAGTTTAGTAATTTAGTTGAAAAAGTCATACCTGCCAATGTACCCTTTTCTTCTGTTAAATAATTGTAGATCCGAAAGCCATCCCAAACCAAGTCGTCCACATAAATCAAAAGCAGCACTAATAGCAACAAGATAACCTGCTTCTGATTTCGTGTATCCTGCAGAAAGCACGTACGCTGGCAAATAATATAACATGTATGGGCTTCCAGTAGACATAAGTGTTACGGACAAACACATCATAATAAATTTAAAATTCTTTAACAAAGAGAGATCTAAATATTTCGTAATCTTCTGGTGCCAGGTCTTTTTAGGTTTGACTGGCGGTTCTGCATGATGCGTATTGCATATATCTTTAATTGGTTCTGAAGGCATGAGAAACATACTACGGGATAACCCATCCCTTTGTCGTGACTTATAAACACAAGTAGAATCAGTACTAAGATCTTCCACACTGTGCAAAATACTGGAACTTCTCATAGATCTAATAGGTTTCATAAAAATAGTTTCCCCAATAACATCTTTCTCTTCATCGCTATCAGAAACTTTAGCATCAATCAACATCGTGTTTTGATTATTAAATAAATCATTTAAAATATTATTCTTAATTTTTTCTTTAGTAGAACCTGGTTGATCATTAATAAATATCAGTTCTAGATGTTTGTTTGTACGCAAATAAGATCTGCTATCATCTGGTGGATTTAAGAGAATTCTAGTAGAGTCTGCTGGAGGAAGCGGCAGTGCAATTTGGGTCGAAGAGGAGGATTGTTTCTTAGATTTTTTTGTTGTTAAAGGACGGTAGAGTGTGGCGCTCACACAAACGTGTAACATGCATCCTCCGAGGAGTAGAATTGTGCCATGGAAACCGAATGTGTCGCATAATCGCTCGATTAACAGAGGGAAAACGAAACTACCAGCAGCTGTCCCAGAAACGCAAATGCCATTTGCAAGCGCTCGGTGACGACTGAAGTATTGCGATACCATCACGATGCCCGGTGTTGTTGATAAGCCACCCCCAATCCCTGTATTAAGGAACAAATAGTTACCTATTCACCATGTCTGTCTTAACTATGACGGAGAATTTATTCATTTTCAAAAATCCATAAATTGTAATCATGTAAACAAATTGAAATTACTTTTTAAATTGACCAATTATTTTGCTTCTTTGAATACTACAGTTTACTTCTAACTGTCGTAATTCGTAATACGCTGCAGATAAATATATTCAACTATTCGTTATTGTACATTATAATACTGATATTACTAAATATATCTCTTTTTCATTGTAAATTTAAAATAATATTAAGTTTTGGGAAATTTATTAAAAAATCATTACACTATTAAATATATATATTATATTAAATAATATTGTAACGAAACATAGTCATAAAATGTAATAAACATATTAAATTTTGATAGTAATTAATATGTAAGTAAAATAAAAAAAAATGTATATATTATACTATAATAATAATGATAATTTGCCATACCTGTAAGAACTCCGAAGGTAAAAAATAGGTGCACCAAACTAGTAGCGAAATAACTTAGGGTGAGACCGAGAGCACAGAAAACACCACCGACGAAAACGACGATACGACAACTAAACTTCTCGCATAGGGCACTAGACAATGGAGCTACAATATAAAACATAATCACAACCACTTAGAAATTCATTTGCATGCTTCCTGTACAAACTATAGCTCACCTAATGCGAGGCACAAAGCGGAAAGGATCGCCGGAATCCAGGATGCGACAGCTGCACTGGAATCTCTGTAGGTTTCCATGATCTCAACGAAGAGGACACCGTAGGATTTGACGAGGCCTGCGACCCAAAACTGTACGAAAAATGCACCAAACACGATGACCCAGCCGTAGCCACCGTCCTGATTGCTAAAGTCGTTGATTCTATCATGGTCTGTGCGTCTCCACTTACTGCATTTGGCAACCTTATAGGAGCGTAGCTCCCGGGATTTAGCGATAAGCGGACGCGCCGTCAGGCTTGATATGGTCAACAGATTGTCGTCGTCGTCGACCGTCTCCGGCGAGCTGATATGCGCCCCATTAGCCACCAGGACTGCCGGCAGGCGCTCGGTGGCATCAATATTAGCCTCGGATATGACTCCGCTAGCTGGGATCACGAGAGATGAGGGCCTCTTCGGCGAGTCCGTGCCGACATTCAGCTCAAACACTGGCGCCGAGTGGATGGAAAACAGCGAGCCACTAAGAGCGTTCTGGTTGGTGTCGAGACCCTCGATCTCAGCGCAGCCAACTTGGCCGTCCATTGACATATCCGAAACGGCCGTACTTGCTGGGAAACTCCACTCTCGGGGCAGTGACATTTTAAAGTTTTTTCACACTGTTCTAAAAAACCTAAATTCATTTGAGATGCTTTTGCGACTTGCACTTTCGATCTTTATTTCACAAGAACTGATTTTGTTGCACTTGGTTTTAGTTTTACTCGATAAAGACTACCAATGTCGAATAATACTTGTTCCCAGTTTGCACACGCGCAGGTTTCCTCAGTGGAAATTGTCGAAATCAATATCTCGTACCGCTCGGGACTTTCCCGGGGACGAGAGGTGCAAGGGAATCATCAGGGGTCGTAAGCTGCAGCTGGAAAACGCCGAACGCGAGACGAGGACGACGACGACGTATCCCGATTCAGATTCACCTAGTGCCGAATATCATAAAACACTTCATGTTTCGTGACTGACCAATGATTCAGTTCTCAGATGGAATGCGTCACCGGCACCGCGATTACAACTTTAACTTTTCTGGAATTATAGATTCCTTTCTACTACGTATTGATAGAGGCAGCATTCACTGAATTCTCTAAACTGCGCGGTTTATCCTCAGGGTCAATAAATACCCGGTATAAAGAAATTATCTGTAGATATCATAAGGACCGCTTACACTTTCAAATTATACAAAAATATAATCAATAGATATCATGAAAATAAAATATGCAGCGTTGCTTAAAGGTTTTTATTTAGGAAATATAAAATAAAAAGATACATTTCTACACAAAGTTTCTTTTAATGATTACAAAAATTTCAATAATTTACAATTATGTTTATAGTGCGTGCCGGTCTCAATAAGTGTGAAAATGATTTATCACATTTCAGATTCACATAAATGTATTACACAACAGTATGTCAATATTATTTTATTATAAAAGGTCTAGTCAATCACACTACTAATCGAGTTGTACATTTGAAGATCAGTTAAGTAAATCCGACAAGTTAACATCCACTACTTGACATTTTTTTCTTGAGTACTATGTCTTTCACATTTAAATGTGCGACCTTTTCCTTGCGCTCAGGAGGAACAGACTGTTGACAGAAACGTTTGAAAGCTTCAAGTTCTAACTCATCAGCATCCAGTACTTCATCCTCTTTTATATCTTTCGGAGCAAATACACTCTCTATAATAATAAAGTCAAGGATTAGAATCATTGAAATTGTCAAAAGCATCATGTTATTTACCTAAACTCCAATCTGTGTTATCACAGAACAGCTTATAAACATCACCATTGGTTCCATTTCCAACGTTTGTTGGAATAATTGACACATCAGCTGGTTGGAAAACTTTACATTCATTTTTGTTCCTTGTAGAATTTTTATTAATTTTAGTAATCTCAATACCAGGCAATCCACTCAATATTTCTTGAGCGTTAAATGGTTTGTTATTATCAGTTTTAATAGGCTTAAATACTGAAGTATTTGGACCTATAACTGGTTTTAAATCAGGCATAATAGGTCCTCCAACAGTACCCATAGGCAATATTGGTTTTCCATGACCATTTGGCATAGCACCACCACTTAGTCTAGGGCTTCTAATAGTTACCATTCCATTTGCTCCTTTAATAATTGATGCCTGTTGAGATCGAATATCTTTATTGTTGTTGCCTTCTGGTATTTTAGTATTATTGTTGTTATTATTATTTATATTGTTAGATTTGTTCATTTTTCCATTTAATGATTCTTGTAACTGATAAAACATTGGGTTTTTAATGGTTACAATGGAATTGCCATTTGTATTTGATGTTTTCAATGTTGAAGAAACATCAGAAGAAATTTTGTAAGCGAATGGAAGATTTTGTTGCTGACCATTTGATGGTCCATTCAGAGTATTTCCATTCTCTGATTTGTTCTTGTTTTTCTTTTTCTTTTTTTTATTTGTTGTATTTGGTACTGGTGTTGTTGAAGAAACAACTTGTTGTTCTGAAACATTCAATATTATATTTAAAAGTTCTCATCATTTGTTTTTAAGATGACGCTATTTCACACTTATTCAGTTATGTTTCATGTTACAATTATGTAAACTTACATTTTCGTTTACAATTATACATATAGGTACATAATTTGTAAATATATTTCTTTTTAAATTACTGACAAATGTATTCTGTACATAATTACAAAAACATCGGTTATTCCCGCAAACTACAGTATCTATATTTTCAAGTTGTTCAAATCGATAAATATCTATTATTTATTTGCCTGTATTCTGCATAAATAGATCAATTTAAAAATAATCAAACGTTCAAATGTCTGTAACATAACATGACTTTAATAATGAAAAAATTTAACACGTGACCTTACATATTGATTTAAATATCAATACTATTTATTCCATTTCAAAAGAAATGACAAAAAACTTATGATCAATAAAATCCGTTGGCGCAGAATAATATTTTGAAAAATAGACAATATTATATCAAACCGAATTTTTGTATACAAATGATAGCAAATAAACAATAAATTTTGAATAAATATGAACAAAACTATAAAGCAAAAATGTACGAAGGTTGCTTTTTAAAAGGTAATTCAATGATACGATTAACCATCAAGTCAATAAGGTTTTGTTTTGTTTCTGTAGCACTGTACCAATAAATATAATTGATTAAAGCTAAAAATTTCATTGAAAAATTCTTGAACTTACAAATATTTACGCACTATAGTATACAAATAATGTCTAATGTTTGCTTTATAGTAAAAGCTATTATAATTCGATAATGAGAAATCGTATGATAATATACCTACTCATTTTATTCTCATTGGAATATTTATATTTACCAAAGAAATTATTTGAGCCATAAAACTTTGTTTTGTCCATACAGATACTTAAATTTTCTGATAAAATATAATACAATATCATTTTTCATTTACTTAACAATTTACTAGGAAACAGACGCACTATTTAAAACCAATTTTGTATTTATAGAAATAAAAGTTGTTTTTTTTTTAATATTGACATATAGGAAAAAAATCAGAACTCATGTTATATAAATAAATATTGTTAACCTGTAGTGTTTCATTTCCGAATAAATAAATAAATATATTCAGTATATTTTTAGTACATATAAATTATTTCAATTACGAACTTCAAAACAGGAAATTTAAATATTAATATATATATCTTGAAATTTTTGATTGTGTAATATCATTGTCTATAACCTACATAATTAAAAATACGCTAAAGTCCGTAAATATTTGGCGAATTAGTTTTCGTTAGTCACGCAACATTTAGTTTTGCATTCATATAATTTTCTTGTGCGAAAAAATTAAAATGACTCATAATTTACTTCCGAAACTGATTCATTATTCCAACATAAATAATGTTAAAGCAGGCATCATAATTTAAATCTGCTATTATTTATATTAATATTTATTTTATTTATATATTTCTTTCAGTTTTGGGCTCACTTCTATATTTTTATTTAAATAATAAAGTTTCAACAGTGCTGTTATTGTTTTCATCAAATTAATAACAAAAATATAAATATAGACAAAATGGTAAATTAATAGTACAAATAACTGTAATATTTTGGATCCACATTTCACAGTAAAAAAGAAAACCCCTGGCTCTTGTGTAACAATTCAGATAAAACATACGAAAACAAATACAACCGTAAAGAGATTCAATTACATAATAATATGTACAAAGTTTAAATAAAAATGTTGTAATTTATATACCTTTTTTTAACGAATTTGATTATTTACTTCAATTTTTAAAAGTTATAATGTTTATAGTAAAATTTTGTAGATTAGAAATAAGAAATATTTGCAAAAAACTGATTTCTCACGTCAAATACCTGTGATATTTTCTTGAGACACATTTAGTAAGAACCGAAAGTTTATGACGAGTAGAAAATTGTTTTACACATTTTGAATATATCGAGGGAACTTTCCGAAAAAAATTTAAAAGATTTTACTGACAATATTTCTAAAAAATAATTTTCCAGAATTTGCCTACTACTATTTATTAAATTCTACGTTTAGTTAATTATTTATAATAAACGTTTATTCATACAAAACATTTTAATTACAAAATAATAAATAACATTCTTTCTGTATGAAATATTGAACCGAAATATGTTTCCAATTATTTCGTCAATTTTTACTAAAAACAAAAGTCATTTTATAACAAAACAAAAGGGCCTAAAGCGATTTTTAATTAACTGCGATGATTAGAGTCTCCAGATCCATAATATATCCGGTATCACGCTGACACTATCTTCATCTGAAATAATTAGAAAACTCGTGATGATAATTTTGTTGACAAAATAAAAACAAAACCTAAAGAGAGGCATTCAAAATGTTACTGCTAAATTTGATTGAGTGAAGAGATGACATTGTTAACGTAACTATCTTCTAAATACGAGAATGTTTCAAATGTATGGTACACTTGACCAAAATGACACTAAAAGCAGTGATAGATTCACCTAAACCGGACCGACTTTATCCAAAATTTCTATACACTCGTCTTTATGTTTTGTTTTTTAATTATTGCTTATGATCGTTCAGACCTTTAAAAATGAAATTGTAATCTTAATTCTTCCTTAAAAGATGAATATAAATTTGAGACCGATCGAAATATTAACTAGTGTGACATGAATTAGAAGATACCCTCTGTAACGGAATCAGGGTTGGCGTTGCCTTATGGCAAAATATTTCTTTCAGTTTGATGAATAGAAGAACACTATGGCAGAGTTAATTAAGAAAACGATTTGGCTTAGCTAAAGTAGATGGTAGTAGAATTTCCTAAACTCGTTTTTGACAGTTTTAGCCTCGCAAGAAACAAATACTGAATCATGTACATTACATGTTCAAATATTTACTTTTACAGCTTTTTGAATATTACCTGTTTCCAAATCTAAAAGAATAATTACCAAATATGTTGGGGTATCTTCGACTTGGTGTCATACTTGGACCAATAATTGGATCAATTTGAAATGCACATTATGAGTTATGGAAGAATTAAACTACATTTTCATCATTTCATTTTCGTTTGTTTATTTTCGGTAAATGTTCTTTACTTCTGGAACAATCCGTGCACTCTTTAGATAAGCATACACTTGTTCTGTAGGTTGTTCCCAGCTCTAAAACATTATTTGCCTTGGAGGCATTTTGTTGTAACGATAAGTTTTAAACATGTACAAGAGATTTTGAGCGAAATGTTTTAAAAATGGATGGGTAGAAAAATAATTAATTGATAAGCTAGTCTACAAAAACAAACTGGAAAAATATCAAAGCTTGCAAAGACCGACAGGGTCCAGATGACAATTATGTTAATATATCCAATTCTCCACTCAATCTAATTTTACAGCAAAATTCCAGGATCTTTTTGAAAGCCTCTCGTATACGAAATCTAGAAACAATAGGATTTCCTAGAAGAATATATTCGAATTTTCACTTACCAACAGCAGGTAATACTTCTTTTAGCTTAACAGTATCGACAACAATGACACCAGATCGGTTTTCCGTTGACTGAATAGGAGCAGTTTGAGCCGGCTCTGTTACTTTCACCACCTTTTACAAAATCAAATATTTTAATATGAAATCTTTAAAAAAAGCTATAACTTACATTCAATTTAATTTTACGGTTGACAGCTGGTCCATCAACTTTAGTAATCGTAATTCCAGGTGGCAAACGAAGCATTTGTAAGTTTAAGGTACCTTCCGACTTGCTTGTGGTGTTAGTATTTTGCTGACTAGTAGTACTAGTACTATTCTTCTTTAAATCGTTATTTGTACTATCAGGCTTGATAGCAACTTTTTGGGTACTATTTTGATTTTGAGCCTGTTTTTCTGCTTTTTTCAAATGTTTACGCTGCTTCTTACTTAGAGGTTGATTTATGTTGGTATTTGTCGGCGTCAACGTTTTCTGAAGTTGTTGCTTTTCTTTTTTCTTATCTTTTTTTGATTTCGGAACATTTGTGGTTTCTTCTACCGTGCGCCCTATACAGAGAATTGTTACATATCTGAGATATACATTTAAGAAATCACACACCATATCATCTATTTCATTTCATTAATTTGGTCTTTTATATAAATTACATACCTATATCTGTCTGTCCGTTCACTAGGGTGTACAATAGTTTATCTTTATCGGGTGTGGATCCCTTTAGTGTGATGGTCACGGTTGGTTCAGAGTTCGTACATTCCATAACTCGTTTAATAGTTACCATTGGTCCAGTACTATTCTGAGGGCGTGATTTATCTGCTACTGCAGTAGGTAAATACTGCGTTTGTTCTGACTGTATTACTTTAGACCCAACTTTTGCGTTATTATTATTTCCATTTATTTTGATGGGCTTAATATTCTCTTTGGCTTTACCCGTATTTTTCGCCTTTTTCTTATTCTTTTTAGCAGCTTGTTGCTGCTGAAGTTCTTTCAGCCGTATTTCTTCTTCTAATCGTTTTTGTTCCTGAAGTTTACGCTCCTCCTCTAATATACGTTCAGCTTCTAGACGCTGTCGTTCTTGTTCTTTCGCAATCTCTTCTTCCATCTGCAACAGAAATTAGTAGCAATGAAGAGACTTATTAACAAACAAAATCAAATAAAGTATTGCCTTTCGTTCTAAACGTCGAGCTTTTTTCGCTAATCGTTTCTGAGCGTTTATAAGCTTCTGGTTCTGGTCTTTTCCTTCAATGAAGTTAATCAAATCGCGAATATCTCTAGGATCTTCTCCAGCTGCAGGATGAGTAGAGGATTCGAGTACTTGATTTTCAGGTGTTTTTCCTTTTTCTACTTCTGTATTTTTGGTTTCCACAGATTTGGAATTCTTCTCATTCAACGCCTTATTACGCTTTTCATTTAATCGGATTCTTAACCTTTCTCGAGTTTTATTATTTTTAAGGTTACTTTGCGCGTTTGTCTACAAATAAAGAATTTATTACTCCACGTGGAATATATCGAACTTGATATTATTTTAAATTGCAAATCTCTTCGAAAACTAATATAACAAAAATTAATCAGTAATAGTACACATTTTACAGAACGCACCAAAGAAAATATCAGAAAAATGTTGAATGTCTTAAAATTGAAATACTTACACTTTCAAATACTTCACAATGTGGGCAATCGCAGCGTTTGGATTCTTTATTACTTTTATTATTAACTGTTGCATGTTCTGTGCATCCATCCTTACACACTTGTGTAGATGTACTTGTATCTTTTGTAGTTTTCTTGTTTACAGCTTGATATGTGTGATTACAATGTAATTTACTAGGTATTGTTTTTGTTGTCTCTTTTAATATCCGACCTTGTTTATCGCTAAAAATTTATTTTTAAATTATGATTTTATAGCACATAGTTATGTAAAGTACGTTTTAAAAAAATACATTACCTTACGGTAGTACTTGTAGTTGTTGATAAATTATGAGCAAGTGATGAATGAGTAATACTGATTGCCACACTTGTCGAAGCAGGTACTCTGTAACACAAATCAATTTATATATATATATATATATATATATATATATATATATTTCATTATACTTTGTTTGTTTAGACCATATCAAATTGTCTAATTGTGCAATAACTGATTCTAATACTTGCATATATCAATAAAATATTTATATAAACATAAACCGGCATTATCGATCATTTTCGTATTGGTCCAAAGAACATTCATCCAATTACGCATTAAGTCAGTCTACCCTTTTTAATAGAAATGCCCTTGTTTCAAAATATATAGAAGTTTTGAATTGATTTTATAAAAAAAGAATTGAGTGTAAATTGAAGAGTACATATTGAAATGCAACGTACTTTGAGGTAGCAGTGGATGACGTGGCAGTGGTAGAAGTGCTCACAATACTAGTAGTAGACACCCGATTGGTCACAGGCTCACATTGCGCATCATCTTTTGCATCTTCATGAGTCGACACAAAAGACTTGGTCATCACTTTATCTGTTATCAGTTTTAAAAAATTCTTGGGCATAGCTATTTTATTCACTTTGTTATTCCGAAAGAATAATGTATTTGAATCTTCTGTTCCTTGATTTATTTGTGAAGTTTTATTACTTGATGGCATAGGAAACAAGCACGAAGAATGCGAACTTGAATTCACTAAACGGTCATTCGGGGGTTCTCCTTTATTTTGTTCTGGACTGCAGGATGTAACTTTCTCTGATTTTGTCAATTCGTTACTCGAAAGCTGCAAAGGTATATTATTTTTTAAATAATTTTAAATAATTTATTATAATTGTTGTTAAAATTAAATGAAAATATATGTAGACATACCATTGACAAGGAATCGATTTCTTGCATAAAATCTAATGGTGTAAAATTTAAACTATTCTCTGTGAAACATGAAAATATGAAATTAGTTTAGAATATTTTTGCCAAGAATCATGAATATTTACCTGTTTTACGTCTAGGTGAAGCTGGCGGAGTTTCCACACAACTAAGAATATGTTTAATGGTACAATCATCACATGAACATAGAATATCCGTATTACAATTTCGACAAGTACTTAACACTGATTTCATATTTGAACTGATCTCTAATTCACACATATGACTTGTAATATCATCCAGTAATGATAAAAGTTGAACATCAAATTCGGCTAAATCTCTGAAAATGTAATCAAATTCGCAGTTATTTCTAATGCTAATGCTACTTTACACTAATTTTTGAGAGCTACCTTTTAACTGTCCTAAGCTGCCAAGTTCTACTAGCTGCAAGCTCCCGATGTTCCCGATATAATTTCCAATCTTCTAACAGAAGAGGCTGCTTACAATTCGATAAGACACGTTTTTTACTTAGTTTTAAAATCATTTTTTTTACATCCAACCATGTTGATGCAATGTCAGTCATTTCATCATCAAAAGCAAGATATGAATGGACGAGCTCTTGATTTGTGAAATGAGTCCCTGAATTTGACGTTCTCAACTGCAATTTATTTCAATAACAGGTTATAAATTATATTTCTATAAGTAAATGAATCAAATAATAATGTGTAATCACTTACTTGACTGATGTATAAAGGAACATTGTTCTGTACAAATGCATCCGCATATAAGCATGTCTGGAAAAGATATTTATTCAAAAGTTGAAAGTTTACGGAAAACCTTTTCATTAATAAAGAGTCTAATTGGGGAATATATGGTGCTAAATTATCAGCTGCTACACAGAATGCACCATAACTAGCTAATAAGCCTAAAAAGTAATCATTATTACAATAGGTAAGGTACTTGTAAGAGAAAAACAATATTTACCTCGTAAATATAATACTGGAATATCATCTACATTATTTTGCAAATCTTTTAACCGATCTTTTGCTTCCAGCACAAAATCTCTCACTAATAGTTCTACTCTGATAAATAATTGTTGGCAATCTTCTTCGCATAGCCTGAAATGTACATAAATATGTAGTTATCCACAAACAATTCGATTCTCTTAAGAACAAACTTACTTTTCAATAAGTACAGTAACTGCATCTGTAATCCGTTTTGGAATTTCTTCTTTGACAACAATACATGGCACTGATGATATTGCGTTTTTGTATATAAATCTTATGCATTTGTGTAATTCTATCCAATTTGATTGCACTTCTTTCAGTTTTTCAAAATTACCTTTGCTGAAATTCATATTCATGTAAAACAAGTACAATGTAAGGCAATATAACAATGTATGAACAGCAACGTACCTTAGATCTATCCCGCTATCATTAACTAGATCACATTTGGATGCAATATGAGTACGATGAGTAATGCATGACTAGAAGTAAATAACAAGAGTGAATCAAGAATGTATATAAACAAGAATAGTATACATTACTTTTTTCTCGGTGTCTGCTTTATGACAAGTTATAACTTTTCTGGCATCACAATAGACATGTTTAAATTGTTCTGTTTTGAGAGGGGAATCTTCAACAATTTGTTGTTCTTCTTCTGTACTGGCTTGTTTGTTGAAAATCTCAAATGTATTGCCCATTTCGCTACAATTTTCTGTAAATCCATTTAAGTTATCCTTAACAATCATATCACCCATGCTGTGTATGAAAACCCCAAATATTTCTATCAGAACGTAGAAAATATACAATACTGTCCAAAATTTCAATCAAAATAATTTTAACCGCCCAAAAAATCAACAAACACCAGCATTTGATACGCTCAATATGGAGATAAAACGGTAAAATTTATTATCTGTTATTTTGGTATTTGGTTAGATGTACCAACAACAGACACTAAGGTTTGATTTCCACTACTTTGGAAAATAAGAGAACTGCACAGAACCGACTTAGCCTAAAATTTAAACATGTAATGTATTATCAGGCACCTGGCCAGCTATAACTGTCACTATATTAATTGATTTATAACGCTAATAAAATTTCAATGAGCAATTACAGCTATTATTTATTTATAATAATAATTTTATTGTGTAACAGTACCTATAAACAATACAAAGGCACGGATTTTGTTTCTCATATGATCACAAATATCTTCTTTTTTTTACTTTCTCTTAATCATTTTTTCTATTTAATTTATCAAAATCTACCATCTTCTAGATTGTCAGACAATCGAATATCATGTTTAGATATAATATTATCTGCTATCACATATAACATGTATAAATAATATGATTCAACTTGCTGTTTAAATTGAAGCTGTTAGCTTGAAACTGGTGGTTATACTATAAAGCTATATTTTAATCATAATCATTTTTCTTTGCTTCTAATTATTTACATTTTCGTCATTAGTCACTTGCGTAAAAATAATTAAACAATGTATAACTCGATTCCAATGATTAATTCGTATCGAATGAAATATCATAACATCCGTTTATTTATGCTAGTTAAGGAGTTATGATAAAAAATGCAAATATTTATTAAGTAGTCAATTTCATTGACTTATACATTATAGCAATATTTCTTTTCTCTTATTGGCCTAATAAATATTTATAGTTGTATGATCATCCCTCGACAATGACGGTAGGTTATTCCAACGGAAATACATTCCGCCTAGAAATCTATCACACTTGTTGCTGAAAATCTTTATATTTATTGTAAAATATATTCGTCGACATTTTAATATTTATTTATGCCATTATTAATTGTTTTAATTTGAATTTCGCATTTACATAATTAAATGAATCAAAAATTATATATATATATATATATATATATATATATATATATATATATATATATATATATATATATATATATATACAGGGTGAGTCTAGGAAGACGAACCATCCCTTAACTTTTTTATTATAAGAAATAGAAAAATTTATGACACATATAGAAAAATTTTATAAAGTCAGGTTTACATGATACGACTATCAACTTTTATTTTTCAAATAGAAACCTAGAATTATTTTATTAAAATAAAAACCGCCATTTTTTTCTCTTTTCTACGATGTATTACTTTGTCTTTATGTTTATAGAGCGTCCTTGGTCTTAGAATCGTATCTGCAACTCAGCAGAGTCCCTCAGAGCCAGCACCGCCCCCCGGAGCTGACACCAGCTGTCAGTCACATCAACTAGAAGATCCCCACCAAAAATAAAATAATATTTACTATGTATTGGCATTTTAATAGTTTACTAGACAAATATTTATATTACAACTACAATTTAGTACAGTACATAGTAAATATTATTTTATTTTGGGGGGGGGGGGGGAACTTCTAGTTGACGCTCTATAAACATAAATACAAAGTATTACATCTCAATTAACAATAATTACGAACAAAATGGCGTTATATATGATATAAAATTAATTTTAAAACATGCTGAATGAGTGTTAGGAATTTTTAAAGAGAAGATAACTGACTGTAAATGATTCAGGAATTTTTTAAGAGTTGTAGAATACGTTATGAATGTGTTAGGATTTTTTAAAGGGAAGATAAATTAATGACAAAACACATGAAACAACTCACAAATAAATATCTGCATTGTTGTCATTAATTTTACTTTGTTACATTTTTTTTAATGGCGCATAGCCACCTGGAATAGTTGAATAAAAGTAATATCTGATATTTCCCAATTATCATTTCTATCTCGACTTTTTTACATATATATATATATATATAACTACAAATGTAGATAAGTAAATGTTTGCATGACCAGTTGTGTAAAAATGAAATATGATGTTGAATTGTTTCGTTGAGAAAATCAGAGCCGGTCCTGAGCAACTGCAGCAAGAATGCGCAGTGTACAACAAAACGGCATTACGCATAGCTTGCTGTCAAGAATAAAATGATAGCAAGTCGTTTGCGAATACAGTAACATGGCCGCATGTTAAATGCAGTTTTCTTTACTGTTTGCCAACATATTTCTAATTAAAGTGCTGTTCTGAAGTTCTGTTTGAAGTTTACTGTTTATTGTGAATATTTCATTGACATCGAGTTTTAAAAACTGAAGGCATGTACTTATAAATTTCTAGTACAACTGACTCCTATTTTGTTTCTCATTACTTATGATTTTGTTTTCTTATATTATTTCTCAAACAATATTTACTCAAGTAGTTATATTTTCTTTGAACAGGTTATTCTAAGAGGATCATTTTTTCGGTGACAATGATGCGTCATCAAGAACATCATCATATTCCTCCTAATCAGCTACAGAGAGATCCTAACAGGTTTGTTTTAAATGCCTTTTCTTACTGTTTGTCTTATGACAACTACAATTTTGCGCGAATAAATAAATAAAAATTCCTTTTGAAATACCCATATATCAGTTGCGATTTCAATATAATTTATTGTGTCTTAAGATGAAAAATTCAATGTGTCGTTATTAATGAATTATGGAAATTGTTTCTTGATATATGTATTCGAATTATCTTGATAAATACTATCTGAAATTTAATTTGATAAATGACATTTCAATATTTCTACAAATTAGCGACTAGAAGATTAATATAACGTACTCGACATATAATTGAATTAACTAATTTATTATTATTGATTCGGTATAACCTTACATTTAAAATAAATGTGATCAAACTTAAACAAATTTGTTTTCCTCATATACTTTTTCAATTATATTTGTTTTTAATATTCAATCATCATTGGAACCATCGAACATTAAATTGAAATTAGCTAAACGAACTATATCCATTTCACAAATTATTTTAATGTAATGTTTAAATATGATATAAAATTTGAATGTTTTAACCGCCTTGTACCTATATGTACAACTACAATAAAAGTATTTCCCTTTGGAATTGAAAATTAGTTATTTCTATGAATAGAGAATTACAGAATAATAATATTATTATATTATAAATTAGTATAAACAAATTGAAAACATTGGATTTTAATTTAATTTCCTCTTTCGGTTCAAATAATCCTGGCCTTATCTTTTTATCTTCGCATAAATCGGCAGAATAAAAGAAACAAAATCACATTGAAATTATAACACCAAGTAGTTAACATTAATTCTTATCTGAAATTTTTTTTCGAATTGGGAAAAATCGATCAGGGCCCTTGATGCTCTAACTTTTACGCCCCTTAGTCGTACAGTTTCGAAATTATTACAATGCAATAAAAAAAAAATCTGATGTGGACAACACATGACTTCCTTGTACCCGTATTAAACTATAGATTTTTTTTTAATTGCACATATTTCACATTAAATCTTTTATTTTTTGTTCTAATCCATAGCAAACTTAATTTTTTTTTAAATAAAAAAATATATAATATTTAAATTTAAATATCTCGTTTATGCAAAAAGCTAATTTAAAAATTCTTAATGTGCTAGACGCAGAATTTAATTCTCTAAAACTTTTATTTGCAGCATTTATTTCTAAAATTAAAATAATACCATTTTTTTCAAGGAAAACTGTTAGCAGCTTCATGTAATGTGTCACTTCCGGTTAGTCTATTTTAACCAAAATCTATTATATTATTTCCATTGATATAGTAGTCTTATATACCAAATTTGGAAAGTTTTAAATTATATTTGAATATAGTTTTTCATGAAAATCTATTATAGGCTTCAAGTAAAGTACCACTTCCGGTAGTTGTATAATGACCAAAAAGGGAGGTGCACAACTAGATGTTATAACAGTCCTAAATATAAAGTTTCAATTTTCTACGGCTTACCGGTTTTGAGTTATGCGAGATACGTACGTACGTACAGACGGCATGACGAAATTAGTCAAAATGGATTCAGGGAGGGCCAAAACACCTATTTCCGTTGAAATCTGAGAACCGAAAATTTTCGCGATTACAATACTTCCTTTACTTCGTACAAGGAAGTAAAAACAACAAATAAATTACACAACAATTTAACTGTAAAAAAAAATTATATTTAATTTTTGATAGCTATAAATGGCTTTTTTTTTAGTATTTAAATTAGCAAATAAAATAATTTGACTTTTAAATATGAAGTATGTAATTTCATTTTTTATTATAAATTAATATTGTTTAATAGTTTAAGCTCCAACAATGCCGCTTTTTAAATTATTGTCCATAATTTTTTTCTTCGTTTAAACCTACCTAAATTGTATTTGTTATAACTGAAATATCAAACAAAAATTTTAAAAACTGCATTAGACAAAAGAATAGTGATCTATTGTTTTTCAGAAAATTATAAACTTTTAATAATTATTTACCCTTAGCTAGAGAAATGAGGAGTAAAATAATACATTTATGTAATATTATTGCATTATAATATTAGTCCAGTTTTTCGCCATCTCATTCTTTATACTTGCAAAACCGTATATGGTTTCAGTTCACTATATAACTACCTTAAACTTTACTATTAACTCAGCAACATATTCTCGTATCACAAAACGTTACTGCTTTTTTCCATCACATGCTATGCTGTGATAAAGTTTATACAAATTTGAACTTTTTAAAAAGTAACCTTCTTAGATATATATTTATATTTTATATAATCAAAGTTCTGAAATATATAGATGGGTATTTTGTTTTTTAACAGTGTACTGTAATTATTTAAGGAGATTTCAACGATAAGTGAAGCTTAAAACTGGAACAATACGTATGCCTGTAATACGAAAAGCGGAACAAATGGGCGACTAAAATTGCATATTAGTTTTCTACTGTCATTGCTTGCATTTTATTTGCGAGAAATGTGCTTTAAATAAAAATTGTCGGGATTGGAATTTATCTACATTACGAAATACATTTTATTACCAACCATTTGTTGCATTTCTGAAATATAAATAATTAGTAATCGAATGAATTAGTATTTCTTTGATCTTTTCTAAGATAATATAATAATTGTAATTGAAGATATAAGAATTTTTTAAAATTAAATGTCAGATTGATTAAATAACAAATATTTTGTTTATATGACTTGCCATTATAATAATAAAATTATTGGTAATTTGTGAACCTAAATGGTGTATGCGAAATGATTGGCGTAAATATTGAATTTAAATCTCTGCAACTTTTATTTGAAGCACTATTTCCTTTCAAAATATCTAATGGTGGCAGGAAAATTGATTTTCAATTTAAATGAGTTATACTTTAGAAAATTATAAAATTATATTGACAATGAATGAATCATTATTAGTCAATCAACTGTTATGCCTCATATACAGGGTTCGTAAATATCATGATATTTATAATAAATATCAAAATATCTGATATATAGGATATATATCAGATAAATATCACTTTTTGGATATTTATTTTTTAATTTTAGTTTTTGTACACATTTAGAAAAACTGAAAAATTCGAAAAATTTCACTTTTCCGGAGGCTATATCTCAAAAACTAAACAAGATATGGATATGCGCTCAACGGCGTTGAATTCCCCGTGTCCGAATTGACTTATAAGCAAATTTTCATACAATTTTATGCAATTTAATATTTTTAATTATTTCCTAAGGGGTACCCCTTTGGTTTTTTAAATTTTAATTCAATTTTACCAAAAATCCTTAATCGTAGGATTATTAAAACGAAAATTTACATACATATGTATTTTGACACACTGGATCCAGTGGTGCAATCTTCAAATGCATATGACTTCTGGTTTTCGAGAAAATGTTAAAAAACCGCTTTTTGCGATTTTTTTGACGGAAAATTGAAAAAAAATAAAAATTGCTGAAACTATGTTTATAAGTTAACTGAAGCACGAGAAAATTAATGCCGTTGAGCGCGTTTTCATATCACATTTAGTTTTTGAGATATAGCCTCGGAAAAGTAGAAAAACTTTAAAATTCGAAAAATTTCATTTTTCCGGAGGCTATATCTCAAAAAGTAAACAAGATATGGATATGCGCTCAACGGCGTTGAATTCCCCGTGTCCGAATTGACTTATAAGCAAATTTTCATACAATTTTATGCAATTTAATATTTTTAATTATTTCCTAAGGGGTACCCCTTTGGTTTTTTCAGATTTTAATTCAATTTTACCAAAAATCCTTAATCGTAGGATTATTAAAACGAAAATTTACATACATATGTATTTTGACCCACTGAATCCAGTGGTGCAATCTTCAAATGCATATGACTTCTGGTTTTCGAGAAAATGTTAAAAAACCGCTTTTTGCGATTTTTTTGGCGGAAAATTGAAAAAAAATAAAAATCGCTGAAACTATGTTTATAAGTTAACTGAAGCACGAGAAAATTAATGCCGTTGAGCGCGTTTTCATATCACATTTAGTTTTCGAGATATAGCCTCGGAAAAGTAGAAAAACTGAAAAATTCGAAAAATTTCACTTTTCCGGAGGCTATATCTCAAAAACTAAACAAGATATGGATATGCGCTCAACGGCGTTGAATTCCCCGTGTCCGAATTGACTTATAAGCAAATTTTCATACAATTTTATGCAATTTAATATTTTTAATTATTTCCTAAGGGGTACCCCTTTGGTTTTTTCAGATTTTAATTCAATTTTACCAAAAATCCTTAATCGTAGGATTATTAAAACGAAAATTTACATACATATGTATTTTGACCCACTGAATCCAGTGGTGCAATCTTCAAATGCATATGACTTCTGGTTTTCGAGAAAATGTTAAAAAACCGCTTTTTGCGATTTTTTTGGCGGAAAATTGAAAAAAAATAAAAATCGCTGAAACTATGTTTATAAGTTAACTGAAGCACGAGAAAATTAATGCCGTTGAGCGCGTTTTCATATCACATTTAGTTTTTGAGATATAGCCTCGGAAAAGTAGAAAAACTGAAAAATTCGAAAAATTTCACTTCTCCGGAGGCTATATCTCAAAAACTATTTGATATTTTTATATAATGGATATATATCATTGCAAAAATATGACGATATATATCAAAATAAATATCATGATATATATCGATCGATATATATCTTCGAACCCTGCTCGTATATAAGTAATAAGATGATATAATTTAATATTATGTCACTGGTATTTATATCATCTCTGTGAAAGAGCGTATTAATAGTATATTATTCAATGAGTAAGTAATATAAGCTATTACTCAAGAGAATGAAGTTTGCAACACGAGCCGAAGGTGAGTATTGTAAATCATTCGAGTGAGTAATAGCTATTACTTGCGAATAGAATACTATACTTTATCTACGACTATATATTATTATGTAATAATATTTTACAATTATTTTTTTTGTTACATTATGAATAAGTCAGATTGCTTAAATTTTTTGATTTTTCGGGCAGTAAATTTAAGAATCGTACGTGTGCGGCTTCTACAATTTCTGGTGGAGTACAAATTTCACTTTGTTCGCTTTCATAATCCATAACTCACATGTATAATCACACAAATTACAGTATTATTGTTAACAAAAACGTTTTAAACTAATTTTGACAGATAATTAACAATAACGCGCTTCACTGTTTCATAGCATACTTAACGCGCGGCAATTATCGTTATTTTTTGATTGGCTATTAATGTGTTAAGTAATGAAAATTCAGACGTGTGATTGGTCGTGAAGTGTTGAGTAATGAATTATTACTTAACACTGTCAATAATGATTAGTATTACTTATCATAAATTTCATAAGTAATGAATACATTATTTAATAAGAGTAGATAAAATATTTTTCAGTTCTTTATAATGAAGTATTTAGTCGAGTTTCTTCTATAAAAATATTTTATGGTGGGAAAAAACAATCCTTACTAATACATATAGATGTAGAGATTTGTTGATAATCGCACTTCAATTAATTATCTATTATAAAAAGTTATCATAAAAAATGTGATGGTTTTGCACTTTGCAGGACCTCAGAGGCCGCTCATCCATCCTTCACGATCCTCTGTTTCTCGATCCTTTCTTCAAATCATCTATCCACTTAATTTTCCTCTCTGTCTATTGAAGCAAAAGTGGTGTGTCAGGATAGGAATGTTTGGAGAAAATTAATTGCGGGATAAATATGATGAATGAAGACAAGCGTATGATTCTTGATTTTATATTCATTGGTTAGATGTTTCGAGTGTTTACCTGCAATTGTGTGGAGACCATCTTCAGAAACAAGCGCAGTGTACAGGAGCGAATGGATGAATGTTTGTTGTGTGTTGATGGATTTTGGTTGTGAGATGGCTCAGTGGTATCGAGTCGGCCTGTGGATCTTGAGAACCCTGGTTCGATCCCCACAGCCGACAAACAATTTTCACCAATTTAAAAATCTACCCCTGTGGCTCCCTCTCCACTAATATCTTTGAGGGCCGTGATTTGACAGCTGGTAACTGCACTTCACGCGACAAAATATATCACTTACCGAGATCTGCTTAGGCAGAGTGCCACACCCAGTAATGGGTAAAAGGCGTGATGATATATTTATTTATTTATTTATAGAAAAGAAAGAGTTTGTATGGAGGAAGTGTTAATGTGGTCGAATCGAGTATCGTGTGTCAGGATGAGAATGTTGACGGGTTCGTGCTACCCCATTTAATGGGATATAGCGTGATGTTATGTATGTATGTATGTATATATGTCTGTTGATTTCCTTCAGCTTTGGCTGTAAACAATACTCTTTTCTCTGCTACTCTAATCAACATCTCATTTCTATTTACGTGTCAAAATTGACATCTATTTTTATATTAAATTATAATTGTAAATGTGTACAATATTGATATATTTTTGCAGAATGGGGTTGCACAGAATGCCACCTCCCCAAACAAGAGGACAACCAATGATGGTCGGTTTACAGCCTTCACCCGTTCCTGTAACAGGTTAGTGTTTATTTTGTAAAATTTTTAAGATTAAACTGAAAATACTGCAAATCGAAATCTAAAATGAACGGAGGTGTAAGATACGAGATGGATATGTTTGTTTTATTATTTTTACTAACGGTTTATGAAACAAAATAATAAAAGCTAAAATCTAGCTCTTAAGGTTAAGGCCACTCTAGACAAGAAAAAAAGGGTCATTTTCAAGATTTTTTTTAACGAAATCTAAACGTGCTGCTTAAGAACTGTTTTTGGATCTTTATTTAGTGCTCTTTAAACTTTAGTTAAAAATTTTTTTTAAAGAAAATATTCAAAATTGTCGTCAGAAATTGAAAAAAATGACGACTCCTCTCGGCGCGTAGGGCAAATCGGGCGAAAACATTCCGGGAACAGCAATAGACCTGGATCAAAAAAGGATATGTTTTCTTAATCTCTGATGTATACTCTAAAAAACTACGGGCCGGATTTTGAAAATTTTGATTTTTAACAAAATGGCGCACGTTTGAAAAAAAAGTTCATTATTCGGGACTAAATTTCTGTATAAAAACGACCATAAAAAACGAATGAAGCACTTTAAAAAAAAAACCCTCGTAGTTTTTGAGTATTTTATATCTAGAATAAGAAATAAAAAGATTCAGCACGATCCATCAATTAGTATTTCAGATTTCTTTTCGCCCGATTTTGAAAATATGATTTCGAGAAAAACGCGTTTAAAGTTTCGAGTCATATATCTATATAAATACTAGTACTAATAGATATATGCTTTTTTTCCTCTGAAATACTTCCGCGCGGCATTTAAATTAATTGTTCCTTATTCCTAAGGGTTTAAACTATAATTTAAGCAAATAAAAAAAATATGCATTTTAAAAAAATTCTAGAGTGGCCTTACCCCTTAATGTAGCTTATTAATAGGATGTAAAATGATTGTAGACTAATAATAGTAAAAAAGTAAATTTAGTGATTAACCGGCAATTTTCAGTTACAATTTTCTAACAGGGTAGATGTTGTTTAATATAGTCGTAGTCACAAAATATTTTGCGTCAGTTTTCATGTATTGATTAATAATTAATCGCATGCGTACGTTAAATCAGGTATATTTGTAGTGAAAGGTATTTTTAGTTATAAATAAAGCCCGGATATTTAGGCACTTAAAAAACACCCAAAAACGCAGGCATATAGACCGGTAATTACTCTAAAATAGGCGGGATTTTAGGCAGCCTAAATGTAAATAATTTGTTTTAAAAAAATAAACGAATCCTTTTTTTTCTAATATTGGTACTCGTATCTACTCTTCGTTAGAAAAAAATAATCATTTTAAACAAAAATTAACGCAATATGAAAAATAATAATGTAAGGTTCTCATTTTATTAACTATTATGCAAATTCAAACTATGTAGTATACTTTAATTCACAAAATATTACAAGCAATTCTTCGTTCGACATCATAAAATGTGATCTAAAGTTACCTCAGCTCCATTGATTAATGGCAAAGACAATTGAATTGCCACGTAAAATTTTGACTAAAAAAACGTTTTTTCTTTCGGCATTTTAAATTCACACACAAAAACTTGATTAAAGTAAGTACTTTAAATATTATAAGTTAGGTTGAAACACTTTGTCGAGTGCTGAATTAGTCAACGAAGTAGATGATAAACCTTGTCTGCTCAATAAAAGTTAGAATAGGCAACAAAAATAGACAAAATAGGCTGTATAAGGTAAAATAGGCACAATAACCAAAATATAGAAAAAATAGGCTCTAAGGCACGAAAAAAAAAACCTTCCATTACACGTAAACATGTTACCTATGTATAGAAAAACCAAATTGCCTGAAGTATATTTAAATTTGAATCTAGGCAATTGCCTAAAAATCCGGGCTTTAGTTATAAATAATCAGTTTTACGGTGACACAGAAGAGTTAGAAGAAACTCTCCTTCATTATCAGTCATAATAGTAATATGACTAACTGTTTGATTTGCTTTTAACCAGGGTTCGAAGATATATATCGATCGATATATATCATGATATTTATTTTGATATATATCGTCATATTTTTGCAATGATATATATCCATTATATAAAAATATCAAATAGTTTTTGAGATATAGCCTCCGGAGAAGTGAAATTTTTCGAATTTTTCAGTTTTTCTACTTTTGCGAGGCTATATCTCAAAAACTAAATGTGATATGAAAACGCGCTCAACGGCATTAATTTTCTCGTGCTTCAGTTAACTTATAAACATAGTTTCAGCGATTTTTATTTTTTTTTCAATTTTCCGCCAAAAAAATCGCAAAAAGCGGTTTTTTAACATTTTCTCGAAAACCAGAAGTCATATGCATTTGAAGATTGCACCACTGGATTCAGTGGGTCAAAATACATATGTATGTAAATTTTCGTTTTAATAATCCTACGATTAAGGATTTTTGGTAAAATTGAATTAAAATCTGAAAAAACCAAAGGGGTACCCCTTAGGAAATAATTAAAAATATTAAATTGCATAAAATTGTATGAAAATTTGCTTATAAGTCAATTCGGACACGGGGAATTCAACGCCGTTGAGCGCATTTCCATATCTTGTTTAGTTTTTGAGATATAGCCTCCTGAAAAGTGAAATTTATCGAATTTTTCAGTTTTTCTACTTTTCCGAGGCTATATCTCGAAAACTAAATGTGATATGAAAACGCGCTCAACGGCATTAATTTTCTCGTGCTTCAGTTAACTTATAAACATAGTTTCAGCGATTTTTATTTTTTTTCAATTTTCCGCCAAAAAAATCGCAAAAAGCGGTTTTTTAACATTTTCTCGAAAACCAGAAGTCATATGCATTTGAAGATTGCACCACTGGATTCAGTGGGTCAAAATACATATGTATGTAAATTTTCGTTTTAATAATCCTACGATTAAGGATTTTTGGTAAAATTGAATTAAAATCTGAAAAAACCAAAGGGGTACCCCTTAGGAAGTAATTAAAAATATTAAATTGCATAAAATTGTATGAAAATTTGCTTATAAGTCAATTCGGACACGGGGAATTCAACGCCGTTGAGCGCATTTCCATATCTTGTTTAGTTTTTGAGATATAGCCTCCGGAGAAGTGAAATTTTTCGAATTTTTCAGTTTTTCTAAATGTGTACAAAAACTAAAATTAAAAAATAAATATCCAAAAAGTGATTTTTATCTGATATATATCCTATATATCAGATATTTTGATATTTATTATAAATATCATGATATTTACGAACCCTGCTTTTAACATATGTTTTCGGCAAATCATGCATTTATATTGATAACATTGCCTACTTTTCTTTTTTCTCTGACAGCGCATACAATAAAATAAAACATATTTAACTTATTCATATATTATTGCTTGAAAATTGGGAATAATTAATTTGGAATTTATTTTATAAACAACATAAGAATTTTTTTAATTTATTAATTCTTATCACGGGACCTAATATGTTTTAAATTATATTTGACATTATTTTGTAATAAATAATCTCTTAGTGTTTTTTCAAATAATTTTAAATATAGTTCAATATATACAGAAAGTGAAGTAAATTTATTGTAATATAATGTATTTCGTTGGAGGAAATTCTTAAATATAAGTTACTTTACAAATAAAATAATTTTGTTCTTATTAAAATAATAAGTTATGCTTGATTGATAATTGAAATCAAATAGGTTCACGTTTGCTTAAACCCTAAACTTTTAATATTTCTCATTGAAATTTATATTTTAATATTAAGAAATAATGCGATGAACACAAAATTATAAACAATTTCTTCCGATTGCGTATGAGACTCATAGCACAGGAAAACAACAAATAAAAAGAAAATGTAATCATATGAAGAAGAATTATTTGAAATAAATAAATGATGCTTCCCCTCTTCTAGATACGCCACTGCTTTATCCTTCGGTAGAGCGATTAGGTTGCAGTTGGTACCACTACAAATTTCCATGACGTAGTCGGGGAACCACTTAACCTGTTCATAATAACAAAACAAGTGCGTTGATGCAAGTGAAACGTGATTTGTAAAGGGTTTGTGTAGAAAACAGTGATTATTTGTGCATAATGTGGCGAAATATGATTCTATCTAACTTTCCGAAGCCAGTAAAATATTCTGTGAAATATTCTTTGTGGAGTTTAAAACATGTGCACAAGACTGCAATGTTTATTTTCATCGTGCTAACATTTTTAAATTTGCCTAGTTCAGCATCAGCTAGTTTATCAATAGATGAATTAGAGGCTCTGTTTGCATCGAAGCATTGTATTGAAGGTATACATATTAAATATTACTGTTTTTGGATTTAAGGTTTTAAATTCAAATTAGGTATCACATTTAAACCAATACGAATCAAGTTACCGGTGATCTTACTAAACCTCGTTAGTCCGATTTTAAGCTAATATAATGTATTTATTATTGAAATGTTATTCACTAGTCGTATTTTAAAAGCTAATAAGTCAGATTTAGGATAAACTTTCTAGTAATACTTATGGTTTTGTAAGATCACCGACGATATGTAGAAATTAATATATATTTATATATGGAATACATTTATATCTTATAGTTTTTTTCTTATTTTGAATATTAATTAGTTTCTCTGGCAAAATTGTTAAAGTGGTTATACTTCGTTAACCCTTTGCACTCCGCTGTCGCCGCATTTGCGACACGCTTGTTTATCTCACACAGCGCTCTTAAGTCTTAGATAATCAAAAGTGTTTACGTTTGCATTCCAATGTGTGTGATCTGCATTTGTTTGGAGTTCCTGATTCCTACTATTGCTTATTAGGCTGGAGTGCAAAGGGTTAAGTTTAATTTAGAATATTTGGCTTCGATTTCCACAGCCGTCAAACAATTTTCACCACGTTAAAATTACCTAATAACTTGGCAAGTAACCGCATTTTACGTAAAGAAATGTATCACTTACCGAGATTTGCTCCGACAGTGTGCCACACCCAGTAACGGGGAAAAGGCGTGATGGTATATTTATTTATTTTTATATATTTCAAAACTATAGTATTAAGATGTAAATGGTTGATTTCCGATTAAATGTTTCGAGTAACCTATAAAGATTCCGACGCTGGATCAAGAAGCGATTTATAAAACATTCGCTAGATAATATTCCTTAAGAATTTAAAACTTTTCATTCATAATTTTTGTAAGTTTTACGTGAATTTTTAATACTTAAATAAAATATACAGAAAGTAAATAAAACTACAATTGAAATATACAGTGATAAATCTGTTCAGTTTTCAAGTGAATTCAATTAATTATTTCTTCAAAGTTCTGTCGCCCAAATCTGGTTAGAAAAGTTATAGAGAATAAAATTCTATTTCAAAATCAATCAATATTTTTTTATTGTATATGTTTAATTACTGTAAACACTGAGAGAATAACAAAATAAAGTAATGTAAATATCAAATAAATATTATATTATTTATTTAAATGATATAATTACATTATAATTGATATATGAATAAAATAATTTTTGTTGTTGTTATTTTCATTGTTATTATCTGTTTTGAAAATTTGAAATATATATTTATTATTGTTTTACATTGTTTATTTTATTTGTTTGTGAATTTATTTCTATGTTTTCTAATATGTTTATTCTTTATACATTTTATTTTGGTTATGTAATAATCTAAAACAAATATGAACAGACATGAAATGAATGATTAAGAATACACCGCTTATGTTTTTCATCCATACCTAACAACATTTGATACTGGTGGCACTCAATACACTGAAACGAGAGTCTTTGGTACATTTATATTCCGATCAAAGGTATCGAGATCCTGATTCAATTATAAACAATGTAAATCCATTTCACTATTTTGTCTTTTTAAAGGTGTAGTAGAGATTATGATATGGTGATCAAGAATAATTGATAGAAAGTAGATATGGTAGTAATTTGTATTTTCTATTGAAACAGGTGTGTTAGTCTCTATGCCTGCGGGACCAGCTCTAATAACAACAGCGCCAGTTCCACAACAGGCAATTATTAAGCCTTTATCACCTGGTTAGTTAGAGATATGCAATATTTACTGCTTAAGTATTGTAATCTAAAACAATCCGATGTTGAACAGTTGCTGGTACAGAAGCGGAACAACCGACTCCACAAAGTCCTCTACAAACAATACAGAACTCGAACAACACTAGTCTGCCCGCAACCTTGGCCAACACTAAAGAGAAAACGCCGATGTGTCTAATTAATGAGCTAGCTCGTTATAATAAGATCCAACATCAGTATCGCTTGACGAGCGAGCAAGGCCCGGCCCACAAGAAGAGGTTCACTGTTACGTTGAAACTCGGTACGGAAGAGTACGAAGCCGAAGGCGCCAGTATAAAGAAGGCGCAACATTCGGCGGCAGCTGAAGCTCTAGCCAAGACGCAATTCAAACACCCGCCACAGAAGAGTACCAGGAACGTGCGAACAACAGGGAAGCATGGTAGCACAGGCATCCTCACACCTACAGTGGAGTTAAACGCGTTGGCTATGAAGCGCGGCGAACGTACAATGTACTTGCTTGAGACCGTACCACCGAATCCATTCATGACACAGCCGGGCAACACATACGGCTATCACCGAAACAACATATACGGTCCACAAGGCCAGCCCCGTTATAACTACGACGCGCGGCGCAACCACGCGGCCCGGGGCGGGCACTACATGGGTCACTACGCGTACAACCAATACAAGACACATAACTACACGCACCAGCCACCGCACGGCCACACTCACCACACTGGCGAGATGTTCAATGTGATCCTGCGGGTCGGCTCGCGTGAGTATTGTGGCGAAGGCCACACGGTGCAGGCTGCACGTCATAACGCTGCTTCCAAGGCGCTGCACGAGCTCAAACAACTGCCGTCGCCGGGCGAAGTGGACGTGCAAAATACTAACATCATTGTGGACAGTGCCAATGCCAATGACACAAATGTCGAAAATGGTATGCCCGATCTAAACACAGAACTCAAGTCACCCATCTCACTAGTTCACGAAATCGCGCTCAAACGCAATCTCAACGTTGCATTTGAGGTCCTCAGCGAGAAGGGGCCACCACACATGAAGGTATTTGTAACTGTGTGCCGTGTCGGCGATTTGCTTGCTGAAGGCGAAGGTAACGGCAAGAAGATTTCTAAGAAACGCGCCGCAGAGAAAATGCTCGAAGAACTCTCCAAACTGCCACCCCTCCCCTTCATGAACGATATTGCACCGAGATTGAAACGCAAACGAGTTGTCACGAAAAAGAAGATACGAAATTTAATTAAAGTAAATCAGGAAAAACCCGGTTCGGAATATGGCGAAGACATTAACCCAATATCTCGCTTAATTCAAATTCAACAAGCGGGAAAAGAAAAGGAACCAACTTACACTGTAATAGAAGAGCGCGGCGCCCCACGTCGTCGAGAATTCGTGATCGAGGCTTCCGTGAACGGCATCTCCTGCACGGGAACTGGTCCGAACAAAAAGTTAGCAAAGCGTGCCGCTGCTGAAGCGCTTCTTGAACGATTAGGATACTCCAAGTCGGCTACGCAGCCACCGAAACCGTCCATCAAGACCGACAAAGAGCCAGCTGGCAACGAGACCCAGGACAAACCTCGGAAGGTAAAATTCATGGAGGATAAGAGCGAGGTGTCTGTTGGTGGCAGTGGCGGTCGGCAACTCGTACCAGGCGTACTTTTGATGGGCGATCAAAATACCAATTATCAAGCTCAAGGACAGGTTAGTTACACGTTACTGTTTTTCTAATTAAATTACTGATAAATTGATAAATTTTAATGAAATATTTGACATAGGGAAAGATGAATATAAATATGCAGCAAACAGCAGCAATCGCCAAAGAATTTTTGAAAGCCGGTACTTCACCAACCGCCGATGCTATCGCCAACAAGTCAGGCACCAAGGCTCCGCAGGCGGCCAATAGCAAACAGCCCGCACCGCAAGGCATTCGTTCCAAGGATCAGCTGCTTTATCTGGCCCAACTCCTTGGTGTACAAGTGCAGTTCTCCGATTTCCCTAAAGCTAATCACGAGATGTATCTGACACTGGTGTCTTTGTCCACCACTCCACCGCAGGTGTGTCATGGTGAGGGGCCCACTACCGAAGCGTCGCATGAGAAAGCAGCTCTGGAGGCCCTCACTGTACTCTCCGAACTTGGACTGGACAATGTTATACCTAAGAAGGAACAGTCCCCTACTGATGGGTAAGCTATTTTACATTTACTATTATTCATGGTTAAGTGGATGATATTATGGTGTGTTAAAACGAAAACAATATTGCAATAATTATGTTCCAGGGTACATGTATCAAAGAATCCCGTGATGATAAAATCTGGAATGATTAGCAATGGGATAAAGAAGTAAATTATCATCTGAAAAAGGTAAACATTTGTATCATGATTCCAACTTTGTTTTTTCGATTTCATGCGGCCATGTCGCAATTCTAACTAAGAATTATACTTGATTTTGTTTATCTGAACTCATGTGTGTACACACACTACACACATACATATAAATAAATATATTTGGTATATAGTATGATTCAAAAATCACGTTACACATGATAGTGATTTCGAAACTAATATCGTTTGTTTTGATAATTTTCATATTATTACAGTAATTGCTTTTCTTTTCAAACACTTTGTTGTAGTCTACAAATTTGTTATTAGCTATTAATTTTTAGACTATGCCGGTTGATTAGATTGAATTAATTGATGTAATAATATGGAAAATTTTATACATGTTTACACATTTTTACATAAAATCATTTGTAACATGAATTAGGAATCACATTATTTTATGTTTAAATTCAGCACGACTTACAATTTTCAATTATGTAAAATAACAAAAAGTGATTTTTCAAATAGATAAGAAGAAAAACGCTACCATAATCACTCACATCTCGTGTTTATATTTCTGGTTTCACTAAGTAACTATGTGACTATTTTAATAGAGTATTAATATTTGTGTGTTTCGAAATAATCATTTATATGAAAATCGTCATATGTTGAAACCAGAAATTTGTCATATTGCAAATAAAAGAGATTTGAAATGATGGTCAGCTGTCTGATCCTATTTTGTGTTTTACATAATCGTAAAATGATGAAGTACGTAGCGAAACACGAGAAAACAAACGATAAGTCTATATATGCGCCATGATTTCATATATAATTGACTAATTCTAGTTACGTATTGCTTGTTGCACACTGGGATTGTTGGTCCAGTGCTTGTTCCCCATTATGCTTTGTAAGGGCAGAAGGCGTAAAGGGGATACTTTTATTTCAGCTGTAGTTCAGAATCAGAAAATATTATGTGGAAGTGTCAGAATTGACAGTTTATGAATACATATATGTAATATTTTTATCATATTTTACATTTCTTCATAATAATGTAATCATCCGTATAGTTGGAAAGTGCTTTTTAATTGTTATTTATATATTATTTATTAAAATTTTATCGAGTAAAGTACTTCTGAATTGGACGATTGATTCTGAGCTGCACTTAGCGGCATATTGTCTGTAGATTGATTTCAATTTTTTTGAGGCGATTAAAGCTGTTTCTTTTTCTTTTCAAATTGAACCATATTCGTGTAGGTATTTGTGTTGCCTTATTTTTCAATCAAGCATTTTGTGCGACATTGAAAAAACGAATCTTTTATTTACTATAACAAGGAATATATGAAATTTCCAAACAGAGCTGACTGTTCTCTATGTCCATTTATGAGAATGAAAGATATTTAAGTGTACACAAATTTGCTTGATTGGCAAACGAAAAATGTTTACTGGTGGTGTTATTTCTGAACACACGTGTGTGTGTGTCTATGTGAAACTGTTACTCGTATGGCATTATGTTTAGAATTTGCACGATAACTGGTCATATTTTCAATACCTGTTCTCTATTAAATTCGGCAATCTCATTAAATCAATAACCAGTTGTAAATTTGTTTATATGAAATGTCTCCCCTTTCAAATTCGGAGTAAATATCTCCTGTTTACTGTGATTTCACTATAATTTATTTGATATCCTGAAAGTTTTGTGTATATTATAACACAAATAATTTATTTATTTTCATGTTTAACACTTTGTAAAATATACGATGTGTTATCAACTATATCAGTTTTACCTAACAAATATTAAAAGTATAAATGTTATAGTCATCTAAAAGAATTAGATTTTTATTTTTATAGCGTACGGTAGATTATGATTTTATATTTGACAAAAATATAAAATAATTTTAAATCATTAGATGTTGGAATTTGTTTGTCTGCTCTGCAGTATTTCTGAAAAATGTGAATTTCACTGTTTATATAAATGTTTTGTACGTACTAATTAAGAAATTGTTGTAACAAAATATGATTAAAGTTTTTTTTGACTGTATATAATCAGTAAAACTTCATTGTCTACTCTATAACATATATTGTTTTGTTTTTCTTTTCTGTGGTTATGTTAAGATATTTTTGTTTGCATATACTTACCGAGAAAACTTACTTTAATAGTTTCCTAAAATCTGCGTATCAATAAATATGTATTGTATCTGCTGTGTAACTGAAAAATGCAATTACCTCTTTGTAGCAAAGTGTTGCAATGCCTCATAAGAATTTGAAATCAATAAACATTAAATTTTATTAGTCTTGTGTACATTTTCCCTTATTTTATAACTATAAAATTCCTCGTCAATTTCCTTTGAACACATTGATTCGCTAAGGCTAAGGATATATATATATACGGATTTTTTGGTTGAACCGGTTCAAAAATCGAAAATTATTAAATTATGTTTCTATATTGTTCAGAGCACAAGAAATACACTCGTTCAAACCGCATTTCAATATCTCTTTAGTTTTTGAGTTATATCGATTTTTGACTTTTTTTAAAACTCAACTTTGAGAGCCCATATCTCGGAAACTAAAAAAGATATTGAAATGCGGTTTGAACGAGTGTATTTCTCTTGTGCTACTTAACTTATACCGAAATTTTACCATTTTTGAAAATTTTTCAACTTTTTTTCAAAATTTTGTTTTCTCAATATTTACAAAAGTTGAAGAGATAATGAAAATCTGAATACACCAATGAATTCCTCGCGTGAAAATACATAGGTATGCAAATTTTTACAGCAAAATTCACACGGATAAACTTTTTATTACAAAAATCCAAAAACGTTAAATAATACTTATTTATTTAAACTAGCCGAGTGATATTTATTTACGACGACACAACTTCAAATTTCAAAATATATATATATATATATATATATATATATATATATATATATATATATATATATATATATATATATATATATATATATATATACTTATTCTTCTCTAAATGAAGAAACATTGTACTTCTTGATACCTATGTAGATATGTAAAATAAAAACACGTACATTTTTTATTGAAATTTTACTTTTAACAAAAGCTTGCTTTTTTTTAGTGATTTGTATTTGAATAATATATAGTTTATTAGTACACCTAGAACTATTGGCTTCAAAATTATGTACAATTTCTCATAAGTTTCGTTCTTAATAACAAAGATATTTTATTTGAAAGAGATCAAGTCAGATCAACGGTTTCGGTAGCTTAAGATTTAATTGGCGGATGATTCACCTTAACTGAGCTGTTTCTGTAGTTTTTAAACTTGTAAACAGAGCTCTCATGTCAAATTTGAAACGATCATTTAATAACAACTCTAACTGTGTATGTTACAATTGTTTGTATACTAAATACAAATAAATTCTAAATTTAGTTCAATAAATGGGTCATTTATCACTCTTTTATTCTTTTTCCTTAAATGCATTTCTCGAAAAACTATAATAGTCAAGTAAATTTACATGTTTGTTGAGCATACTGCTTTAAATTGGCAAAAATAGTACAAATTTTAAATTTAGCGCAAAACCATACAGTGACATCTACATAAAAGTGAATTGAGCATCGAAAGAGGTTCGGTCAAAGTGACATAACCTTTTTTGTTAATTGTAATGTAAACTAAAATCTTTTACTACATTTTGAAGCAACTTTTATACAAATAATTTGAATGCTTCTATAGGCATCGTTCATTCTTTTAGGCGTCTTTAAATAATCAGTTACCATGGATATTAGCGAATGGTATATAAAACATCATATTTATGCTTTTTAGATTTTATTTAAATATATTTTTATTTCTAGTCAACCAAATTCATATTCTCAAGTAATATATAATTGGGTAAATATTACAAATGAATTTTCTGAAGCAGTTACAGGTAATAAAATAATCATTTTTCTTGGAATCATGCTAATGCGACAATCATTTCAGATCTAGCCTTAGGAGAACTTTTACATGATAAATTATTCGGTTTATTTGAAGCCATGTCAGCTATAGAAATGATGGATCCAAAAATGGATGCAGGAATGATTTGTAATCGTGGGAAGAAAAAATGCTTGTCATTTGAACAAGCCGTTGAAGTATATTTCATTTTTCAAAGACAAATTTGTGTAAATAATCATCAATGATTTTAGGCTGAAACTCTGAAACTAGATAATTTATCAAACAGTGAAATTATTGGCATAATTGATACAACTTTGGCCTGCATTGTTTCGTGGTTAGAAGGACATTCGTTAGCGCAAACAGTTTTCACTAATCTTTATCTCCATAAACCTTACTCTATAGAAGATAAAATTCTTAAGGCATTTTGTTTAGCAATGTTTAAATTGATCGACATAATTAAGGATTTTATACACAAGTATGCTGCACTTCATTTACGCGCAACCGGATTTTTCAAATGTATATCTAAGTTGTATTTTTTCTCAAATTGCAGAGCAATGGTTTTCGAAGAAGAAGATTTCCAGCCCATGCAATACGGGTATCGATTAAATCCAGATATTTCTGAACAGCGAATCATTGGCATGTTACGAGAAGTTGAAGAAGATCTTCATAAACGTTCTCGTCTAAAACAATCCGACGAAAAGTATCCACATGAAGTAAGCTTATTTTTTTATATTTTCATTCAAGATTCAGTTTTATAATATTTTTTGAACAGGGTGAAGAATTAGTCGCATTATATTCAAGAATAAAATTTGCAAGAGCATTTTATCAATGTCTTCATTGTCTGTTGCAACATTCTAAAGATGAAAGATCTACTGTTTTACCTGATTGTCAACGACTGTTAATACTTTGCGGAGAAATGTTATTTGTTATGCATAATACTATTCATTTAGGAGTTCAATCTACTGATCCAAGTAAGATTTTTTTATGAAAGTGTTGTTGCCAATTTCCGGGAATATCTTGGTGTACATTCTCAATCAATTATTTGTTTTATCGAAATTGAAATAATATAATAATTATAAAATGGTTTGTATATCTGAAATTAATATTTTTGTACATCATTCAAAGTACAGAAATTGTACTATTCGTTTTATATTTGCATTATGCGTAATTATGTAGTAAAATAATTAATTATACGTAAAATATGTTCTATTTAAGAGAAACAAATTCTTTCTTTGTGTAGGAGTGTGCTTGTAGGTCAATAAAATATAATCATTTATTACAAAATGTTGATTTTTGATCGGCTGTTTCAATCCCTAAAAGGGGCCATTTTCAGCGATATTGAGATTATTACAAAAAAAAAACAAAATATACAGGAATAAATACATTTAGCTGTTGCTAGCTTCTATAGTAAATATATTTTTCCTGTAAATTGTTTTCTTTTTGTAACAATCTCAATGTCGCTGAAAATGATTCCGTTTTAGGATCTAAACGCCCGATCAAAATTAACATTTTGTAATAAAAGAATATATTTTATTGACCTACAAACATAATCTTACACAAAGAAAAACAATTTCGGAAATTTATTTTGGAAAGTACCTAAATTTTTATTTTTGGGAATATTTAATATTTGCTATCACTAAATGAATATTTTACTGTAAAATTATAGCAAATCAAGCTCAAATTATGGGATTTGAACCATTAGTAAATCAACGTCTACTTCCACCAACTTTTCCACGATACACAAAAATAAAACCGAGATCTGAAGCTCTTGATTACTTTGACGAAATGATAGATCGACTGAAAACTGTTTGTAAAATAAATAGTTTCGTCTCGTTTCATAGTGCATTGGTATGTATATTTAATTTATAAACAGCATATGAAAAAATATAAATTGTGAAAATTTTAGGATTTCTTTCTCGAATTCAGTCGTAATGGACCTTGCATATTGTCAAGATCGGTGCTGCAGTTGTTATATATTAGTCATGGACATTTAGTTTTCGGAAGTATACCTTTCGTCGATGTTCTTAGAGAAGCAGCTCGAGCTTTTATTTCACCTCCAGCTCTAATTAAATCTTCCATTACTTTGAATTCACAAGCAAAATTATATGTTGACAATTTTTTTTCGCATTGTACTAGGCCGTTTGCAAATTTAATTCAACTTTGTGGACATAATAGAGCCAGACAGAGAGATAAGTTAGCTCATCTATTAGAAGAATTTACTTCCTTGCAAGATGAAGTAAGTTTGGACATTTTATTTTGTGATATAGTATCTTAGTCATATGAATATGCTTTTAAATGATGTGGCGTGAAATTTTAGGCAGAAAGAGTTGATGCCTACCTACATAACTTATCAGTAAAGTGCGAGTGGTCTCGGCCACATTTGGCATATTTTGGTACTTGGGTCCTGTACCATACTTTAAGAATTATGATCATGTATTTATTAGCTGGATTTGAACTTGAACTGTACAGTATACATGAATATTATTACGTATTCTGGTATTTATATGAATTCTTATACGGCTGGCTTGTATCTGCTTTAACTCGGGCTGATTCGTTCATTGTTGGCCAAGATGTTATTGAAATTACAAAGAATAAACCAAATAAAAGGGCAAGAACTAAGAAGAAAAAGCCTAAACCTTATAAATATAGAAGAGAGATTGTTTATTATCAAGCTCTACAGAACATGTGCGGCGGATATTACAAAGTAAGTTTTTCATTGTGCTAAATGATATAACTAACAATGTATCTTCGTAGGCATTGTTTGGTTTTCGAATGGATGGGAAGATAAGAATGCCACATCCACAATTCGACAGTGAGCAAGTACGATACGAACATCGTTTCGCTCCATTCGCTGGCTTGTTAACTCCGCCACCTGTGCAGTATGTGGAATTTAGAGAGATGACTTCTCCAATGCGTTATCCACAGCAACCAGTGGATAGCTCGTATTTATATATAGCAGGTTGCAAACATTTTCATCAGGCTAGGTGTCTTCTAGAGACAATCACTCCAAGAGATCCAGAGGTAAATATGTCTTTTCATTTTTAAAGTTCTTTTCTATGTCAGTTTTGAACTGATGGTTATAATTTTGAACATGTAGGTTAATGATTTATTGAAAGTTGCAAAAACAAATTTTGTCGTTCTAAAACTACTTGCCGGAGGCCATAAAAAGGATTCTACTGTTCCACCTGAATTCGAATTTGTATTTCATAGACATTTACCAGTAATTAAATTGAATTAAGTATTTCGTTCAATATTAAACAAGATTTTTCAAATGCCATTGCACCAACAAAACTTAAATTAAATAATAGTGAATTTTTACACTGAAATGAAATAGATTAGAAACAAATGTTTGGTTTCATATTTCAAATATCCTTTTATAATGAAATTATGAAACTAAAGTTATAAATTGTAATTTTATACAATATATAGACATGATTAATATTTATGTTTTGTTGTGGAAATAGGGTAATAAATAATATGCTAAATATTGTAATGCTTGCTTTGTATATGTGCAAGATAAAGTAGTTAATTATTATATATGTTTTATATATACGAACCTGCAAATTTACTGGCTGAAAATCTTGTTTATTTTTGATTACAAAATGCTTGTCATCGATCAATTTGTGTTACATATCATATAATTTTTGTTTGTTTTGTTTTTTAATCGTGATATATATAAATCCAGCCTACGTATATTTTACATTAATGTCGCGGTTGAAATGATTTGTATATTTCAGTTTTGTTTTTTTCCTGGAAAGTTATATGATGATGTATACAATAAATGTTAATTTTTTTTAAATAAATATAAGTATGTAATTATTATTTCACTATATAAATTTTAAATCTTTTTAAAAAGATTTTTTAAATGAATTATATAAAATGATGTCTGTATCCTTAACAGTTCTGGAAATCTTCTATAATAAAGGCAGTACTAGTCGGGAGCTGATAAAAAATTAGAAATATCTAATCATTGAGAACAATCCTGGTAAATAATTTATATTATAAAAAATCAGAATTGTGCTTGTTAAAAAGAATTTATATATATATAAAATGCAAATTAGTCCTGAACTGTAATGCGGAACTTCTTGTCAACGTTATGTACTTTATTATTGTTATTTATTTAATTTATGCTAATACTTAATTTCTTCTTTGTAAATTAATGTTTTGCTTATCCTGTAAAAAATCTATTTTGTGAAATAAAATTCGTATGTCATGTAATATTACAGATTTTATTTACAAACAATTTAGAAAATCTTAATAATTTGTGTCCAAAATAATCACAAAAATTAATATGAAATAATTTAGCGTTAATGTTTTTTGTTGCGATATTTCAGGATGTCTCCTCCAGTAGTACTTTTGCTGCTACGATGTTTGGTTTTAAAAATATTCGAGTCTAGTTTATTAAGTTGATAATGAATCAGTTCAACTTTATCATCTATGATCTCATCTTCGGGAGCTTTTATAACTGGTTGTGAAACTTCTAAATGTGGAGCATTCATGATAAACATTTGCTGGAAACGAATCATTTTATTTTTGTTATTTGATTGTTATTCTATATAATTACTTCGACCCAGGAAGGAATTCCCTGAGGAGTGAAGCAGTATTGCCACATTGGCAATCCAAGATGAGCAATTGCCATCAGGAAATATTTCTTGAAGCTGTTTGTCAAGTAATAACACTGGGCATCGTTTTCAACTAAATAAATATTTGGAGGAATGCGAGAAGTATTACCATAAATTAAGCAAACCTACGAAGAAAACATATATTATTATATTATAGATGTATCATAGTATATTCACTAAATGATATCTTACTTTTGAAGTATCATCCACATTCGCTAAATATACTGCTCTGGCATCTGCGTTGCAGTGTTGGTACAGTTTATGCTTCAGTGATTTTAGTTCTGATGGTACTTGCAGATTAGCTTTACTTATCGGAATTAATTCAGATAATGTGCGAATCTTTAGTAAACCAACTGGAAGTATTTCATGATCTAAAATTTAATATATAGTTTTGGCATTATTTTAGAAATCAAATTTTGATTAAACGATCTGGTCAAAAAAATGGACGACCATGTATATGAAATTTAATGTAAAATATTTGTATTAAAATGAAAACCGGAAATAAATAATAAATATAATCTAATATAGTATTATGAAACATATGTGAATATAGTTGAAATTGATACCAGAAAACAAATAATTCCAAGTTAAAGTCAAGCCGTTGGAAGCTAGATAGAAATCTCTTAATTCATCAGGTAGTTTCAAACAGTTCATTTGTTCCCATAATGCTACATCGGTTACAGGACAAGCTGCATGTCGTTCTAAATGAACATTTTTAATATGATGATTTCTTTCTGCAAGAAACAATTATTAGTTTTGGTAGAATGGTGTGATATTTTCAATTTTACCTAATACTTTTGTTAAACCAAGGAAAATGTTTTCGTAAAAAGTGTCTTCTGATACTTTATCTAGTACAAATGCCATTTTGCAATAATTTGGATGATAATCTTTAATAATTATAATGAAAATATAAGTTAAAACCACCCCAAAATCAAAAAGAAACGATATCAAATTTTATACTAAACAAAATGACCGCGTTGCTATAGAAACGCAGGTTGACCAAAACAAATGAACGATTCCATGGTTTTACCACCATTTGTCAAAGTTTCCAGAATTACAAAAATTGTTGAAAATAAGATAAAAAGTAAAGAAATAAATTATAAATTCAGTAATATAAAAAGTAGCCTATTACTTTTATAATAATTTCAACAAGAAATTTTATATATACAAAGAAAAAATATCACTCTGGTGGATCATATTCAAACTAATAGATTGTAATCTAGAAAGCCTTGCTTTGTTATTATTCTTTAATCTACAACTACGCTTAGTTTACATTTAAGACATAAATATTTAGTGAAAATTTATAATAAAAGTTTAAACAAAGAAATATTTATATTCGAGTTTTAGTGTGAAATTAAAGGAACACTAGTAATTTATACCGAGCGCCACATGTAGGAATATTTTCGTATTGTTATTGGTATTGTCAGTGACTGTACGGAAGCGTATGTTATAGTACGTTCTATTTTAGAATAAATGTGGTTTTATTACAAATATTACATTTCTTCTACGAATTATAATACTGCAAGTGAATGTTAATAACATAAGGTTATTATAATTTAACTTGTATCAACAGCAATCAAGTTTATAAATATTTTTTGGTGAGTTTTTTGTCCACTTTTACTACGTTGTATCAAAATTATTAAAAACAAAAATGGTTGTGTTGAAAATTTGAAACAAAATAAATTAAAAAAATTAAACCATTTTTTTGCAATCTAAATTTAAGCAACATAAACATTTGTGAATGTCTTTTTTATTGTGACCTATTTTCTGCAGAGTAAGTGAATATATTTAATGAAAATGAAGATTCCATCGTCAAATTCCATAGGCAATGGATATTATAATTACGGGGATACATATTTCTTGGACAACAATGGTAGTGAAAATGGAACTCCAGCAAATAGTAATTCGATAGATGATTGCGATTCACCAACGACAGATGGTGATTTCTCTGAATATCTATGGATGGAGAACGAAGAAGAATTTGAGAAAGAGGTACGAACTTGTTTATTATTTAACTGATAACATTTTTATAAATATTATCAGAGATAAATTAGACTCGAAATAATTGTGTAGCAATTTTATCTTTTGTTTTTCTGTATCGTAAAAAAAGATAGTGGTCTTTAGTAAACATCGTAACTTCAATAATTAGCTAATTCAAGGTAAAATTATGCTAGAAAATTAGATCAGTAAATAGAGAGAATGCAATTGCCTTGACTGGGCGAAATGTGTAAATCAAAAATAATCATATATTGCAAAATGTTAACATTTGCAGTAAACATATTGTTCAATCCAACATTATTTTTAGATGAGTAAAATGAACAAAAATAGATACAGAAACTAAAAATATTTTACAACCTATTTCCAAAATTGACCGTCTAGTGAAAAGTGAAAGTTATTTCATATAAATTCAACTAACATGAAACGTGTTAAAATTTTAAATGTTCTGTACTGTAATAAATGTAGATGTAGATTTATACCGTGCATTATTTAAAGTTTGTTAAACTATAATATTGAATAATTCATCACTTTTTATTTAGACTTACACATTTACAAACAATAACGTACTGTAACATTCGGAACATTTTAAACCATGTAAATAAAAGAAGTACACTGATAATTTATTACAATTAAAAATTCTAGTTCTTTGCTAGTATTCTTAATACATAAGTTTTATTAACGTTTTGTAAACATACATGTTTTGGCGTAATACTGTAATCATATCTAAATTTTATTGTTTTCAGTGTCATAAGTCATACTTTTTTTTTGTATAAAATAAACTAAACATATCAACAACAAAATTAATAGAATCAAAATCTTCACATGTATCGGAAAATAAGAGTAATATATATATAATATATATTTGCGGTTGAGTAATATCTGTAAATTATCGATATTTTTTTTTATAATTTAGCATGAAAATATTCCATAGATTTTGATTTATACAACTTGAACTTAAAACAAGAAATGAAACCTTGAACTAAGTGCCAGTGGTGTAGTATTACATTTTCAAGTGGCTCAACATTGTGATTATAGTATTTGATAGAAAATGGTTGCATTCTAGAAGTGTAGTAAATTTGTTATTAAAAGGTCATGCAACAACTGGAAGAGGAAGCACTAATGGAACAGTGTATTGAGGCAATGCTTGAAGATGAACTGACGAACGCGGAGTCGAACCATTTGTTTGCTAATGGGTATGTGTCTATTTCTTATCACTTCATTTTTTTGTTGTACAATAGATTACTAAACGGTTTACAGTTTAGAATTTTCAATATTGAATAAAGTTTTATATTTAGCACATAGTTGCATATAGTCTTTAACGAATTGAAGATATTACATGAATACATTTTTATTATGGGGTAGGTGGCTCAGTGGTACCGAGTCGGTCTGTGGATTTTGAGAACCCTGGTTCGATCCCCACAGCCGACAAACAATTTTCACCAATTTAAAAAATCTACCCCTGTGGCTCCTCCACCACTAATATCTTTGGAGGCCGTGATTTGACTGCTGGTAACCGCACTTCACGCGAAAAAATATATCACCTACCGAGATCTGCTTAGGCAGAGTGCCACAGCCAGTGATGGATAAAAGGCGTGATGATATATTTATTTTATATTTTTTTGTGACTTCGCGCTGCATGTATGTTGAAACAGTTCTTATTTTATTTATATGTTATCCAGTGGCGTAATTAAAACTCTTGTCTGCATATTAATCAATTTTGAGAATTCATTTATATATAAGCACGTGTTTAACGCATCTAGGCGAAAATAATAAATAAATTATACGGGGGCCCCAAGACAGAGTCGGGTGTATTTCAGGGAGGATCCTGGCCTCTCTTGAAAGATAATATAATTATTATATTAATTACAGATTATTACAAGTGTACAGTTCTATTGTCTTTTTTAATTTAAAATTTCCATATGTAACTCTAGTTCGGTAGGTCTAAGTCCCCCCCCGCCTCTTCTTTTCTTTTTGGCGCCACTGATTTTTATGTGGAGCGTGTGTTTTTAGTGTTTATTTGTTTATATGCGAATTTTGTCAATAATACAATATGTTTTTCTAAAATCAAATATAATATAAAGGCTTGCATGTGTTCTACACGCGAAGTGGGCCTCGCTAAAAATTCGTTCTAATATAAAAAATAACTAGTAACTAATAGAATTTTTGTATTTGACATTTTGTACTTTACCTAGGCAGTTTAAAGAGAAGAACTTCAAAGGAAACAGTACATTTTTGTATTTACATAGTACGATAGCAAGTATATATAACCAAAATATAATAAACATACGAAATATACAATGAGAGTATCAGATAAAATGAAATTAAAATGTTTTTTCCTTGGTCAATTGCTGTCAAATGTATTGAATATGATCGTATCGTTTGTTAGTTAGGATCTGTATTTATTTATATATATGTGAAACATATTAGCGGCAGCGAGCTGTGTAACCAGATGAGCAGCCTGCGAGTAGAGGAAGATTCGGTGGAATTGGCAAAGTCCAGTAAGTTAAACCCACTGGCGGCGGAATTCGTGCCATCGATCCGCAACTCGACATCGGCGCCACCCGTCATCGCATCGTCCTCGTAGACCCGCAGGTCCTGGGACCGATCCTAGCACCTGGCCTGACCTCGATTCTCATGTGCAACGTATCAACGATCTCATCAAATTATTCATGTAAAAAGCTGAAAATTCTCTTAACCCATACTTCAAATCACAAAATTGAGATTGATTGATTGTTTTGTTGTTTTATTAACAGTATATTTAGTTTTAATAGTAGTATTCGTTTTATGAAAAATATCCGTACCTCTCATTCTTTGGTGGGCTGTGATCTCAGAATGAGGATGCGTTCTGTTCTGAAATCAATTTCTTTACTCCTTTATGGATGCCGTGTATATGAATGAATGTTGGGTATCTAGATGTAAACAAATTATATTTTCTCAACATATTTTTGTGCTCAATGCTTACTAAAATTCTTACGTGTATGTTATTCGCTGTTAGACATAGTGATAAAATATTAGTGTTTCATTTACTTAAATTTATGAATAATATTAAAATTTGACTAGATCATTTACATAAGAGTACAAAATGAACACTGTTCCAAACAGGCTTAATCATTTATTATAATGTCACATTTATTTGTTTGCATATCTTATCATCAAGTTCTGTATGTAAACAAATAAATCATTGTATGTATATATGTGATTCGAAAAATTCAGCATATATTTCTATGGATTATTATATTTCATCACGAACATATACGGATCAAGAAATGTCAATTTAATTTTCAAATTTCAATTTCCAATTGGTCTTAGCATTATACTACATCTACTAAATAAAACCCTGATTGGCTAATTCGAAACATAGTTTTTTTATATATCATAATATGGCAGAGTTATTTAAAATTAAAAAACAAAAAACTATTGGCGTATATTTTGGAGATAAATAAATCTAGGTAAAATATTTTAAATAAATATATAGGCTACTTTTAAACTTAATTTGATAACGCTATGGCTATGAACTAGAATAAAAAAAAACTTTGGTACCATTTGCCACATACAATAAACTTTAGAAAATTATGCTCCTAATAATTTAGATTTGTTTATAAAGGCAAGTGTTAAATACTCATAATATCTAGTAGACGTAGAATATTACAAAAATTCAAGTGTGTTGAAATAAATTGTTTGGAAAATGATAGTTTACAGAAAACTTATTCGATCATGTTACCTGAATTTGAATATACTTAAAGCTTTAAATCTTATATACCTCTGCCTTTTTAATCGAGAATATATCAATTTATTTTTTGTTTGAATATTTTGATTGTGAAACTTGTTTAGTTATTATTTTGTTTTGTTTTTGTTTTATTCATGTTATGTATTGTATTTTCTGTAGAAAATTAATTTTCTGACTCTAAATGTTCATGAAGATTTTCATAATGCATAGAAAAAAAACAGCCAGAATTCATATTTCATAAAACGAAACAACTTCCGATTGAAATCTGTATTTATGTTTGTCCTAATGAAGGTTGTTAATGTAAAGATTCTTTAATTATAAATCTTCAATTTAAACATTAGAAATCAAGTTTGTTATATGGATTAGGATCAAATAAATAACAGATTTCAAATCAAAAGTTGTTTCATTGACAATTGAATGTATAAAATAATAAATTTAACTTGGCTTTTAAAAAAACGCATGATTTGACTGAAGCTAGGTAGAATTTATTGTTACTTATTTTTATTATTTATTAAGTATACATATCTTAATACAAATGTAATCAAGAGAAAAGGTCTGTTATTAATCTTTTCCTGGTTATTAAAATATTTTGATATTCTACAGAAAATATTTTCATCATGGTTTTAAAAATAAATCTACATGTTTGAAGTTTGTCTTACAAAATATTCAATATAATCTCGACTGAATTCTATTTAACTCAATGTCTTCAATTTACAGGTTTATATGTCACCAAATTAAATTTAGTTTATTTCTTTTTATACAAGCACAATTGTTTGATTTCTAAGATAATTCATGTTGGGTTTTTACTAACTCTGATAATGTCATAATATATGCGTACTTATAAACATGTTGTATTCATCAGAACAGACGTAGTATAAGATACAGGAATGATTTCGATTGATTAGATTTTATTCATAGGAAGTCTATAGTGTTCATCGACAAAGCACAGCATTTTGAATGGGAAAAATATGGACAAAAAAAGATTAATTTTGTTTTGGATTAACTTGGGGTAAATGCATTTTAATTGGAAATGATGTATTATATTTTTATTATATTTATTTAGAAAACGATATATTTTTTTTATTTATCACATCATTACAGATTTATAATACTCACTACTGTGTTTCAAAGATAAGATATTTTCCTGGCAAATAATGTTTTGTAATGCTATATTTCTTACGTTGTAGATTTTTACTTCAGTTTTAAATAACAATGTGGTAAGTATAGCTATTTTCCTTCTGTGTGTCGTGTGAAAAAAATTCATAGATAATTTGTGAGAAAATTATACTACATTAGTGTAATTATTTAGTAATAAAAATAGCATCACAAAAATGAATGTTTACAAGTACATTTCATTTAATAATTCAGCTGTTCAATCAATACTTTAGTTCTTATATTACGTATTATATATATATAAAACTAAACAGCCATTAACATTACATATTATATATATAAATAAATAAATATAAAATCCTTGACACTAACCTACCTCAACTATAGTCCTACCATTCAAATGTATTGCTGGCTGGGCTGTCAGTGACAGTTCCGCAGCAATACATTAGCCAGCAATAGTTTCATTATTTCCTTAACTATTAAACTTCATCACGGGAAATTTAGTATATTTATAGACAATAATGTTTACTATAATAAACAAATAACTGAAAATAGATACACAGCAAAATGACGTCATCAATATGTACGTCATGTGTAACTTGTGTCGTCTCCAGCAATAGATTTGATTTATTTCATCCCTATTAAATTCTCAGCTATAAAATTGCATACACATATAAACAAATACATGTACTTCATTATGAAATTAACAAAAAAGTGAAATATTACGTTAAATGTGGCGTTATGGACACATTTATACCTAACAATAGATTTCGATAAATCCACCCCTATTTAATTCTCAGCTATGAAACTTCTTACACATATAAACAATTACGTTTACTTCAATAAACTATCAACAAAAAGTGAGACCTTGGTTAAAATGAGGCGTTATGGCATGGCCATATTTATACGTTGCAATAGATTGCGATAAATCCACCCTTATTTAATTCTCAGCTATGAAACTTCGTATATATATAAACAATTACAATTACTTCAATGTACTATCAAAAAAAAATTGAAAAGTAAGTTTAAATGAGGCGTGATGGACATACTTGTACCTAGCAATAGATCCCGATAAAACTATACCTATTAAATTTATTATTTTGAATTTTTTTTATTAAAATACAATAGAAATTCAAGAATTGTTTCCCTATTTCTATATTGTAATTTTAATTATATTTAAAGTACTAGTTTTCATTTAAATAGAATATTTACATCCTAATTTCTGTATTTAAATATTTTAAATACTGATAAAATTCATAAATACTTAATTTAAGAAAAACAACAATTTTTGAATTAGTGTTATTAAATATATGTCATTTTCAATAAATAATAATTTGTATTCATAAAATACACTTCAAGACATTTTGATGTGCACTGGTTTGCTCGGAACAATCACGTTGCCTGTCTAATTTAAATAGTTCTAGCGTAACAGTTAGCTTTGCTGCTAGAAAATTAGTGAATTTGAGTAAAAATATCAATAAATATTAATAAAATATAGTGCCTTATGTAAGTATAGATGTTATTCTAACAATTTTGATACAAATTTCACCTGGAAATATAGTTTTTTGATAATTAAAAATGTATCAACATTTTGTTACATAAATTGCTTAGTACGTAACACATATCTGATGCAGTAACATAGAAATATTACATTTCAACTATTAAATTTGGGATAAACGGCTTTAACATCATATTTGAACATGACTTTTAATCAATTTTCTTTAAAATCAATAATATTTTTGCATATCTTTAGATTTTAACAGTTATAAATAGTATTTCATTTTCGAAAAACGTGATATATATATATATTATTTATTATTATTTACATTCATAAATATTATTTTTTATACATGTAAATGTGTATGTGATTTTTGAAGTATTTTCTTTATTTTCTATAAATTTATAAAAGTATTCGATTGGTTCAAACGATAAATTTGCCGAAGTGAACAAGTTTATTCCATAAATTTAGTCTTGTATGACGCTGTGTTGTTGAATGTTGCTGCATAAATATTTGTACGTTATAACAAAATACTGGTAAATAGTTAATTAGAACATTATTCTAATATTTTCGATAGATATTTTACTTAAAAGTAGTGTAAATTGTACTTTGTAATACATAACAGCTACACGTGTTACGATATTATAATAATGTTTTTAATTAGTTGGGTTTACCTAATTGTTAATTACTATTTCAAAACAATATTCTATTCATTTAGAGTATTTTGGGCAATTTTCATTCATAAAAATATTTTTAATGGCCAAATACGTATTCATGTTATTTTATATCATTTACATATATAAATATAGCTTTCTATATATTTAAATTGTTAAAAGTATTGATTTGGTTTCTGCTTAAATGATAATTAAACAAGTCTGTGCGTATTCAAGTCCAACTGCGCTCAACAAGCAGTCATTTATTCGGGGCTTCAGCGTTTAAAAATACAGTCTTAATAGTTTTTACTCAATTCAGCCATTTTGTAGTTGTGAAAAAATTGTGCATGGATTACTTTTCGTGTGCAGTGTTCTAGGTTCTTATTGGCAGTTACTAACGGCATTCGAAAGCCTTCTAAATGGTAGGTTATTTTTTAATGCATTTTAGAGTTATTCTATTGATTGTTTTCTCTGTTATCATTATTAACCTAAACAAACGTTATGAAGTGTATATATACATATATATTTGTTTAATATTTATTTGAGAATTCATATTCACTTTAAAATAATAATGGTAAATAGTAACAATATAGTGTCAGTTATTATGAAGACTTATTTTTGTCCTAAACTATTTCGTGTATGTCCGATTCAACGCAGAAAATGAAAATGAATATCCGTTAATAGTTTGTTTTTACTAGCGGTCATTGTATTGAATTTAGTCCTGGTGAATGAGTGGGATGAGGGCTAGAGGGCGAGTTATTGGATATCTAGATTAGATTCCACGTGAGTAAGATTTTTTCAACCGTTTTCTTACCAACGAGTTGTGCCATGGCCGTTAAATCTAAAATGAAAATAATTTCTTCTTTTTGCAGGAGCTCGTTACGAATCCTGTGCATGCAGCAGGTTACTACGGCCGCCCAGAGATCCAAAACGACTATTTCATTCCGTGCTCATCACCGGCGAATGTCTTCGTTGGGGAGAAGTGTGATTCATCTAAGGAGGTGAGTGGTTGTAGCTTATCATCTGTATAGATTAGAATATTTTAAGATGGAATATGTCTTGTTTATTTTTAGCTTGACCTCTGGCGTCGGCTGTCGTCCACTGATCGGTGGGCAGGTGGTAAAGGATTGATCTTCTTCTACGTGGCAGATCAGAAACATTTGCATTATGTGGCGCTGTTTATTGTCAATGCTCCAGTATTGGTAAGAAAGTTATTTATAAATAAAACCACGCCTTTTACCCATTACTGGGAAATGAGCAAAAAATAAATTCCTGTCAGTACGGTGGTGTGGATAGCGTTATGGAATTCGAATCCGAAGATCCCGAGTTCGAATCGCACTCAATCTAAATATTATATGAACTACCACACTGCGGCTCGGTGAGTACGGATCCTGTACTGTAATTGGGATTAAATTCCTGTTGTACAGCGTAACATAAATAAAATAAAATAAATAAATAAAAATAAACGTTTCACGTTTTAAATTAGTTTACTTTTATAAAAAATATAACAATAACAATTTATAATAATTAATTAAAAAAGTAAAATGAGAAATATTTTATTTGAAATGTAGATTTGTGTATATTTCAAGATAACTTCTATGTACACACAGCGCTTATGAGTTGTGTAATCAATTAGTGGCCAACTAGTTAGTTATCATATAACGAGCGCGAGCTCCGCACTTGCAAACAAAACGCTAACCACAGCTGGTATTCATACCACATCTCTTGCAAATGTAAGAAAATTGTTATTTTTTCATTATTTCACTTGAAAATAATCATGGTAAATGATAACGCTAGAAGGTTTTTAGCTAGTGAAACGTTTTGATACATTGTCAGTTAGTATTAAGGGTAATTAACTATATTTGTATCACTTTTATTACAAGTATTTTTCTTCTAAAATTAAACTTATCAATAGTTTTTCTTTTACTATTTTGTAAATAAAGTTAATCAAATACTTTTATCTATAATAATTGTTTTCAATATTTAAAATATAAGAGTTCTAAAAGTTTTCTTTACAATATTTAAATTGGATTGTATTTAGAATTAATAATTTAATCAGCATTTCAAACAATGACCTATTTGTAACTAATGGAAGATATTTAATGAATGTAAATTTGAAAAATGACAAACAATTTTCACCACTAACATCTTTGGGGGCCGTGATTTGACCCAATAATGCCTAAAAGGTATGATTACTTTCAATTAACTGATTAATTAATTAATTACAACATCCTAACACAAGAGACATTACTTTTTTAATTTATTTCTACTCGACTGGTCTTTGAAAAACTTGATATGTATGACAGCCACTCTGTGTTAATTTAGGTGACTTTGGACAATTGCAAGAAGTCTACGGAGAATCTGGAGCACGAAGAAGCCGAGCTGGACGAACCAGCGGTGGAGATGATGGCCACGGGGATTGAAACAAAACATCACTTCACCTAGACGTTTAACGGCGTATCTGGACGTTTCACTTCCATTACTTTTTCAAGTGAGTGTATCTTTTTAAATTTGAAGAGGTAGACTGAAAATTTGAGTTTTTTTATAGCTTTGTTTGTAAATATGACTAATTTTATTATTTTTCTGACAGAAATAATAAAATGGCGGCTGAAATTCAGAATGACAGTTTTTCCATAACTTTACATTTACAAATTTGACATTTTTTAAAAGGCTTTAACTTTTAAACTAGTAAAGATAATTTAAATTGGTTTTAAATTTTGAATTCTCCATCTTTTGAATTATATTTATTCATATTTTTATGAAAATGTTTGTCGAACATTGGATTGTTTGATGAATCTGATGAGTGAATTGGTTTCAATATAAACCTACGTTCCGTACATCTGTGTAAAAGCCATTTAATTGAATTATCTAATAACCCTTGACCTAAATAATTTTGTTGGACGATTGAATATTCTTCTATGAGTATTTTTGATGTGGTAAATTGCGTAAAATTGGATAGTTTTTAAGATATAGCCTTTGTAAAAGAGAATTTCCAACTTTCTTGAGGCTAAATCTCAAGAACTAAACGACATATGAAGTTGCACTCAACGGCATTGATTTTCTCGTGCTTCAATTAACTTACAAATATATTTTCAGCCATTAACCATACATTTATATATTTGTTAATTAAAAAATAAATTATTTAAACTTGAATTAAACTTATATACTAATATGATGGCTTATTATCGCCCAAAATCTGAAATTGCAGATTAGGCATGAGCCCTTTAAAGTTTGTTTCATTCATGAACTTTGAATAATCTAATACTTTTTACAAAACCTCATTAATTTTTTATGAAAAACTTTTCAATCCGCTAAAATCCACGTTTGATTAAATTAATTGAAGCACCAAACTATTTTATTTTAATTATTTTTCGTTTAAATTATATACATATTTGTTTTAAAATAAGTTCTAATAGTTTTTCAATCAATCATTTTGAATTCAAATATAAATGTCTAAACTAGAGAATTAATTTTGTCACCAAATCACTTTTGGCTATTAGAGTACCTATAGTATTTTTAATTAATAAGAAATTCTAGTAAAATAAGTAAGTTGTGTTATTATTCTAATCTTTTAAATAAATATTTATTCTGCCAATGTTGATTTTAGGTATGGTGATGAAGCACAGACCATAGACATAGGGAATGCAATACCGGTCAAAAATTTCAATACCGGTCAAAAATTTCAATACCGGTATCTCGGTATTATCGTTTTGAGAATCGGGATACCGGTAGTAATACCGGTATTGATACATTTTTAAAAATTGAACCTATTTAACATTTATTTATAGTAGTTTGTGTGTGCGTGTGATATAAACCGGGTGTCTACTTTTTTTCCGAACATAGGAAATTCAATGTTAAAATTTTGATTTAGCGATATCTCTTTACCTATTAATTTTAGAACAAAGTTGTACTGAAGAAAAATGTTCAGAATGAAAAACTGCATGCATAGAGTAGAGTTTGTTTTTCAATTGTTTTTTATGTCCGAGCTAGAAGCAAAAGAAAATACAAGCAATTATCAGAGTGCCATGAGAAATAAAACAAATCTATCTATTTTTTTAAACTTTGAATCAAATATCGTGTAAATTGATTTATTTAGTAAAGAAATCCTAGGAATCCATTAAAACAATCTGCAAACACTATCTCGACTAGGTTTCGACTAACGTGCCACTAAATTATCAACAGTTCTCGATATCAATCCATACTTTAATTACTTTTTAAAAAGTGAGAAATAATAAAATGGCGCATGAAAATGAATGACATGGTTGTAACTTTTAAGATTTCTGACATGTTACAAATTAATTTGATAAGTGGATTCTAGTAGGCGAGAGAATGGAATAAAGTTACTTTGCACAAATTGAATTTAATTCCTATTGCAGTATAAGCAGCATACATATTTTATTAGTATATTTTAAAACGTAATTACTTAATTAATGTAAACCAAATAATATTGTTTCAAATTGCATAAAAGTTTGCTGTTGAGTGCAACTTCATATCTTAGGAAATCATGAAATTGCTGAAAATTAACTGAAAATTTCATATCTTGTATAGTTTTTGAGATATAGCCTTCGGAAAAGTCAAATTCTTAATTTTCTTCAAATTTCGTGCTTTTCCGAGGCTATATATTAAAAATTAAACAAAATATGAAGACATATGCATTTGGAGATTCATCCACTGAATACAGTGGATAAAAATATATAAATAAATACGAATCGAGGGGTAAGGGGAGATTAAACTCTCCCAAATGTCAACCTTACCTCTTCGTGGGGTACACTCTGGGTAAAGCTAACGAGGTTCTGACGACCGACACTGGGCGGTATAATCCAACGAGGAAGTCAACGGACTGCATGGCGGAGATTATGAATAATTTGTTTAAAATTGGTTTACACATACTTTACGTACATCTGTGTCTTACGCAAAAGCCTTTTAGTTTACTTGTCTTAAACTGGCCTGATAAAATAATCTCTTATGTGATAAATATTTGTTTAACGTTTTAAAAGTAAATGCTAAATTATAGAAACGTCATTATTTTAATTGTTATCAGAAATTTATTCAAAAATACATATATTACTATTATTTTACTTGTTTATAAATAAAAATATAACAATAACAATATTAATAATTGTTTATAATAATATTAAAAGTAAAAATATAAATATTGTATTTGAAGTGTATATTTGTATATCTTGAGAGTGGTTACGTTCCCTATTTGACCAATTAATGGTTAATTACTCGGTCCGAGCCTGGAACAACCAAAAATAAACGTTATGAAGTATGTGTACACTACTATAGAAGTTGTCTATCTCTTTCTAGTACATTGTAATTATCGGAGTGGGGTTTGAACGTAAGTTGTGTCGGAACCAGACAATCATGCAACGAGTACGAGCTCATTCACTTGCCAAGCAAACGTCGACGAATAAAGATAAATTTTGGAATTTCTGCCTTGTTAAAAGGCCTTCCTAACTATAGACCGATATCTTACCGTGGGTTTGCTTTATAGTTATACTATAAGATCATATTCACGAGTCGATATCGTGTCTTTTATTATCTACTACGTACATATAAGTCGTGCGTGGTTTAAATCTCGAGTGAAAAAGTATTAGTGTGTAGTGTTGTGCCCAGAGAAGGTTCCGGGGTTTCAGTTGCTGATACCATGCTAAAACCTTCTAAATGGTAGTTTCATTTTTTAAAGCATTTTAAAACTATTCTGTTGATTTGTTTTCTCTATTATCATTATTCTCGTTTATTTTGATGTGTACTAATACATTTTTTCAATTGTTGCAGGTTCCGGAGAACTTACAGGAGGCAAGGTGAGTAACAAAATACATGTGCTTTCTTGTCTATCTCTTTTGCAGTAGTACTGTAGGAGTAATTCTATTTACTCGTTATTATATATTTCATACTTCTTAAATGTGATTCTTAACCTGAGTCAATATTTGCTATTTATTCAAAAATATTTATACAAATGACTAATTTAAATAAATGTTTAGATTGACCCTAATTAACTCGTATCTGAAAATATTTATCAGCTATTCAATAATTATTTTTCGGGACTTTTAAATAAATAAATAAATACAGGATAAAATCACATTTATACATATATTTTCTTTATTTCCGAAACACATGTCGCATCCACATGTAGTTAGTTGGGCCGCGCGTCGAGCATCGAATGTCCGCAATTAAAACCGAAGTATTACATAATATCTACCGTACTCGTAACTTTGTTATATACATGAATAATTTATTTATAGTAAAGTTTTAATGAACTTTCGTTCGTTTATAATTATGAAATTAAAGAAAATTTAAAACGTTTAAAGTTCGCGACAGATCAATTACTTTAAGATTATATTTGCTAAAAGAATTTTTAAACAAGTAAAATCAGTCTCAGTTACTTTCAATAACAAAACAAGAGACTTAAGAGCAGGCTGTGTTGTTTCTGTGGTTCGCTAGCACCTTCTGCAGGCTTATGGGGTCTCCTAAAGAACTTCAAACTATTATCAAGAGCCTGTATCAGTGAAGAAAAAGACAGATTTTTCTTATCATACAGTATACTTGCAAATTATAGAATATTTTTTTATAGTATAGTTTGAGAAAAACTTCAATATTTAATTTTAAAACACACACTTTTATTTTGTTGATGAATGAAGTAAACTTCGCGAATTGTGTTCGGATTCGGGTCGGTTTGCGTGATTTTAAATAAATTTAGGCTAGTCTGGTTTTCACATGGAGTGTTTAGAATTCTTAGGCGATTAAATTATATATACAGTCCCAGAAAATTTTCTAAAATACTTATAAGAATGTATTATTTGTAAAGTAAGCTTGCATATATTCCAAAAAATTGGTAATGTTTTTTTTTAATAATTCATACAGTGTTGGAATACTTTTTAAAGTACATTTTAGATTTAGTTTTGCTAAAAAAAGTAAGGTCTTTTAAATAATACATAAAGGCCTTTATTAATCATTAAAGTACTTGTAAGATTGTATATTTTCTAGAAAAATTGGTAATGCCTGTTAAATAATTCTTACAGTTTTTGAATATTTTTTAATCTGTAAGATTGTAGTTATTAAAAAAAATCATAAAGGCTTTAATTAAATTGTAAAGTACTTTTTATTGTAAGAATTAAATTAGTTAACACTTATAAATTGAGGCTTTAGGTTCAAATCCTGGTATCCTCATAGTTTTTATGTTGTTTAAAGATTTTTATAATGAAAGATCTGCAATAATAATTTAATTCTATAATTACGCCTACATTACATTTAGATATTGCTGCACTTTCCGGGGAAGATTGCGAGGGGTATTTGATTTATTGATTGATTTGGAAATGAACGTAGTTTTCTGACCAGTTGTCAGCCAATTTTTATTTTTTCTAAAAGTAATTAAATATAAATACAATAGTAATGGAACCCTTTATTTCAGAGAAATAATGTTAATGCTTGATGCGCTATTTTAAATAACTGTACATTTAAAATTAATAGATGATCCAAATAAGTGGGAAACCTATTTAAAAACAAGTCGATTTCGGCGAAAACTGTGAACAAATTAATTAATTATCCTTGATAATCAAGTGTGTTGGACAGAGGGCACCGCCCACAAAACTCTGACATCACGTGGAGGTAAATTACAAATTACAGGGTTCGCAAAATCAGTAGAGATAGCTGAAATCTGAAAATGTACTTTTTTGGAACGCACTTCAAAGTGGAGTAATTAGCAGTAATTGCCTATTTGTAGATTATGTTACGTTACAAATTAATTACATGTTTCTTTGTAGCAATAGAATTTGATTGCTATTGCAGTATAAGCAGCCTACATATTATAATTAGTATATTTTAAAATATAATTACCTAATTAATGTCAACCAAATAAAATTGCTTTAAATTGCATGAAAGTTTGCTTATAAGTCAATTAGAATACGAGGAATTTAATGCCGTTGATCGCATTTTCAGATCTTGTTTATGTTATGATATGCCTCCGCAAAAGTTAGATTCCTATTTTCTTTAAGATTTAGTACTTTTCCGAGACTATATCTTAAAAACTAAACAAAATATGAAGATGCAATCAACAGCATTGAATATCTCGTGCCTCAGTTAACTTACAAACATAGTTTCAGCGATTTTAATTTGTTTTCAAATTTCCGCAAAAAAAACTGGCAAGAAGTGTTTTTTTTTTACATTTTCTCGAAAACTAGAAGACATATGCACTTGGAGATTCATCAACTGGATTCAGTGGGTAAAAATACATATGTATGTGAATTTTCGTTACAATAATGTCTACGATTCGGGGGGTAAGGGGGGATTCAACTCTCCCAAATGTCAACCTCACCTCCTCGTGGTACTCCCTGGTTAAAGCTAACGAGGCTCTGACGACCGACACTGGGCGGTATAACCCACAACGAGGAAGTCGACGGCTTGCATGGCGGAGACACAGAAAACTGGTATGTAAAACATGAAATAGTATATTAAAAAAATAAAATTTAAAAAATGTTAGTTATTTGTTTAAAGTAATTTGTTCATCTTTCAAGACATTACTGTGTTAAGTTCTTGCAGATATCAATGTCTTTAGAGCCATAGCTAATCTAATTATTCCATTAATTAATAAATAAAAATAACTATATCATCACGCCTTATATTTATTACTGTGAATTATATATTTATGCACGTATCGTGCATATCGTTGTTGGCTGTGGAAATCGAACTCTCGTTCTCTGTACCACTGAGCCACCGACACTATTAATTAATTAGAGCATTTATACGACCCTCGCTGACTTGAATGTATAAGCAAAAATATGATTATATGTAAGTGGTTCGAATTCCACTTGAAACTATTGAAATCGGAATAAAGTTCCTGTAGCAAATAAATAACCATATTCATACTGTGTTCTCTGATTTCTTGCAGCTTACGCAACTTGGCTGAATTCGGCATTCAGTCCCGGGAGTGGAGCCTACCGTTTGACTTCATGCTGTTCACCGCGGTCCTTGTTGCCGAATCACACAGTTCAGGAAAAAAGATAAGTGATACCATCATTTATTTATATATTTTAATTAGTCTAAAAAGTATGTAGTCCATGAAAATAAATCAGATGCAAATTTGCACAAATTTAGGAGTTGTACAAATTTGTTAAAATTAGTTTACACATACATAGCGTATTAGTTTAGTTATCTTAAACTGGCCTGAATCACATATATTACTTTTATTTTATTTGTTTATAAATAAAAATATAACAATAACAATATTAATAATTGTTTATAATAATATTAAAAAGTAAAAATAGAAATATTGTATTTGAAGTGTATATTTGTATATCTTTAGAGTAGTTACGTTTCCTATCTGATCAATTAGTGGCAGAAGTTGTTTATCTCTTTCTAGTACATTGTAATTATCGGAGTGGTTTTTGAACGTAAGTTGTGTCGGTGCTAGACAATCAAACAACGAGCACTAGCTCTTTCACTTGCCAAACAAACGTCGTTTTGTCAAGATGGCTACGTACTATTAATATAAATAAATTTCTGCCTTATTAGAAGGTCTTTATTAACTATACATTGATATGCGTTTCGCGTCAGGATTCGGCTGTTCTAGTAGGTTGGTAGTCTGTGAACCGAGATGTCGTGGGCATGGAATATGCTTAACGTTTTTGCTAATTTGTATGTTTTTATCTATTTTACATGACTAATACATTGTTTTTATGTGTATAGAGACATCATGAACTTGGAATCATCTCCTGCAGCCTCATCATCAGCTTGTATCATAATCTTAAAGCAGCTGGTATTCTTATCATCGTGGACATCATCAACTGAGTTAAACATCTTATCTTCAAACATATAGAAGATGATTGTGAACTCAATACAGAATTTCAAGTCCGCTGTTCGCAACATCAATTGTAAGAAAATTATTATTTTTAAATGGGTTATATTTAAGCCTTAAATTTTTCATTATCGATATTTAAAAACTAGAGTCTTATAATCTGTTTATCAATTTGTACACAAATATTTATTTTTTCCATTGCCATTTAATTTTCCGGAAAACTTATTTACTATTCTTGGATATTTATGAAAAATTACTTGCAAAGATCGTTTATAATTTTTGATTATTATTTTTAGTACTTAATTAATTAATTAATTAAAATATATTTTTATTGTTTAGTAAATATGTTTTTGATAAAAGTAACACGGTTCTTATTTATTATTTTTGATAAAATGATTTCGGTGCTCATTTAAATTATTCCCTTTTTAAATTATTTGGGTAAAAGTAATTGATAATTTATAATAAACAGAGAGCGGATAAAAATATTCGAAATATGAGATGGATGTAAATAAATTTGTAGTCCTTTTATTTTAAATATATTTTTGTTTAAACAATTTATAACCGATTCAAAGCAGAAAATTAAAGCTAATCAAATCACTCTTTATTGATTATTTGTTTAAACGATCATTGTAATTTATAAATAAAAATAATGAAATAGTTTTACACAAAATAATTGTTTCCAATATTTAAAATATTAGTTCTATAAGTTTTCTTTATAATATTTCAATTTATTTTATTTTAAAAACTGGAAAAAATGATAGAATTAATAATTTATCACTTAAAACAATTACGTATTTGTATTTAAAAGAGAATTTATATATACACATAATAGTTAATAGGTAGCACTATTAAACTGCAATTTCGTAAATTTTCTAGTCTAATTTCTGCAGTTATAAAGCATGTGAAATTAATCTTGTTTATTGATTCAAGTATAGAATTTTATGCTCTACAACATTTATTTGAAACAATTTTCTCTAAAATAGTTTGGGAAGCAATGCAGACGGAAAAACTGTTTTTCTAACCATTCGGTATAAAACCACTCTCTACGAATACTCAAAAAAATCAATTTAAATTACTATTTAAAAAATATTATTTGTTATTGTTTCTAATTATTTTGTTGTTGTATTTGTTAGTTGCGGCAGTGAAGAAAGCCAAGGTCTTCTACTAAATGTTTTGGTGATTACATCACATGCTGGAAAGAATGATCAGTGACAGAAATCAACATTTTATTTTCAAATATATCAGAAGATGGCTGCAAAATCAGCATAGCATGTCGTCAAGTCTGCTGCGCACAACATCAAATGTAAGAAAATTATTTTTTTTTAAACGGGTTGTATTTAACAGAGCACCAAAATTTCAGCCCTAAATTATTCATAATCGGTACCCAAATAACTAGAGTCTGCTAATCTGTTTCTCAATTTCAACACTAAATATTTATTTTGCTATTGCCATTTAATTTAATCCGGAAAGCTTATTTAATATTCGTGGATATTAAAAATTATATTTTAAGATAGTTTACAATTTCTGATGTTCATTTATTATTTTTTAGTATTCATTGAATTATTTCTGGTCAGAGCAATACAGTTTTTATTTTTAAAAGGATTTTGGTGCTCATTTAAATTATTCTCTTTTTAAATTATTTGGGTAAAAGTTAATTATCAACAGCTCTCGATATCAATCCATACTTTAATTAGTTTTTAAAAGGTGAGTGTATCTTTTAAATGAGTAAATGTGGGTTTCTTTTTAGTATTTCTCGGAGAAATAATAAAATGGCGCATGAAAATCTAAATGATACGGTTTTAACTTTTAAACAAGTAAAGATAATTGAAAACGGTTTTAAATATTTGATAATTGGGGCTGCCTATAGTTTTGTTTATAAATATGGTTCATTTTATAGCAAATATGAATTAGTTGAGTATTTTTGATGTGATAAATATTTGTTTATCGTTTTAAAAGTAAATTCTAATTATTGAGATGTTAATATTTACTTTATTCAAAAACAAATAATACATATATTACAATGATTTTACTTATTTATCAATTAAAATACAATAATAATAATAATTATTATTAATAATAATAATAAAAGTAAAATGATAAATATTGCATTTGAAGTGTAGATATCTTGTATGTTTCAAGGTAAATTTATTTACAGTAGTTATGTCTTGCTAGCCAATTGCGGCTAATTATTCGATCCGAATATGCAACAACATTAAATAACCATTATAAAGTATGTGTACGCTATTATCCAAGTTGTCTATCTCTCTCTAGTACATTGTAATTATCGGAGTGGTTTTTGAACGTAAGTTGTGTCGGTGCTAGACAATCAAACAACGAGCACTAGCTCTTTCACTTGCCAAACAAACGTCGTTTTGTCAAGATGGCTACGTACTATTAATATAAATAAATTTCTGCCTTATTAGAAGGCCTTTATTAACTATACATTGATATGCGTTTCGCGTCAGGATGGAGCGGTTCAATGAGTCATTGAGAAGTTATAGACATAATTCGGCTGTTCGAGTAGGTTGGTAGTCTGTGAACCGAGATGTCGTGGGCATGGAATATGCTTAACGTTTTTGCTAATTTGTATGTTTTTATCTATTTTACATGACTAATACATTGTTTTTATGTGTATAGAGACATCATGAACTTGGAATCATCTCCTGCAGCCTCATCATCAGCTTGTATCATAATCTTAAAGCAGCTGGTATTCTTATCATCGTGGACATCATCAACTGAGTTAAACATCTTATCTTCAAACATATAGAAGATGATTGTCAACTCAATGCAGAATTTCAAGTCCGCTGTTCGCAACATCAATTGTAAGAAAATTATTATTTTTAAATGGGTTATATTTAATCGAGCACCAATTTTAAGCCTTAAATTTTTCATTATCGATATTTAAAAACTAGAGTCTTATAATCTGTTTATCAATTTGTACACAAATATTTATTTTTTCCATTGCCATTTAATTTTCCGGAAAACCTATTTACTATTCTTGGATATTTATTAAAAATTACTTGCAAAGATCGTTTATAATTTTTGATTATTATTTTTAGTACTTAATTAATTAATTAATTAATTAATTAAAATATAATTTTGCCTGGGTAATAAATATATTTTTATTGTTTAGTAAATATGTTTTTGATAAAAGTAACACGGTTCTTATTTATTATTTTTGATAAAATGATTTCGGTGCTCATTTAAATTATTCCCTTTTTAAATTATTTGGGTAAAAGTAATTGATAATTTATAATAAACAAAGAGCGGATAAAAATATTCCAAATATGAGATGGATATAAATAAATTTGTAGTACTTTTATTTTAAATATATTTTTGTTTAAACAATTTATAACCGATTCAAAGCAGAAAATTAAAGCTAATCAAATCACTCTTTATTGTTTAAACGATCATTGTAATTTATAAATAAAAATAATGAAATACTTTTACACAAAATAATTGTTTCCAATATTTAAAATATTAGTTCTAAAAGTTTTCTTTATAATATTTCAATTTATTTTATTTTAAAAACTGGAAAAAATGATAGAATTAATAATTTATCACTTAAAACAATTACGTATTTGTATTTAAAAGAGAATTTATATATACACATAATAGTTAATAGGTAGTACTATTAAACTGCAATTTTGTAAATTTTCTAGTCTAATTTCTGCAGTTATAAAGCATGTGAAATTAATCTTGTTTATTGATTCAAGTGTAGAATTTTATGCTCTACAACATTTATTTGAAACAATTTTCTCTAAAATAATTTGGGAAGCAATGCAGACGGAAAAACTGTTTTTCTAACCATTCGTTATAAAACCACTCTCTACGAATACTCAAAAAAATCAATTTAAATTACTATTTAATAAATATTATTTGTAATTGTTTCTAATTATTTTGTTGTTGTATTTGTTAGTTGCGGCAGCGAAGAAAGCCAAGGTCTTCTACTAAAAGTTTTGGTGATTACATCACATGCTGGAAAGAATGATCAGTGACAGAAATCAACATTTTATTTTCAAATATATCAGAAGATGGCTGCAAAATCAGCATAGCATGTCGTCAAGTCTGCTGCTCACAACATCAAATGTAAGAAAATTATTATTTTTAATTGGGTTGTATTTAACCGAGCACCAAAATTTCAGCCCTAAATTATTCATAATCGGTACCCAAATAACTAGAGTCTGCTAATCTGTTTCTCAATTTCAACACCAAATATTTATTTTGCTATTGCCATTTAATTTAATCCGGAAAGCTTATTTACTATTCGTGGATATTAAAAATTATATTTTAAGATCGTTTACTATTTCTGATGTTCATTTATTATTTTTTATTATTCATTGAATTATTTCTGGTCAGAGCAATACAGTTTTTATTGATAAAATGATTTCGGTGCTCATTTAAATTATTCTCTTTTTAAATTATTTGGGTAAAAGTCTGGTAAAAACAATAATTAATATGTTGTTTTAAATTGACCAGGTTTGCCAGACAAGATTGTGTGAATGAGGTAATTTTCTATGCATTGTGGAGAACAAGAGATCGTGTTTGCGATTTCAAAATGAATAAAAGATGTACGTGGCTGAGAATTTACGTGATGAATAAATGTGTGGGGAAAGTGAAATATGGACGATTGATTTTAGTATGAAGAAAAAAGAATGTTTTGGTTGGGTTGAGTGTGAAGAGGTGGCAAGGATGCAATGCGGATGGGGAGTTATTGTGGAATGAATCAGATGTTAGGAACAGATGGTGTAAGGGTTTCTTATGGGCTGTATGGTTATATTGAAAATATTAGAGGTGATATAGATGAGAGTGATGTTAGTTTTGCATTGTTGATAATGTCGAATAAAAGATTGCGTGCGTGGATAGGAACGGAAATGTGGTTGAAGCGAGAATGGTGTGTCAGAATGAGAATATTGGTTGATTCTTTAGTTCATCTAATGAGAGAATGTGTTTAATAAGATATATCGTGATGCTATATGTAATAATTATCTTGGCAACATATTTATTATTTGTTTAAGTTATATAATAACGATTCACTTTAAAAATATAATGATGGATCGTTATCATCTGTAACACAATACTTTGCTAGCTATATATATTTATTTTTGATAACTTTAGCATATTATCAGCTACTGAAACATTGTGATACAGTGACAGTTAGTATAAAAAACAAATTACGGATGATTAACTAGATTTTTCATTGTTAAACATTCCGGCATTATTTTATACAAATATATTTCAAGTAAATGATGGACATAAATAAATTTGAATCACTTTTATTTCAAGTATTTTTCTCTAAAAAATTTATGATCGGTTCAAAGTAGAAAAATAAATTTAATCAAATCATCCTTCACCGATTATTTATACTAGCGGTCATTGTATTTTGTAAATAAAGTTAACAAATACTTTTATCCTTTTGGGTAATTTTGTTTCTAATATTTCAAATATATGAGTTTTAAAAGTTTTCTTTACAATATTTAAATGGAGTGTATCTTTTAAATTTGAAGAGGATTGAAAATTTGAACTGTCTATAGTTTTGTTTGTAAATGTGACTAATTTTATTAATTTTTTTTGAGAGAAAATATCAACGACAGTTTTTCCGTAACTTTAGATAAACATGTTTTAAAAACGGCTGTAATGTTCTGTGAATGTCGTAGTGGAGAATTATTCACAATTGGTTTAAACATATAATTTTATTTTGATCATTTACTATTGTTTAATGTAAAAATTACTTTTAAATATTGTTTAGTATTTTTTAATGATAGATGCTCATTTTAAATTCTGTTTTGTAGTTGACGCAAATTATTTGAATGCGGCATTCAGTCCCAGGACTCGAGCGCCATGCCCAAGTTGTCCACGCTGTCCACCGGTTGCTTCAACACACTTCAGGAACAAAAGATGAGTACAAATTTCGTTTATTTATATTTTAATTAATCTAAAAGATGAGAAAAGAAATTATTAATAATTTATTTAGAATTTTATTGAGACACAGCCTTAACATACATCTGCTGTCTTTTAATTTCATTTATTGTTAGATGTGAGAAATATTTGTTTAAAGTGTTTTAAAAGTAAATTGCTAAATTAAAAAAATAGTATATTATTCAATGAGTAAGTAATATAAGCTATTACTCAAGAGAATGAAGTTTGCAACACGAGCCGAAGGTGAGTGTTGTAAATCATTCGAGTGAGTAATAGCTATTACTTGCGAATAGAATACTATACTTTATCTACGACTATATGTTATTATGTAATAAGATTTTACAATTATTTTTTTATGTTACATTATGAATAAGTCAGATTGCTTAAATTTTTTGTTTTTACTTTTATTTAATAAATATTAACACTACTTAACAATTTTACGTATTCGCCAATCCATAAAAGTTTTATAAACTTGTTCATAGTTTTTTTTAATTTTTCGGGCAGTAAATTTAAGAAACGTACGTGTGCGGCTTCTACAATATCTGGTGGAGTACAAATTTTACTTTGTTTGCTTTCAGAATCCATAACTCACATGTATAATCACACAAATTACAGTATTATTGTAAACAAAAACGTTTTAAACTAATTTTGACAGATAATTAACAATAGCGCGCTTCACTGTTTCATAGCATACTTAACGTGCGGCAATTATCCTTATTTTTTGATTGGCTATTAAAGTGTTAAGTAATGCAAATTCGGACGTGTGATTGGTCGTTTAGTAATGAATTATTACTTAACACTGTCAATAATGATTAGTATTACTTAGCATAATTTTCATAAGTAATGAATACATTATTTAATAAGAGTAGATAAACGTTATTATTTTACTTTTGTTTATACTAAATAATAATATATAAATAATATTAATAATTTCTAATAATAATAACAGTAAACTGAGTAATATTGTATTTGAAGTGTATGTTAGATGTGTATATTTTGTGTATGTTTCAAATTCACTTTAATTTTAAGTAGGTCGCTGCGAGTCTGCAACAAGAAGTTCACTTGCCAAACAAACGTCGTCGTCGTGTAATTTAACTTTTGTCTGCCTTATTTAAAGGCCTTCATAACTTCATAACCGATATCGTATCGTGGGCTTGATTTATAGTTATACTATAAGATCAACTTCTCGAGTCGATATCGTGTTTGTTTTTATTGTTCACTCACTCACTACGTACATTTTAATTTAGTTAGTTAGTTGCTGCCTTAATAGGAGGCCATCCTAACTGTGTGTAGTTCTTTTCGTGGGGTTGATTTATTACTATAAATCAATTTTACGAATTGAAATTGTGTAGATCGATATCTATCGTGGGTTTGATTTGAAATCAACCTCACGAGTCGATATCGTGTATTTTGTATTATCCACCACAAAACGCAGGCCCCACGTGGGGCCCCAACATACATCCCATCACCAGGAGGCAAGTTTGTAAGCGTTTCGTGATCCGGGTTGGGGCGAGTCCCTCGCGAGCGTGCTGCTGAGTGTAGCTAGAAGGTGTAAGCCGATGCCTTGGGTGGCCGAGTTATCGAATCACAGGAACCATATTGTCCAATGAGTCATTGGGAGATCTAGACATAATTCGACTGTTCGAGCACTGCGAAATCTTCCCAGCAGTCGGGTAGGTTGGTAGGCGGTGAACCGAGAGGTCGTGGGCACGGAATATGCTCAACGTTTTTGCTAACTTGACAAGCACGCTTCGGTTGCTTTGTCGTAGATTCGTAGCTAGTCGTTGGCAAAAACTTAGGTAAGATAGGGATGGGTAGGGAGAAAAAGATGGCACCTTTACTGAAGACTACGTAAAATGTGAGTCTCTTTCAGGTTCTTCCTAACACTTGACCGATATCTTATCGTGGATATGATTTATAGTTATACTATAAGATCATATTCACGAGTCAATATCGTGTTTTTTTATCTACGTACATTTAAATTTAGTTAGTTTAGTTTCTGCCTTATTAGAAGGCCTTCCTAACAACTGTGTAGTTCTTTTCGTGGGGTTGATTTATTACTATAAATCAATTTTACGAATCGAAATTGGTTAGAACAATATCTATCGTGGGGTTGATTTATTTCCATAAATCAATTTTACGAATTGATATTGTGATATCTATCGTGGGTTTGATGTGTAATCAACCTCACGAGTCGATATCGGATGTTTTGTATTGTCCACCACAAAACGCTGACCCCACGTGGGGCCCCATCATAGCGTTTCGCGGTTGCTTTGTTGTAGATTCGTAGCTAGTCTTTGACAAAAACTTAGGTAAGATAGGGTAGGTAGGGAGAAGAAGGACACCATCATTGAAAACTTATTGTTTTTTAAGGAGTATTTGTACTTGTTTCTAATAATATTTTATTGTTAGGTGCGGTGGTGAATGAATAAAACCAACGTTTCCTGTTGGTGATTACATCAAAATGCTGGGAAGATTCATCAGCAGCAGAATCAACAGCTTCTCTTCAAACACATCAGAAGATGTCTGCAAAGTCAACGCAGAACGTCGTCAAGACCGCGCTGCCTCCAACATCAATATAAGATAATTATTAGTTTTAAGTGGGTTGTATTTAATCGAGCACCAAAATATCAGCTCTAAATAATTCATATTCGATATCCAAAATACTAGACTTTGCTAATCTGTTTATCAATTTAAATATCAAATATTTGTATTTCCTTATTGCCATATTAGCATTTAATTTTCCATGAAGCTTATTTACTATTATATTTAAAGATCAGTTGGTATTTTTATGCCTAATTATTATTTTTAGTATTCATTTAATTATTTCAGACTATCAATATAATTTAACTAGGGTTAAAAATATATATTTTTGGTGTTTAATAAATATATTTCTGGCAAGAGCAACACAGCTCTTATTGATTATTTACGATACAATGATTTCGGTGCTCATTTAAATTATTCCTTTTTTAAATTATTTGGGTAAAAGTCTGTTAAAAACAGTAATAAATATATTGTTTTAAATTAATATAAAATAGCGCAATTGTGTAGAAGGGAGAATGTGAGTGAAAATGGACAGAGAGTGATTGATTTTATTCTGTGTGATGAATGATTTATGCTCAGGTTTTCAGTACATTCTGACATTTATATGTCATAATTATTTGTCGCAATTTTGTTCAGTAAAGAAACCGTGAGAAGGGTATCATTAGAAATATATTACAATATACACTTTTCTATTTACTATTTCATATACAATTTAATTCTTTTATTATTGAGTTAATTTGTAATTTTACGTATTCCTCTTTTTCTGCCAATTTGCACCAATTTTTAATTGTCTGCCCCTATTATTTTACTCTTTTAAAAATCATTTAAACTTGTGCTAGAATTTTAATGAACACGTACCTGACGTAGAATTTAAATTTAATCTTGTACATTATTAATATTTGTATCTTTGAACTGGAGAACTTTTAAAATTTTGGCCCTACAGTATTAAATGAGGCAGAAATTTCCTCCCAACACTTTTCTTCCTCTTAACACAATACTTTATTAGTTTTTTTCATTCTATACATGTTTGTAACTCTCACTAAATCTATTAATAATTTAACTTTATTGGTGGAAAAATTTGCAGCTCTTTTAATATTTCCCATCATGTGTATATAAATATATTTCTTATTTTGCCTGTGACAGAATATAAACTGAGGCAATGAATATAAACTGAATTTCGGTAATCAAGACAATGATTATAATTTGACATTCAGTTTAGGTTCAGCTGAACTAGATTAATTTGACAAGTTATAAACAAAAAAATGTTGAGGCTCAAGTTAAAGGTTCAACTGAAAAACCGAGCATGAGAAGTTGATTTGATGGTGTCGCGTATACGTCTGGATAAAAGTTGGTGAATGAGGGTGTATAATGAGGATGTTAGAGAAATGTCTGTTGAGTAAATAAATGAATGAATGAATGAATGGTACGAATGGTGAATTATATTGTGGAATGAATCAGATGTTAGGAATAGATGGTGTGAGTATTTTAGGGGTTTGTATGGTAGCGTAAATGGACTGAATGGTTGTAGTGAAATTGCAAGAGAAAATGTTAGAGGTGAGAATGATGTTGGCTTGAATGAGATGTTGATGTATGGAGGTGAGAGGTTATTTGACTCCTGATGATTGGAAATGCGCGCACGCAGTTAGAGTGTTTGAAGGTAGCGAGGCTGCGGTAGTGTCTGCGTTACCTGGTGCGGATGATGTTGTAAATGATTTCAATAAATGAAGCAGAAAACGATTTAAATAATGTTAATTAATAAATAAAACCACTTAGTATTTACTTTTATAAATTTGGTCAGAAGGTAGATATGGTTTACAAACACTTATATATTGTAGAGAGAGGGACTGTTTAGGGAATTTCCTTTAATGACAAGGTCTATGAAAGTTGAGTTTATAACATCTAAATATTAATTCATTAGTTTCTGGTCGGCCCTAACGGCTTTCTTAATTTTAAAAGCTTCAAGGAAAGTGAATCGGTATCCTTTCCATTTATATGTAGAACTGACAAATTACAAATAGAACTTTTTTGATAAAAATCTATCAAGTGTTTAGCTAGATTAGACTGGGGACTTTTGATCATATAATTATAACAATACTCTTTAAATCTAGTCTGGAAACTTTGTCCTGTTTGCTCTATATAAACAAATTCACAATCTTTACATTTAATTTAACAAAGGGTCTTTATTCATTAGTTTATTATTATTAGTATATAATGTCAAATTTCCTCCAATTCTTGGCCATACTACGATTCATGCCATTAACATAATTTAATTTTTTATAAATTGATTTAGATCTAGTTTCAAAGTGTACAGGATAAAATTAATTTCTTGTAATTGATTTTCTTATTTATTAGCTTCACAGTGATTGACTATTGTTTGCTGCAATATTTAAAATGATTATAATTCAGATCATCAGATAAATTGTAAAACGTTGCTAGCTTTATATTACATGGGTGATACAAATTAGTGGGTTTCCTGTAAATATTAAAATTAAATTTATTGTTAATGTGTTGGATAGTAATGGGCAAGATATTTATGCTTTTATTAACTTTCACTTCAGTGGTGAATTATTTATTTTAATCAAATGAATTAAGGACATTTAGTAGTTGTAAATATTTTAGGAGGTATTTATTGGAATTGAGGCATATATTCTCAAAATTGTTCATGAATATTTCAGATAATAAAGACCCTCATTTTGTTAATTACAAATGTCACCAAAGAGCAAAAATAATTTGTTTGTAGGCAAACTTCCAGCAAGTTTAAAACCTCCCGAGTTATAGTTGAAGTTACATGGTTAACTTCAAGCTGACATATAAGTGTTTGCAAAACCATTTCTAAATTCATGAAACAAAATGCCAAGTGTTTGTATTTATTAATTTTAAATCATGTTTCGCCGAATGCAAACAGCTTCATTAATTGAAATGATGAATGTGTTAGTGTTTGAGAAGAGCGATTGCAATGTTTCGGTGATGGATGATGTGAGATTGGAGATGATATGAATGTGTTTGTATATTAGGGTAGTATGTGATCGAGGTATGGACGTATTAATTCAGAATACATTGGTGTATGTTGTATGATGACTCTGAGATTGACATGAATTTTGTTGAAAGAGTGAGTATAAGTCAGATGAGATAGTTTAGGAATGTGGAACGTGTGTGGAATGGAAGATATGAATGAACTTATATGAATGTATATGTATGTATTTATGTATGAAGAGTTGATGGTAGATTGAGCATGTGGTTGAAGCAAGGATGACTGAATGTTTCAGGGGTTCGTGTTACCCCATTTAAATAAGATATAGCGTGATGCTACATATATATAATAATTATCTTTACAACATATTTATTATTTGTTTAAACTATATAATAATGAATGATTCACTTTAAAATTATAATGATGAATCGTTCTCATCTGTAACACAATACTTTGCTAGCTGACAATTTATTATACATACATATATATTTTTTATTGTAACATTAGCAGATTGTCAGCTACTGAAATATTGTGATACAGAGACAGTTAGTATAAAAAACAAACAAATTACGGATGATTAACTAGATTTTTCATTGTTAAACGTTCCAGTATTATGTTATACAAATATATTTCAAGTAAATGATTGATATAAATAAATTTGAATCAGTTTTATTTTAAATATTATTCTCTAAACAACTTATGACCGATTTAAATAAAGTTAATCAAATCATCCTCCATCGATTATTTATACTAACAGTCAACATATTTTGTAAATAAAGATAATGAAATACTTTTACCCAAAATAATTGTATCAAAGTATTAATTCTAAAAGTTTCCTTTATAATAATTACATTGATTTCTTTTTAAAAATTGGGAAAACTGACAGAATTGATATTTACTAATGATAATAATAAATATATTTTAAATAGATAGTTGACAATAACTTTGTTTAACACATATTTATTGTTTAAGAATAAGAAATAGATACCTATTGTAATAAGTTATACATACATCTTATTACAATATTCTTTATTCTTAAAGAATACATATGTGTTGAAGAGATTTATTGTGAATTATTTAATTTAAAATATAGTTTTTATTGTTTAAGATAAATAAGTAAATAATATTATTGTAATTAAATATGTAAAAATAATAACAAATATGTTTTAAATAGATAGTTAACAATAACTTTGTTTAACACATATTTATTGTTTAAGAATAAGAAATAGGGTACCCATTGTAATAAATTAACATATATCTTATTACAATATTCCTTATTCTTAAAGAATAAATGTGTGTTGAAGAGATTTATTGTGAATTATTTAATTTAAAATATAGTTTTTATTGTTTAAGATAAATAAGTAAATAATATAATTGTAATTTAATATGTAAAAATAAAAACAAATATGTTTTAAATAGATCATTACAATAACTCTATTTAAAAGATATTTATTCTTTAAGAATAAGAAATATTGCAATAAGTTGTTTGCGAAAACACACATCTTATTGCAATATTGTCTTATACTTCAAGAATAAATATATATTAAAATTACTTATTCTAAATTAATCTATTTAAAATATAGTTTTTATTGTTTAATATAAATAAGTTAATAAAATTGTTGTAATTCAGTATGTAAAAATAATACATATGTTTTAAATAGATAGTTTAGAATAACTCTGTTTAAAACATATCTATTCTTTAAGAATAAGAAATATTGTAATAAGAAAACATACATCTTATTGCAATATGTCTTATACTTCAAGAATATATATGTTTTAAAGAGACTTATTCTAAATTAATTTATTTAAAAAATAGTTTGTATTATAAATAAAATGTACTTTTAGTTAACTTGTAATAATAATTGTGAAATAAAATATTAGTAACATTTGTCCACTACTTTAAAATGATAATAAATATATTTATAGTTATACATACCTCGTTGTTTTTTAAATTTTTTTCCCACATTTTTTTTTTTAATTTTTGGACTGGTGCTGCCATCTGTTGGCAAATATGTGAACTACGTCAATTCAATTGAATTTGAAATTCATTTCAGGGTATAAAACAATTTTGTTTCTTTCTTAGAAACTAGCTAAAATTAATTTACAATAAAACAATTTTGTTTCTTTCTTAGAAACTAGCTAAAATTAATTTACAATAAAACAATTTTGTTTCTTTCTTAGAAACTAGCTAAAATTAATTTACAATAAAACAATTTTGTTTCTTTCTTAGAAACTAGCTAAAATTAATTTACAATAAAACAATTTTGTTTCTTTCTTAGAAACTAGCTAAAATTAATTTACAATAAAACAATTTTGTTTCTTTCTTAGAAACTAGCTAAAATTAATTTACAATAAAACAATTTTGTTTCTTTCTTAGAAACTAGCTAAAATTAATTTACAATAAAACAATTTTGTTTCTTTCTTAGAAACTAGCTAAAATTAATTTACAATAAAACAATTTTGTTTCTTTCTTAGAAACTAGCTAAAATTAATTTACAATAAAACAATTTTGTTTCTTTCTTAGAAACTAGCTAAAATTAATTTACAATAAAACAATTTTGTTTCTTTCTTAGAAACTAGCTAAAATTAATTTACAATAAAACAATTTTGTTTCTTTCTTAGAAACTAGCTAAAATTAATTTACAATAAAACAATTTTGTTTCTTTCTTAGAAACTAGCTAAAATTAATTTACAATAAAACAATTTTGTTTCTTTCTTAGAAACTAGCTAAAATTAATTTACAATAAAACAATTTTGTTTCTTTCTTAGAAACTAGCTAAAATTAATTTACAATAAAACAATTTTGTTTCTTTCTTAGAAACTAGCTAAAATTAATTTACAATAAAACAATTTTGTTTCTTTCTTAGAAACTAGCTAAAATTAATTTACAATAAAACAATTTTGTTTCTTTCTTAGAAACTAGCTAAAATTAATTTACAATAAAACAATTTTGTTTCTTTCTTAGAAACTAGCTAAAATTAATTTACAATAAAACAATTTTGTTTCTTTCTTAGAAACTAGCTAAAATTAATTTACAATAAAACAATTTTGTTTCTTTCTTAGAAACTAGCTAAAATTAATTTACAATAAAACAATTTTGTTTCTTTCTTAGAAACTAGCTAAAATTAATTTACAATAAAACAATTTTGTTTCTTTCTTAGAAACTAGCTAAAATTAATTTACAATAAAACAATTTTGTTTCTTTCTTAGAAACTAGCTAAAATTAATTTACAATAAAACAATTTTGTTTCTTTCTTAGAAACTAGCTAAAATTAATTTACAATAAAACAATTTTGTTTCTTTCTTAGAAACTAGCTAAAATTAATTTACAATAAAACAATTTTGTTTCTTTCTTAGAAACTAGCTAAAATTAATTTACAATAAAACAATTTTGTTTCTTTCTTAGAAACTAGCTAAAATTAATTTACAATAAAACAATTTTGTTTCTTTCTTAGAAACTAGCTAAAATTAATTTACAATAAAACAATTTTGTTTCTTTCTTAGAAACTAGCTAAAATTAATTTACAATAAAACAATTTTGTTTCTTTCTTAGAAACTAGCTAAAATTAATTTACAATAAAACAATTTTGTTTCTTTCTTAGAAACTAGCTAAAATTAATTTACAATAAAACAATTTTGTTTCTTTCTTAGAAACTAGCTAAAATTAATTTACAATAAAACAATTTTGTTTCTTTCTTAGAAACTAGCTAAAATTAATTTACAATAAAACAATTTTGTTTCTTTCTTAGAAACTAGCTAAAATTAATTTACAATAAAACAATTTTGTTTCTTTCTTAGAAACTAGCTAAAATTAATTTACAATAAAACAATTTTGTTTCTTTCTTAGAAACTAGCTAAAATTAATTTACAATAAAACAATTTTGTTTCTTTCTTAGAAACTAGCTAAAATTAATTTACAATAAAACAATTTTGTTTCTTTCTTAGAAACTAGCTAAAATTAATTTACAATAAAACAATTTTGTTTCTTTCTTAGAAACTAGCTAAAATTAATTTACAATAAAACAATTTTGTTTCTTTCTTAGAAACTAGCTAAAATTAATTTACAATAAAACAATTTTGTTTCTTTCTTAGAAACTAGCTAAAATTAATTTACAATAAAACAATTTTGTTTCTTTCTTAGAAACTAGCTAAAATTAATTTACAATAAAACAATTTTGTTTCTTTCTTAGAAACTAGCTAAAATTAATTTACAATAAAACAATTTTGTTTCTTTCTTAGAAACTAGCTAAAATTAATTTACAATAAAACAATTTTGTTTCTTTCTTAGAAACTAGCTAAAATTAATTTACAATAAAACAATTTTGTTTCTTTCTTAGAAACTAGCTAAAATTAATTTACAATAAAACAATTTTGTTTCTTTCTTAGAAACTAGCTAAAATTAATTTACAATAAAACAATTTTGTTTCTTTCTTAGAAACTAGCTAAAATTAATTTACAATAAAACAATTTTGTTTCTTTCTTAGAAACTAGCTAAAATTAATTTACAATAAAACAATTTTGTTTCTTTCTTAGAAACTAGCTAAAATTAATTTACAATAAAACAATTTTGTTTCTTTCTTAGAAACTAGCTAAAATTAATTTACAATAAAACAATTTTGTTTCTTTCTTAGAAACTAGCTAAAATTAATTTACAATAAAACAATTTTGTTTCTTTCTTAGAAACTAGCTAAAATTAATTTACAATAAAACAATTTTGTTTCTTTCTTAGAAACTAGCTAAAATTAATTTACAATAAAACAATTTTGTTTCTTTCTTAGAAACTAGCTAAAATTAATTTACAATAAAACAATTTTGTTTCTTTCTTAGAAACTAGCTAAAATTAATTTACAATAAAACAATTTTGTTTCTTTCTTAGAAACTAGCTAAAATTAATTTACAATAAAACAATTTTGTTTCTTTCTTAGAAACTAGCTAAAATTAATTTACAATAAAACAATTTTGTTTCTTTCTTAGAAACTAGCTAAAATTAATTTACAATAAAACAATTTTGTTTCTTTCTTAGAAACTAGCTAAAATTAATTTACAATAAAACAATTTTGTTTCTTTCTTAGAAACTAGCTAAAATTAATTTACAATAAAACAATTTTGTTTCTTTCTTAGAAACTAGCTAAAATTAATTTACAATAAAACAATTTTGTTTCTTTCTTAGAAACTAGCTAAAATTAATTTACAATAAAACAATTTTGTTTCTTTCTTAGAAACTAGCTAAAATTAATTTACAATAAAACAATTTTGTTTCTTTCTTAGAAACTAGCTAAAATTAATTTACAATAAAACAATTTTGTTTCTTTCTTAGAAACTAGCTAAAATTAATTTACAATAAAACAATTTTGTTTCTTTCTTAGAAACTAGCTAAAATTAATTTACAATAAAACAATTTTGTTTCTTTCTTAGAAACTAGCTAAAATTAATTTACAATAAAACAATTTTGTTTCTTTCTTAGAAACTAGCTAAAATTAATTTACAATAAAACAATTTTGTTTCTTTCTTAGAAACTAGCTAAAATTAATTTACAATAAAACAATTTTGTTTCTTTCTTAGAAACTAGCTAAAATTAATTTACAATAAAACAATTTTGTTTCTTTCTTAGAAACTAGCTAAAATTAATTTACAATAAAACAATTTTGTTTCTTTCTTAGAAACTAGCTAAAATTAATTTACAATAAAACAATTTTGTTTCTTTCTTAGAAACTAGCTAAAATTAATTTACAATAAAACAATTTTGTTTCTTTCTTAGAAACTAGCTAAAATTAATTTACAATAAAACAATTTTGTTTCTTTCTTAGAAACTAGCTAAAATTAATTTACAATAAAACAATTTTGTTTCTTTCTTAGAAACTAGCTAAAATTAATTTACAATAAAACAATTTTGTTTCTTTCTTAGAAACTAGCTAAAATTAATTTACAATAAAACAATTTTGTTTCTTTCTTAGAAACTAGCTAAAATTAATTTACAATAAAACAATTTTGTTTCTTTCTTAGAAACTAGCTAAAATTAATTTACAATAAAACAATTTTGTTTCTTTCTTAGAAACTAGCTAAAATTAATTTACAATAAAACAATTTTGTTTCTTTCTTAGAAACTAGCTAAAATTAATTTACAATAAAACAATTTTGTTTCTTTCTTAGAAACTAGCTAAAATTAATTTACAATAAAACAATTTTGTTTCTTTCTTAGAAACTAGCTAAAATTAATTTACAATAAAACAATTTTGTTTCTTTCTTAGAAACTTAGAATTATTTTTTACATTTTATATGTGCAATTGGTATTTGCAATTTACTTAGAATTATTTTTTACATTTTATATGTGCAATTGGTATTTGCAATTTACTTAGAATTATTTTTTACATTTTATATGTGCAATTGGTATTTGCAATTTACTTAGAATTATTTTTTACATTTTATATGTGCAATTGGTATTTGCAATTTACTTAGAATTATTTTTTACATTTTATATGTGCAATTGGTATTTGCAATTTACTTAGAATTATTTTTTACATTTTATATGTGCAATTGGTATTTGCAATTTACTTAGAATTATTTTTTACATTTTATATGTGCAATTGGTATTTGCAATTTACTTAGAATTATTTTTTACATTTTATATGTGCAATTGGTATTTGCAATTTACTTAGAATTATTTTTTACATTTTATATGTGCAATTGGTATTTGCAATTTACTTAGAATTATTTTTTACATTTTATATGTGCAATTGGTATTTGCAATTTACTTAGAATTATTTTTTACATTTTATATGTGCAATTGGTATTTGCAATTTACTTAGAATTATTTTTTACATTTTATATGTGCAATTGGTATTTGCAATTTACTTAGAATTATTTTTTACATTTTATATGTGCAATTGGTATTTGCAATTTACTTAGAATTATTTTTTACATTTTATATGTGCAATTGGTATTTGCAATTTACTTAGAATTATTTTTTACATTTTATATGTGCAATTGGTATTTGCAATTTACTTAGAATTATTTTTTACATTTTATATGTGCAATTGGTATTTGCAATTTACTTAGAATTATTTTTTACATTTTATATGTGCAATTGGTATTTGCAATTTACTTAGAATTATTTTTTACATTTTATATGTGCAATTGGTATTTGCAATTTACTTAGAATTATTTTTTACATTTTATATGTGCAATTGGTATTTGCAATTTACTTAGAATTATTTTTTACATTTTATATGTGCAATTGGTATTTGCAATTTACTTAGAATTATTTTTTACATTTTATATGTGCAATTGGTATTTGCAATTTACTTAGAATTATTTTTTACATTTTATATGTGCAATTGGTATTTGCAATTTACTTAGAATTATTTTTTACATTTTATATGTGCAATTGGTATTTGCAATTTACTTAGAATTATTTTTTACATTTTATATGTGCAATTGGTATTTGCAATTTACTTAGAATTATTTTTTACATTTTATATGTGCAATTGGTATTTGCAATTTACTTAGAATTATTTTTTACATTTTATATGTGCAATTGGTATTTGCAATTTACTTAGAATTATTTTTTACATTTTATATGTGCAATTGGTATTTGCAATTTACTTAGAATTATTTTTTACATTTTATATGTGCAATTGGTATTTGCAATTTACTTAGAATTATTTTTTACATTTTATATGTGCAATTGGTATTTGCAATTTACTTAGAATTATTTTTTACATTTTATATGTGCAATTGGTATTTGCAATTTACTTAGAATTATTTTTTACATTTTATATGTGCAATTGGTATTTGCAATTTACTTAGAATTATTTTTTACATTTTATATGTGCAATTGGTATTTGCAATTTACTTAGAATTATTTTTTACATTTTATATGTGCAATTGGTATTTGCAATTTACTTAGAATTATTTTTTACATTTTATATGTGCAATTGGTATTTGCAATTACTTAGAATTATTTTTTACATTTTATATGTGCAATTGGTATTTGCAATTTACTTAGAATTATTTTTTACATTTTATATGTGCAATTGGTATTTGCAATTTACTTAGAATTATTTTTTACATTTTATATGTGCAATTGGTATTTGCAATTTACTTAGAATTATTTTTTACATTTTATATGTGCAATTGGTATTTGCAATTTACTTAGAATTATTTTTTACATTTTATATGTGCAATTGGTATTTGCAATTTACTTAGAATTATTTTTTACATTTTATATGTGCAATTGGTATTTGCAATTTACTTAGAATTATTTTTTACATTTTATATGTGCAATTGGTATTTGCAATTTACTTAGAATTATTTTTTACATTTTATATGTGCAATTGGTATTTGCAATTTACTTAGAATTATTTTTTACATTTTATATGTGCAATTGGTATTTGCAATTTACTTAGAATTATTTTTTACATTTTATATGTGCAATTGGGTATTTGCAATTTACTTAGAATTATTTTTTACATTTTATATGTGCAATTGGTATTTGCAATTTACTTAGAATTATTTTTTACATTTTATATGTGCAATTGGTATTTGCAATTTACTTAGAATTATTTTTTACATTTATATGTGCAATTGGTATTTGCAATTTACTTAGAATTATTTTTTACATTTTATATGTGCAATTGGTATTTGCAATTTACTTAGAATTATTTTTTACATTTTATATGTGCAATTGGTATTTGCAATTTACTTAGAATTATTTTTTACATTTTATATGTGCAATTGGTATTTGCAATTTACTTAGAATTATTTTTTACATTTTATATGTGCAATTGGTATTTGCAATTTACTTAGAATTATTTTTTACATTTTATATGTGCAATTGGTATTTGCAATTTACTTAGAATTATTTTTTACATTTTATATGTGCAATTGGTATTTGCAATTTACTTAGAATTATTTTTTACATTTTATATGTGCAATTGGTATTTGCAATTTACTTAGAATTATTTTTTACATTTTATATGTGCAATTGGTATTTGCAATTTACTTAGAATTATTTTTTACATTTTATATGTGCAATTGGTATTTGCAATTTACTTAGAATTATTTTTTACATTTTATATGTGCAATTGGTATTTGCAATTTACTTAGAATTATTTTTTACATTTTATATGTGCAATTGGTATTTGCAATTTACTTAGAATTATTTTTTACATTTTATATGTGCAATTGGTATTTGCAATTTACTTAGAATTATTTTTTACATTTTATATGTGCAATTGGTATTTGCAATTTACTTAGAATTATTTTTTACATTTTATATGTGCAATTGGTATTTGCAATTTACTTAGAATTATTTTTTACATTTTATATGTGCAATTGGTATTTGCAATTTACTTAGAATTATTTTTTACATTTTATATGTGCAATTGGTATTTGCAATTTACTTAGAATTATTTTTTACATTTTATATGTGCAATTGGTATTTGCAATTTACTTAGAATTATTTTTTACATTTTATATGTGCAATTGGTATTTGCAATTTACTTAGAATTATTTTTTACATTTTATATGTGCAATTGGTATTTGCAATTTACTTAGAATTATTTTTTACATTTTATATGTGCAATTGGTATTTGCAATTTACTTAGAATTATTTTTTACATTTTATATGTGCAATTGGTATTTGCAATTTACTTAGAATTATTTTTTACATTTTATATGTGCAATTGGTATTTGCAATTTACTTAGAATTATTTTTTACATTTTATATGTGCAATTGGTATTTGCAATTTACTTAGAATTATTTTTTACATTTTATATGTGCAATTGGTATTTGCAATTTACTTAGAATTATTTTTTACATTTTATATGTGCAATTGGTATTTGCAATTTACTTAGAATTATTTTTTACATTTTATATGTGCAATTGGTATTTGCAATTTACTTAGAATTATTTTTTACATTTTATATGTGCAATTGGTATTTGCAATTTACTTAGAATTATTTTTTACATTTTATATGTGCAATTGGTATTTGCAATTTACTTAGAATTATTTTTTACATTTTATATGTGCAATTGGTATTTGCAATTTACTTAGAATTATTTTTTACATTTTATATGTGCAATTGGTATTTGCAATTTACTTAGAATTATTTTTTACATTTTATATGTGCAATTGGTATTTGCAATTTACTTAGAATTATTTTTTACATTTTATATGTGCAATTGGTATTTGCAATTTACTTAGAATTATTTTTTACATTTTATATGTGCAATTGGTATTTGCAATTTACTTAGAATTATTTTTACATTTTATATGTGCAATTGGTATTTGCAATTTACTTAGAATTATTTTTTACATTTTATATGTGCAATTGGTATTTGCAATTTACTTAGAATTATTTTTTACATTTTATATGTGCAATTGGTATTTGCAATTTACTTAGAATTATTTTTTACATTTTATATGTGCAATTGGTATTTGCAATTTACTTAGAATTATTTTTTACATTTTATATGTGCAATTGGGTATTTGCAATTTACTTAGAATTATTTTTTACATTTTATATGTGCAATTGGTATTTGCAATTTACTTAGAATTATTTTTTTACATTTTATATGTGCAATTGGTATTTGCAATTTACTTAGAATTATTTTTTACATTTTATATGTGCAATTGGTATTTGCAATTTACTTAGAATTATTTTTTACATTTTATATGTGCAATTGGTATTTGCGCAATTTACTTAGAATTATTTTTTACATTTTATATGTGCAATTGGTATTTGCAATTTACTTAGAATTATTTTTTACATTTTATATGTATTGCGATTATTATTTTATTAAATATATATGTATTGCGATTATTATTTTATTAAATATATATGTATTGCGATTATTATTTTATTAAATATATATGTATTGCGATTATTATTTTATTAAATATATATGTATTGCGATTATTATTTTATTAAATATATATGTATTGCGATTATTATTTTATTAAATATATATGTATTGCGATTATTATTTTATTAAATATATATGTATTGCGATTATTATTTTATTAAATATATATGTATTGCGATTATTATTTTATTAAATATATATGTATTGCGATTATTATTTTATTAAATATATATGTATTGCGATTATTATTTTATTAAATATATATGTATTGCGATTATTATTTTATTAAATATATATGTATTGCGATTATTATTTTATTAAATATATATGTATTGCGATTATTATTTTATTAAATATATATGTATTGCGATTATTATTTTATTAAATATATATGTATTGCGATTATTATTTTATTAAATATATATGTATTGCGATTATTATTTTATTAAATATATATGTATTGCGATTATTATTTTATTAAATATATATGTATTGCGATTATTATTTTATTAAATATATATGTATTGCGATTATTATTTTATTAAATATATATGTATTGCGATTATTATTTTATTAAATATATATGTATTGCGATTATTATTTTATTAAATATATATGTATTGCGATTATTATTTTATTAAATATATATGTATTGCGATTATTATTTTATTAAATATATATGTATTGCGATTATTATTTTATTAAATATATATGTATTGCGATTATTATTTTATTAAATATATATGTATTGCGATTATTATTTTATTAAATATATATGTATTGCGATTATTATTTTATTAAATATATATGTATTGCGATTATTATTTTATTAAATATATATGTATTGCGATTATTATTTTATTAAATATATATGTATTGCGATTATTATTTTATTAAATATATATGTATTGCGATTATTATTTTATTAAATATATATGTATTGCGATTATTATTTTATTAAATATATATGTATTGCGATTATTATTTTATTAAATATATATGTATTGCGATTATTATTTTATTAAATATATATGTATTGCGATTATTATTTTATTAAATATATATGTATTGCGATTATTATTTTATTAAATATATATGTATTGCGATTATTATTTTATTAAATATATATGTATTGCGATTATTATTTTATTAAATATATATGTATTGCGATTATTATTTTATTAAATATATATGTATTGCGATTATTATTTTATTAAATATATATGTATTGCGATTATTATTTTATTAAATATATATGTATTGCGATTATTATTTTATTAAATATATATGTATTGCGATTATTATTTTATTAAATATATATGTATTGCGATTATTATTTTATTAAATATATATGTATTGCGATTATTATTTTATTAAATATATATGTATTGCGATTATTATTTTATTAAATATATATGTATTGCGATTATTATTTTATTAAATATATATGTATTGCGATTATTATTTTATTAAATATATATGTATTGCGATTATTATTTTATTAAATATATATGTATTGCGATTATTATTTTATTAAATATATATGTATTGCGATTATTATTTTATTAAATATATATGTATTGCGATTATTATTTTATTAAATATATATGTATTGCGATTATTATTTTATTAAATATATATGTATTGCGATTATTATTTTATTAAATATATATGTATTGCGATTATTATTTTATTAAATATATATGTATTGCGATTATTATTTTATTAAATATATATGTATTGCGATTATTATTTTATTAAATATATATGTATTGCGATTATTATTTTATTAAATATATATGTATTGCGATTATTATTTTATTAAATATATATGTATTGCGATTATTATTTTATTAAATATATATGTATTGCGATTATTATTTTATTAAATATATATGTATTGCGATTATTATTTTATTAAATATATATGTATTGCGATTATTATTTTATTAAATATATATGTATTGCGATTATTATTTTATTAAATATATATGTATTGCGATTATTATTTTATTAAATATATATGTATTGCGATTATTATTTTATTAAATATATATGTATTGCGATTATTATTTTATTAAATATATATGTATTGCGATTATTATTTTATTAAATATATATGTATTGCGATTATTATTTTATTAAATATATATGTATTGCGATTATTATTTTATTAAATATATATGTATTGCGATTATTATTTTATTAAATATATATGTATTGCGATTATTATTTTATTAAATATATATGTATTGCGATTATTATTTTATTAAATATATATGTATTGCGATTATTATTTTATTAAATATATATGTATTGCGATTATTATTTTATTAAATATATATGTATTGCGATTATTATTTTATTAAATATATATGTATTGCGATTATTATTTTATTAAATATATATGTATTGCGATTATTATTTTATTAAATATATATGTATTGCGATTATTATTTTATTAAATATATATGTATTGCGATTATTATTTTATTAAATATATATGTATTGCGATTATTATTTTATTAAATATATATGTATTGCGATTATTATTTTATTAAATATATATGTATTGCGATTATTATTTTATTAAATATATATGTATTGCGATTATTATTTTATTAAATATATATGTATTGCGATTATTATTTTATTAAATATATATGTATTGCGATTATTATTTTATTAAATATATATGTATTGCGATTATTATTTTATTAAATATATATGTATTGCGATTATTATTTTATTAAATATATATGTATTGCGATTATTATTTTATTAAATATATATGTATTGCGATTATTATTTTATTAAATATATATGTATTGCGATTATTATTTTATTAAATATATATGTATTGCGATTATTATTTTATTAAATATATATGTATTGCGATTATTATTTTATTAAATATATATGTATTGCGATTATTATTTTATTAAATATATATGTATTGCGATTATTATTTTATTAAATATATATGTATTGCGATTATTATTTTATTAAATATATATGTATTGCGATTATTATTTTATTAAATATATATGTATTGCGATTATTATTTTATTAAATATATATGTATTGCGATTATTATTTTATTAAATATATATGTATTGCGATTATTATTTTATTAAATATATATGTATTGCGATTATTATTTTATTAAATATATATGTATTGCGATTATTATTTTATTAAATATATAGGTATATATTTTATTAAATATATAGGTATATATTTTATTAAATATATAGGTATATATTTTATTAAATATATAGGTATATATTTTATTAAATATATAGGTATATATTTTATTAAATATATAGGTATATATTTTATTAAATATATAGGTATATATTTTATTAAATATATAGGTATATATTTTATTAAATATATAGGTATATATTTTATTAAATATATAGGTATATATTTTATTAAATATATAGGTATATATTTTATTAAATATATAGGTATATATTTTATTAAATATATAGGTATATATTTTATTAAATATATAGGTATATATTTTATTAAATATATAGGTATATATTTTATTAAATATATAGGTATATATTTTATTAAATATATAGGTATATATTTTATTAAATATATAGGTATATATTTTATTAAATATATAGGTATATATTTTATTAAATATATAGGTATATATTTTATTAAATATATAGGTATATACATATATATAGGTATATACATATATATAGGTATATACATATATATAGGTATATACATATATATAGGTATATACATATATATAGGTATATACATATATATATACATATATATATACATATATATATATATATATATATATATATATATATATATATATATATATATATATATATATATATATATATATATATATATATATACCTCTAAACCTCTAAACCGCTAAACCTCTAAACCGCTAAACCTCTAAACCGCTAAACCTCTAAACCGCTAAACCTCTAAACCTCTAAACCGCTGAACCTCTAAACCTCTAAACCTCTAAACTTCTAAACCTCTAAACTTCTAAACCTCTATACCACTATACCTCGATACCTCTATATCTCTGTATCTCTATATCTCTATGTCACTACATCTTTATACGTTAAACAAGTATGTAGCACATCAAACAACATTCAACATGAAAGAATATCTTATAGTCCAGCACAATAATTCAGGCCAGTTATAGATAACTAAATTAAAAGGCTTTTGCGTAAGACACCAGGTGTACGAAAAGTATATCTCAATTGTAAACAAATTATTCATAATTTCTTTTCTCATTTTAATATACTGATTTATTTTATGGACTACAGACTTTTTAGACTAATTAAAATATAAATAAATGATATTATCACTTACATTTTTTTCCTGAACGGTGTGATTCTACAAGTGAAGCGGTTGACAGCATTGGATCAAACAGCCAGCTCGACTCCCGGGACTGAATGCCGATGCAGCAAAGTTGCGTAAACTGCAAGAGCTCAGAGAATACATATAAAATGTGGTCATTTATTTGCTACAGGAACATCATTTCAATTACAGTAGTTTTATATATATATGTATATATACATATTGTAATAAGATGTATGTTTTCACAAACAACTTACAATATATGTTATTCTTAAAGAATAAATATGGTTTAAATAGAATTGTTGTAAATTATTTATTTAAAACATATTTATTATTGTTCTTACATTACCTACTAAGTTACAATAATTTTATTTATTTATTTATTAAGTTTAAACAATAAAAACTATGTTTAAATTAATCAATTTGCAAGTACTCTATTTAAAACATATTTCTTCTTTAAGAATAAGGAATATTGTAATAAGATGTATGAATAACTTATTACAATGGGTACCCTATTTCTTATTCTTTAAGAATAAATATGGTTTAAATAGAATTGTTGTGAATTATCTTCTTATCTTACAATTTTCTTACATTAATAACTAATTGTCGATCTCGACTGACGTAGTTTCAAGAGAAGATGATAACAGCTTCAATGATGCTGCTCCAAGATGATGTTCCAAAGCTCCGGTGACGTTGTCCAGAATGTTGATGACACGGGTATGAATATCAATTGTTCCAAGATGATGCAGAGGCCGCAGGAGATGCCTGCATGTCCGGTGATGTCCCTATCAACAAAAATATATTAGTAACATAAAATAGTTGGATTTTGATGATTAATGAATCTGAAACAGACACTCATAGTACATGAATACACTTCTTGTTCTTCCAGTAGTTTTCAATGATGGTTTCTTTCTTCCTCCTACACTTACCCTATCTTACCTAAGTTTGTCAAACACTGTCTTTGAATTGAATCTACGACAAAGCAAACGAAGCGTGCTTGTCAAATTAGCAAAAACGTTGAGCATATTCCGTGCCCACGACCTCTCGGTTCACCGCCTACCAACCTACCCGACTGCTGGGAAGATTTCTCAGTGCTCGAACAGTCGAATTATGTCTAGATCTCCCAATGACTCATTGGACAATATGGTTCCTGTGATTCGATAACTCGACCACCCAAGACATCGGCTTACACATTCTAGCTACACTCAGCAGCTCGTTAGCGAGGGAACTCGCCCCAACCCGGATCACGAAACGCATCAACACTTGCCTGGTGATGTAAATATGTTGAGGCCCCACGTGGGGCCAGCGTTTTTTGGTGGACAATACAAAATACACGATATCGACTCGTGAGGTTGATTTCAAATCAAACCCACGATAGATATCGATCTACACAATATCAATTCGTAAAATTGATTTATAGCAATAAATCAACCCCACGAAAAGAACTACACACAGTTAGGATGGCCTCCTATTAAGGCAGAAACTAACTAACTAATTTAAATGTACGTAATGGATAATAAAAGACACGATATTGACTCGTGAATATATCTTTTTTGCCCGTCTCCAATGGCAACGTGCGAAAAAGACGTTAAATTCGCGCGTTTCCAATGGCAACGCGCGAAAAAGATTATTTCAATAGTTACCAGGGATACAAACAAAACAGAAACTTGTCATATAGACAGTTAACAAAACGAATTTAGTTTTAGACGTATACCTACGTTTTTTAATAACTTTAAGATGCAATCGTCGAAACAATTGTGTGTATCACGAGCGTAAAGTGTCTTTGTTCCTCTTACACTATTACAGCTCGCGCTGCAATTACCGTGCTCGAGTAACAAAGAATCACTTTACGCTCTTAATACACAAATAACTATTAAAAGAAAGCAGAAGTATGTCAAGGCTGTGTCTCAATAAAATTGTAAACAAACTATTCATAATTACTTTCCTCATTTTGTCACAGACTACATACTTTTTAGATTAATTAAAATATAAATAAATAACACGTTTACTTATCTTTTGTTCCTGAACTGTGTGATTCTGTTAACAAGTGAAGCAACTGGTAGACAGCGTGGAAAACTTGGGCATGTGGTTCAACTCCCAGGACTGAATGCCGAATTCAGCTAATTTGCGTAAACTGCAAAAAAGAATTTAAAATGAGCACCTATCATCTACAATACTAAACACGATCTTTAAAAGTAATTTTTAATATCCAAGAATAGTAAATAAGCTTCTCGGAAAATCAACAAACAAAAACTATAAATCAAGCCCACGATACGATATCGGTTATGAAGTTATGAAGGCCTTTAAATAAGGCAGACAAAAGTTAAATTACACGACGATGACGTTTGTTTGGCAAGTGAACAAACACAAACTTCTTCATAATGTTCATTTAGAATAAGTCTCTTTAAAATATATTTATTCTTGATGTATAAGACGTATTGCAATAAGATGTATGTTTTCTTATTACAATATTTCTTATTCTTAAAGAATAGATATGTTTTAAACAGAGTTATTCTAAGCTATCTATTTAAAACATATTTATTTTTACATACTGAATTACAACAATTTTATTAACTTAGACAATAAAAACTATATTTTAAATTAAATAATTCACAATAAATCTCTTCAACACACATTTATTCTTTAAGAATAAGGAATATTGTAATAAGATATATGTTAACTTATTACAATGGGTACCCTATTTCTTATTCTTAAACAATAAATATGTGTTAAACAAAGTTATTGTAAACTATCTATTTAAAACATATTTGTTATTATTTTTACATATTAAATTACAATAATATTATTTACTTATTTATCTTAAACAATAAAAACTATATTTTAAATTAAATAATTCATAATAAATCTCTTCAAAACAGATTTATTTTTTAAGAATAAAGAATATTGTAATAAGATGTATGTATAACTTATTACAATAGGTATCTATTTCTTATTCTTCAAGAATAAATATGTATTAAACAAAGTTATTGTCAACTATCTACTTAAAACATATTTGTTATTATCATTAGTAAATATCAATTCTGTCAGATTTCCCAATTTTTAAAAAGAAATCAATTTAATTATTATAATGGCAACTTTTAGAATTAATACTTTGATACAATTATTTTGGGTAAAAGTATTTCATTATCTTTATTTACAAAATATGTTGACTGTTAGTATAAATAATCGATGGAGGATGATTTGATTAACTTTATTTAAATCGGTCATAAGTTGTTTGGAGAATAATATTTAAAATAAAACTGATTCAAATTTATTTATATCAATCATTTACTTGAAATATATTTGTATAAAATAATGCCAGAATGTTTAACAATGAAAAATCTAGTTAATCATCCGTAATTTGTTTGTTTTTTATACTAACTGTCACTATCACAATGTTTTAGTACCTGACAATCTGCTAATGTTACAATAAAAAAAATATATATGTATGTATAATAACCTGTCAGCTAGCAAAGTATTGTGTTACAGATGAGAACGATTCATCATTATAATTTTAAAGTGAATCATTCATTATTATATAGTTTAAACAAATAATAAATATGTTTTAAAGATAATATCTTATTAAATGGGGTAACACGAACCCCAGAAACATTCAGTCATCCTTGCTTCAACCACATGCTCTTCATACATAAATACATACATATACATTCATACAAGTTCATTCATATCTTCCATTCCACACACGTTCCACATTCCTAAACTATCTCATCTGACTTATACTCACTCTTTCAACAACATTCATGTCAATCTCAGAGTCATCATACAACATACATCCATCACCGAAACATTGCAATCGCTTTTCTCAAACACTAACACATTCATCATTTCAATTAATGAAGCTGTTTGCATTCGGCGAAACGTGATTTAAAATTAATAAATAAAAACACTTGGTTTTGCAAACACTTATAAGTAGTTCAAATACAAACTAACTCTGTTAATAGAGAGAGGGAGGTTTTGGGAATTAACTTCCATTCCAATTTTCAAAATTCTAGACATCATTAAAAACAGCTTGAAGTTAACCATGTAACTTTAAACTTGCTGGAAGTTTGCCTACAAACAAATTATTTTTGCTCTTTGGTGACATTTATAATTAACAAAATGTGGGTCTTTATTATCTGAAATATTCATCAACAATTTAGAGAATATATTCCTCAATTCAAAAAAATACCTCCTAAAAAATTTAATTTTTGGTATAGATATATCGACGATGTTTACACCAGGAGCAACAACTACTAAATGTCCTTAATTCATTTGATTAAAATACATAATTCACCACTGAAGTGAAAGTTAATCAAAGCATAAATATCTTGGCCATTACTATCCAACACATTAACAATAAATTTAATTTTAATATTTACAGGAAACCCACTAATTTGTATCACCCATGTAATATAATTTATCTGAATTAAAATCATTTTAAATATTGCAGCAAACAATGGTTACAGTGCAGAAATCACTGTGAAGCTAATAAATAAGAAAATTAGATCAATTACAAGAAATTAATTTTATCCTGTACACTTTGAAACTAGATCTAAATCAATTTATAAAAAATTAAATTATGTTAATGGCATGAATCGTAGTATGGCCAAGAATTGGAGGAAATTTGACATTATATACTAATAATAATAAACTAATGAATAAAGACCCTTTGTTAAATTAAATGTAAAGATTGTGAATTTGTTTATATAGAGCAAACAGGACAAAGTTTCCAGACTAGATTTAAAGAGTATTGTTATAATTATATGACCAAAAGTCCCCAGTCTAATCTAGCTAAACACTTGATAGATTTTTATCATAAAAGTTCTATATGTAATTTGTCAGTTTTACATATAAAAGGAAAGGATATCGATTCACTTTCCTTGAAGCTTTTAACATTAAGAAAGCCGTTAGGGCCGACCAGAAACTAATGAATGAATATTTAGATGTTCATAGCCCTTGTCATTAAAGGACATTCCCTAAACAGTCCCTCTCTCTATTAACAATGTGTTTGTATTTGTACAATTATATAAGTGTTTGTAAATTTGTTTTGTAAACCATATCTACCAATAAATGTTATTGCCAAATTTATAAAACTAAATACTAATTCTACTAACACATTATCATTAATTAACATTATTTAAATCGTTTTCTGCTTCATTTATTGAAATCATTTACAACAACATCATCCGCACCAGGTAACGCAGACACTACCGCAGCCTCGCTACCTTCAAACACTCTAACTGCGTGCGCGCATTTCCAATCACCAGGAGTCAAATAACCTCTCACCTCCATACATCAACATCTCATTCAAGCCGACATCATTCTCACCTCTAACATTTTCTCTTGCAATTTCACTACAACCATTCAGTCCATTTACGCTACCATACAAACCCCTAAAATACTCACACCATCTATTCCTAACATCTGATTCATTCCACAATATAATTCATCATTCGTACCATTCCTTCATTCATTTATTTACTCAACAGACATATCTCTAACACCCTCATTCACCAACTTTTATCCAGACGTATACGCGACACCATCAAATACACTTCTCATGCTCGGTTTTTCAGTTGAACCTTGAACTTGAGCCTCAACATTTTTTTGTTTATAACTTGTCAAATTAATCTAGTTCAGCTGAACCTAAACTGAATGTCAACATAATTTTATGGTGTTGTGTAATTTGGGATTCTGAGAAAATTATAATCATTGCCTCAGTTTATATTCTGTCACAGGCAAAATAATAAATATATTTATATACACATGATGGAAAATATTAAAAGAGCTGCAAATTTTTCCACCAATGAAGTTGAATTATTAATAGATTTAGTGAGAGTTAAAAACATGTATAGAATGAAAAAAAAACTGATAAAAGTATTGTGTTAAGAAGAAGAAAAGTGTTGGGAGGAAATTTCTGCCTCATTTAATACTGTAGGGCCAAAATTTTAAAAGTTCTCTAGTCCAAAGATAAAATATTAATAATGTACAAGATTAAATTTAAGTTCTATGTCAGGTACGTGTTCATTAAAATTCTAGCACAAGTTGAAATAATTTAAAAAAGAGAAAAATGATGGGGACAGACAATTAAAAATTGGTGCAAATTGGCAGAAAAAAGATGAATACGTAAAATTACAAATTAACTCAATAAAAAAAGAATTAAATTGTATATGAAATAGTAAATAGTAAAGTGTATATTGTAATATATTTCTAACGATACCTTTCTGACGGTTTTACTATAGTTCTAATTATTTTAGGTCTTCTAACACGACCAAGTCGCTCAACAAAATTGCGACAAATAATTATGTCATATAAATGTCAGAAAGTACTGAAAAACCGAGCATCAATCATTCATCACACAGAATAAAATCAATCACTCTCTGTCCATTTTCACTTACATTCTCCCTTGTACACAATTGCGCTATTTTATATTAATTTAAAACAACATATTTATTTCTGTTTTTAACAGACTTTTACCCAAATAATTTAAAAAGGGAATAATTTAAATGAGCACCGAAATCATTGTATCATCAATAATCAATAAGAACTGTGTTGCTCTTGCCAGAAATATATTTATTAAACACCAAAAATATATATTTTTAACCCTAGTTAAATTATATTTTGATAGTCTAAAATAATTAAATGAATACTAAAAATAATAATTAGGCATAAAAAATACTAACTGATCTTTAAATATAATAGTAAATAAGCTTCATGGAAAATTAAATGCTAATATGGCAAATAGCAAATACAAATATTTGATATTTAAATTGATAAACAGATTAGCAAAGTCTAGTATTTTGGATATTGAATATGAATTATTTAAAGCTGATATTTTGGTGCTCGATTAAATACAACCCACTTAAAACTAATAATTATCTTATATTGATGTTGGAGGCAGCGGTCTTGACGACATTCTGCGTTGACTTTGCAGACATCTTCGGATGTGTTTGAAGAGAAGCTGTTGATTCTGCTGCTGATGAATCTTCCCAGCATTTTGATGAAATCGCCAACAGGAAACGTTGGTTTTCCTCATTCACCACCACACCTACCAACAAAATATTATTAAAAACAAGTACAAATACTCCTTGAAAAACAGTAAGTTTTCAATGATGGTGTCCTTCTCCCTACCTACCCTATCTTACCTAAGTTTTTGTCAAAGACTAGCTACGAATCTACAACAAAGCAACCGCGAAACGCTATGATGGGGCCCCACGTGGGGCCAGCGTTTTATGGTGGACAATACAAAACATCCGATATCGACTCGTGAGGTTGATTACACATCAAACCCACGATAGATATCACAATATCAATTCGTAAAATTGATTTATGGAAATAAATCAACCCCACGATAGATATTGTTCTAACCAATTTCGATTCGTAAAATTGATTTATAGTAATAAATCAACCCCACGAAAAGAACTACCCAGTTGTTAGGAAGGCCTTCTAATAAGGCAGAAACCAAACTAACTAAATTTAAATGTACGTAGAGATAAAAGACACGATATTGACTCGTGAATATGATCTTATAGTATAACTATAAATCATATCCACGATAAGATATCGGTCAAGTGTTAGGAAGAACCTGAAAGAGACTCACATTTTACGTAGTCTTCAATGAAGGTGCCATCTTCTTCTCCCTACCTACCCTATCTTGCCTAAGTGTTTGCCAACGACTAGCTACGAATCTACGACAAAGCAACCGAAGCATGCTTGTCAAGTTAGCAAAAACGTTGAGCATATTCCGTGCCCACGACCTCTCGGTTCACCGCCTACCAACCTACCCGACTGCTGGGAAGATTTCGCAGTGCTCGAACAGTCGAATTATGTCTAGATCTCCCAATGACTCATTGGACAATATGGTTCCTGTGATTCGATAACTCGACCACCCAAGGCATCGGCTTACACCTTCTAGCTACACTCAGCAGTACGCTCGCGAGGGACTCGCCCCACCCGCATCGCGAAACGCTTACAAACTTGCCTCCTGGTGATGGGATGTATGTTGGGGCCCCACGTGGGGCCTGCGTTTTGTGGTGGAAAATACAAAATACACGATATCGACTCGTGAGGTTGATTTCAAATCAAACCCACGATAGATATCGATCTACACAATTTCGATTCGTAAAATTGATTTATAGTAATAAATCAACCCCACGAAAAGAACTACACACAGTTAGGATGGCCTCCTATTAAGGCAGCAACTAACTAACTAAATTAAAATGTACGTAGTGAGTGAACAATAAAAACAAACACGATATCGACTCGAGAAGTTGATCTTATAGTATAACTATAAATCAAGCCCACGATACGATATCGGTTATGAAGTTATGAAGGCCTTTAAATAAGGCAGACAAAAGTTAAATTACACGACGACGACGTTTGTTTGGCAAGTGAACTTCTTGTTGCAGACTCGCAGCGACCTACTTAAAATTAAAGTGAATTTGAAACATACACAACATATACACATCTAACATACACTTCAAATACAATATTACTCAGTTTACTGTTATTATTATTAGAAATTATTAATGTTATTAATATATTTTTATTTAGTATAAACAAAAGTAAAATAATAACGTTACTATAATTTAGCAATTTACTTTTAAAACACTTTAAACAAATATTTATCACATCAAACAATAAATTAAATTAAAAGACAGCAGATGTATATCAAGGCTGTGTCTCAATAAAATTCTAAATCAATTATTAATAATTTCTTTTCTCATTTTTTAGATTAATTAAAATATAAATAAAATTTGTACTTATCTTTTATTCCTGAAGTGTGTTGAAGCACCCGGTGGACAGCGTGGGCATGGCGCTCGACTCCTGGGACTGAATGCCGCATTCAGATAATTTACGTAAACTGCAAAACTCAATTTAATATGAGTATCTATCATTAAAAATACTAAACAATCTTTAAAAGTAATTTTTAATATTAAAGAATAGTAAATTATCAAAATAAAATTATATGTTCAAACCAATTGTGAATAATTGTCCACTTGTCGCTTAGACAACATATACACATCTAACATACACTTCAAATACAATATTACTCAGTTTACTGTTATTATTATTAGAAATTATTAATGTTATTAATATATTATTATTTAGTATAAACAAAAATAAAATAATAACGTTACTAGAATTTAGCAATTTACTTTTAAAACAGTTTAAACAAATATTTATCACATCAAATAATAAATTAAATTAAAAGACAGCAGATGTATGTCAAGACAGTGTCTCAATAAAATTGTAAACAAATTATTAATAATTTCTTTTCGCATTTTTTAGATTAATTAAAATATAAATAAACGACATTTGTACTTATCTTTTGTTCCTGAAGTGTGTTGAAGCAACCGGTGGACAGCGTGGACAACGTGGCCATGGCGCTCGACTCCTGGGACTGAATGCCGCATTCAGATAATTTGCGTAAACTGCAAAACAGAATTTAATATGAGCATCTATCATTAAAAATACTAAACGATCTGTAAAAGTAATTTTTAATATTAAATAATAGTAAATTATCAAAATAAAATTATTTGTTTAAACCAATTGTGAATAATTCACAGAACATCCACTCAACCCAACACACCATCCTCGTTTCAATAAAGTTTATTTTAAAATTAATTATTTTCTGGAGGGTTGATATTAAGGGATGAAACTATAGTCAATAGATGAGGAATTGAATGTTGAAACCCGGTTGACTGGTTACTAAATTACAGCCGTTTTTAAAACATGTTTACGGAAAAACTGTCGTTCATATTTTATCTCAGAAAATTAATAAAATTAGCCAGATTTACAAACAAAACTATAGACAGTCCACATTTTCAAACCTTTTCAAAATTAAATGTTGTAAACAACATTTTTAAAACTCATATATTTTAAATATTGGGTAAAAGTCACCGCTAGTAAAATCAAATTATTAAAGGAGATTAATTTAAATTTTCTGCTTTGAACCGGACATCAATTATTTTAGGAGAAAAATAATTGTAGAAGTAAAATAAAGCTTGCCCCAGAACAAATTGTCGCTTAGACAAGATATACACATCTAACATACACTTCAAATACAATATTACTCAGTTTACTGTTATTATTATTAGAAATTATTAATGTTATTAATATATTATTATTTAGTATAAACAAAAATAAAATAATAACGTTACTAGAATTTAGCAATTTACTTTTAAAACAGTTTAAACAAATATTTATCACATCAAATAATAAATTAAATTAAAAGACAGCAGATGTGTAAAATTGTAAACAAATTATTAATAATTTCTTTTCGCATTTTTTAGATTAATTAAAATATAAATAAACGACATTTGTACTTATCTTTTGTTCCTGAAGTGTGTTGAAGCACCCGGTGGACAGCGTGGACAACGTGGCCATGGCGCTCGACTCCTGGGACTGAATGCCGCATTCAGATAATTTGCGTAAACTGCAAAACAGAATTAAAAATGAGCATCTATCATTAAAAATACTAAACAAACTTTAAAAGTAATTTTTAATATTAAAGAATAGTAAATTATCAAAATAAAATTATTTGTTTAAACCAATTGTGAATAATTTTCCACTGCGACATTCACAGAACATCCACTCAACCCAACACACCATCCCCGCTTCAATAAAGTTTATTTTAAAATTAATTATTTTCTGGAGGGTTGATATTAAGGGATGAAACTATGGTCAATAGATGAGGAATTGAATGTTGAAACCCGGTGGACTGGTTACTAAATTACAGCCGTTTTTAAAATATGTTTACGGAAAAACTGTCGTTCATATTTTCTCTCAGAAAATTAATCAAATTAGCCAGATTTACAAACAAAACTATAGACAGTCCACATTTTCAAACCTTTTCAAAATTAAATGTTGTAAACAACATTTTTAAAACTCATATATTTTAAATATTGGGTAAAAGTCACCGCTAGTAAAATCAAATTATTAAAGGAGATTAATTTAAATTTTCTGCTTTGAACCGGACATCAATTATTTTAGGAGAAAAATAATTGTAGAAGTAAAATAAAGCTTGCCCCAGAACAAATTGTCGCTTAGACAACATATACACATCTAACATACACTTCAAATACAATATTACTCAGTTTACTGTTATTATTATTAGAAATTATTAATGTTATTAATATATTATTATTTAGTATAAACAAAAATAAAATAATAACGTTACTAGAATTTAGCAATTTACTTTTAAAACAGTTTAAACAAATATTTATCACATCAAATAATAAATTAAATTAAAAGACAGCAGATGTATGTCAAGACAGTGTCTCAATAAAATTGTAAACAAATTATTAATAATTTCTTTTCGCATTTTTTAGATTAATTAAAATATAAATAAACGACATTTGTACTTATCTTTTGTTCCTGAAGTGTGTTGAAGCACCCGGTGGACAGCGTGGACAACGTGGCCATGGCGCTCGACTCCTGGGACTGAATGCCGCATTCAGATAATTTGCGTAAACTGCAAAACAGAATTAAAAATGAGCATCTATCATTAAAAATACTAAACAAACTTTAAAAGTAATTTTTAATATTAAAGAATAGTAAATTATCAAAATAAAATTATTTGTTTAAATCAATTGTGAATAATTTTCCACTGCGACATTCACAGAACATCCACTCAACCCAACACACCATCCCCGCTTCAATAAAGTTTATTTTAAAATTAATTATTTTCTGGAGGGTTGATATTAAGGGATGAAACTATGGTCAATAGATGAGGAATTGAATGTTGAAACCCGGTGGACTGGTTACTAAATTACAGCCGTTTTTAAAATATGTTTACGGAAAAACTGTCGTTCATATTTTCTCTCAGAAAATTAATCAAATTAGCCAGATTTACAAACAAAACTATAGACAGTCCACATTTTCAAACCTTTTCAAAATTAAATGTTGTAAACAACATTTTTAAAACTCATATATTTTAAATATTGGGTAAAAGTCACCGCTAGTAAAATCAAATTATTAAAGGAGATTAATTTAAATTTTCTGCTTTGAACCGGACATCAATTATTTTAGGAGAAAAATAATTGTAGAAGTAAAATAAAGCTTGCCCCAGAACAAATTGTCGCTTAGACAACATATACACATCTAACATACACTTCAAATACAATATTACTCAGTTTACTGTTATTATTATTAGAAATTATTAATGTTATTAATATATTATTATTTAGTATAAACAAATATTTATCACATCAAATAATAAATTAAATTAAAAGACAGCAGATGTATGTCAAGGCAGTGTCTCAATAAAATTGTAAACAAATTATTAATAATTTCTTTTCGCATTTTTTAGATTAATTAAAATGTAAATAAACGACATTTGTACTTATCTTTTGTTCCTGAAGTGTGTTGAAGCACCCGGTGGACAGCGTGGACAACGTGGCCATGGCGCTCGACTCCTGGGACTGAATGCCGCATTCAGATAATTTGCGTAAACTGCAAAACAGAATTAAAAATGAGCATCTATCATTAAAAATACTAAACAAACTTTAAAAGTAATTTTTAATATTAAAGAATAGTAAATTATCAAAATAAAATTATTTGTTTAAACCAATTGTGAATAATTTTCCACTGCGACATTCACAGAACATCCACTCAACCCAACACAGCATCCCCGCTTCAATAAAGTTTATTTTAAAATTAATTACTTTCTGGAGGGTTGATATTAAGGGATGAAACTATGGTCAATAGATGAGGAATTGAATATTGAAACCCGGTTGACTGGTTACTAAATTACAGCCGTTTTTAAAATATGTTTACGGAAAAACTGTCGTTCATATTTTCTCTCAGAAAATTAATCAAATTAGCCAGATTTACAAACAAAACTATAGACAGTCCACATTTTCAAACCGTTTCAAAATTAAATGTTGTAAACAACATTTTTAAAACTCATATATTTTAAATATTGGCTAAAAGTCACCGCTAGTAAAATCAAATTATTAAACGAGATTAATTTAAATTTTCTGCTTTGAACCGGACATCAATTATTTTAGGAGAAAAATAATTGTAAAAGTAAAATAAAGATTGCCCCAGAAAAAATTGTCGCTTCTTAGGTTTAGGCCTTTTCGTTTACTGCTTTTATAGATATATAAAATTTTATGTGATGCGTTTTTATAGTTGGCTTTGCATTATACAAAAACAATTAGTTGACAACTTTCATACAATTTAGTATACAAAGATGCCATCGAAACACGAAGAATTACGCGAAAATATTTTGTACAAATGTGTTCAAAATAGGCATATATCCACAAGAAAAGTAGCTTTAGAGTTAAAATCTACAACAAGGACTGTTCAAAGGGTGTTAAGAAGATATAATGAAACGGGTGTTACACAAAACAATGTGGAAGTGGATGCAAACTTGGATTTGTAGATTAAAATATTGAGAAAATGTCTTAAAGGCTTTGTGTGAAAATAAAAATCTTTCTGTGAGAGATTTGGTTAAGAAATTTGAAACTACTCAATCAACAGTCCAGAAAATTAAGCTAAAGAATTCTATAAAGTATTTAAAAAAAACAAAAGTGCCTAACAGGGATACTAAGCAAAAAACTAACACAAAATGAAGATCAAGAAAACTTTACTTTAAAGTGATATCAAAAAAAATTATGTGTTATCATGGATGTCGAAACGTATTGTTAACTTGAATTAAAATCTCGACCAAGTCATTATTATTATTCTGGAAAGTTCAGAAAATCTGTTAGTAGCTAATTGAAGGTAATTAAAATAGAAAAATTCTCAAAAAAGATGCTTGTATGGCAGGCCATTTGTTCCAACGGCGAAAGATATTTAAGCGAGTGCCTTGAAAGATGATTATTCCCAATACTATTTTGGCCAGATTTGGCAACATGTCATTACACAAAAAATGTCATTGATTGGTATAAAAGAAACCCCACATATAGAATTTGTACATAAATCTGAAAATCCTAAAAATTGTCCTGAATTGCGCCCAATCAAAAAATATTGGCCCCATATGAAGCAGAAGTTATTAAAATATAAGAAACCACTCAATTCTGTCGATAATTTCAAATATAAGTGGAAACAAATTACAAAAATGATATCTGATTATTTATTTATTTATGTTACGCTGTACAACAGGAATTTAATCCCAATTACAGTACAGGGTCCGCACTCACCGAGTCGCAGTGTGATAGTTTATATAATTTTTAGATTGAATGCTGTACAAATTTTAATGAAGGGCTGAAAAGGAAATTGTGCAACTTTTGGATGAATCATAATTAAAATGTAAATATATGCTATTATATACTATTTAGTTGTTGATCAATAAAGTCTTCAATAGTTTAAAAAAAATTCATTTAATTATATGGTTTTTAGTTAAAAATTATAGGCGACATTTTTTTCTGGGACAAGCTTTATAATTAATCACCCTTGACTAGCTAATAATGTACTAGCGTTATCATTAATTAATATTTAGTAGATTGTCAGTTACTAATCATTCACCATCATTATTATTATTGTTTTTACCCAAATAATTAAAAAAATAACAATGTACTTACATTGATGATAATGTCCACGGTGACACCAGCTCCAGCTGCTCCAAGCTCTGGATGGCGGCAGCTCCAATGAAAATAATTTAATTTATTTAGCAGCACGTAAGTCTTGTACTAATCAAGATATTTTAAAAGTACAAAGAAATAAAAAATAAAGCCCCAAAAATATAAATAAAAAATCATCTCACCTGTTTGGCGGTTTCACTGTGCATCTACAACCTGGTGCACCAGCTCCACAAGTTGGTTTTGTCGTGGATTTGTGGTGATTGTAAACATTGTCTTTCATAATAATTGGTTTTCAAGTCGACAAATGTTGTTTTCATTCTCTGACATCTGTCTATGGTTTGTACATGAAATACATACCTAAAAACGACATTGGCACATTAGAAATTAATTTAAATTCAAACTTACTTATTCTACTACATTTTGTTGGTAATTAACAATATTTTAGTTTAAAAACTATTTAAACTTATTTTAAAATAAATATGTATATAATTTAAACGTAAAATAATTAAAATAAAATAGTTTGGTGCTTCAATTAATTTAATTAAACGTGGATTTTAGCGGAATGAAAAGTTTTTCATATAAAATTCATGAGATTTTGTAAAGAATATTAGACTATTCCAAGTTCACGAATGAAATAAACTCTAAAAGGTTCAGTATGCACATGCCTAATCTGTAATTGCAGATTTTGGGCAATTACAATTCATCATACTAGTTATTTAATTAACAAATATATAAGTGTATGGTTAATGACTGAAAATATGTTTGCAAGTTAATTGAAGCACGAGACAATTAATGTTTTACGTAATTTACCAAATCCAAAAATACTTCTAGAAGAATATTTAATCGTCCAACTAAATTATTTAGGCCAAGGGCTCAATTAAATGGCTTTTACACAGATGTACGCGGAACGTAGGTTTATATTAAAACCAATTCACTCATCAGATTCAACAAAGAATCATTTTCAAAATAAAAATATGATTAAATATAGTTGAAAACATGAAGAATTCAAAATTTAAAACCAATTTCAATTATCTTGACTAATTTAAAAGTTACAGCCGACATATTTACAGCAAATTTAAATTTTAAAAGATACACTCACCTGCAAAAGTACTGGAAGTGAAGCGTCCGGACACGCCATCAAACATCAAGTCCCCGGGGCCATCATCTCCTCCAGCTCGACTTCCTGGTGCTCCAGATTCTCCGTAGACTTCTTGCAGCTGTCCAAAGTCACCTGAATGAACACAGAGCAGGTGTCAAACATATCAAGTCTCTTGTGTTAGGATGTTGTAATTAATTAATTAATTGAATGTATAACTAAATCACCACACCTTTTACCCATTATTGGGTCAAATCACAGCCACTCGAACTAACAACTAACTAGCACGTGATTATTTTCAAGCGACCAGCTCTGATCAGCGTTTTGTTTGCAAGTGCGGAGCTCGAGCTCGTTGCATGATGACTCGCCCGACTAATTAATTGATGACACAACTCAATACATTGAAACTTACACAACATGTCTACATTTCAAATAAAATATTTCTCATTTAACTTTTTTCATTAATTCTTATAAATTATTATTGTTATATATTTTTTTATAAAAGTAAACAAATTTAAAACGTGAAACGTTTATACGTGAATCATTTCCCAGTAATGGGTAAAAGGCGTGATTTGATTTATAAATAAGTTTCTCACCAATGCCAGAACATTTCCGTCTGATTCCATTCTCTTCTCTTGCTGCCGACATGAAGAGTAGGTTTCTGAAGAGCGATCGTCGTCGACACCATCACCACGATGTTTGCTGTCTGAGTCAACACCAGCTCTCCAAGTATTTCTAATGATTTGTTTAAAATATCGATCGGTACCAATTCCCAATCAGCGCAGGAATGCAGTAAGAGCAGGACAGCTGCTCTCTGGCGAAGCTCATTCTGTTTAAATTCCTAGACTAGTACATTTTATTTATAATACAAACTATTTTTTAAATAAATTAATTTAGAATAAGTCTCTTTAAAACATATATATTCTTGAAGTATAAGACGTATTGCAATAAGATGTATGTTTTCTTATTACAATATTTCTTATTCTTAAAGAATAGATATGTTTTAAACAGAGTTATTCTAAACTATCTATTTAAAACATATTTATTATTACATACTGAATTACAACAATTTTATTAACTTATTTATATTAAACAATAAAAACTATATTTTAAATTAAATAATTCACAATAAATCTCTTCAACACACATTTATTCTTTAAGAATAAGGAATATTGTAATAAGATATATGTTAACTTATTACAATGGGTACCCTATTTCTTATTCTTAAACAATAAATATGTGTTAAACAAAGTTATTGTAAACTACCTATTTAAAACATATTTGTTATTATTTTTACATATTTAATTACAATAATATTATTTACTTATTTATCTTAAACAATAAAAACTATATTTTAAATTAAATAATTCACAATAAATCTCTTCAACACAAATTTATTTTTTAAGAATAAAGAATATTGTAATAAGATGTATGTATAACTTATTACAATAGGTATCTATTTCTTATTCTTCAAGAATAAATATGTGTTAAACAAAGTTATTGTCAACTATCTACTTAAAATATATTTGTTATTATCATTAGTAAATATCAATTCTGTCAGTTTTCCCAATTTTTAAAAAGAAATCCATTTAATTATAATAAAGGAAACTTTTAGAATTAATACTTTGATACAATTATTTTGGGTAAAAGTATTTCATTATCTTTATTTAAAAAATATGTTGACTGTTAGTATAAATAATCGATGGAGGATGATTTGATTAACTTTATTTAAATCGGTCATAAGTTGTTTAGAGAATAATATTTAAAATAAAACTGATTCAAATTTATTTATATCAATCATTTACTTGAAATATATTTGTATAAAATAATGCCGGAACGTTTAACAATGAAAAATCTAGTTAATCATTCGTAATTTGTTTGTTTTTTATACTAACTGTCACTGTATCACAATGTTTCAGTAGCTGACAATCTGCTAATGTTACAATAAAAAAATATATATGTATGTATAATAAATTGTCAGCTAGCAAAGTATTGTGTTACAGATGAGAACGATTCATCATTATAATTTTAAAGTGAATCATTCATTATTATATAGTTTAAACAAATAATACATATGTTGCAAAGATAATATCTTATTAAATGGGGTAACACGAACCCCAGAAACATTCAGTCATCCTTGCTTCAACCACATGCTCTTCATACATAAATACATACATATACATTCATACAAGTTCATTCATATCTTCCATTCCACACACGTTCCACATTCCTAAACTATCTCATCTGACTTATACTCACTCTTTCAACAACATTCATGTCAATCTCAGAGTCATCATACAACATACACCAATGTATTCTGAATTAATACGTCCATACCTCGAGAACATACTACCCTAATATACAAACACATTCATTTCATCTCCAATCTCACATCATCCATCACCGAAACATTGCAATCGCTCTTCTCAAACACTAACACATTCATCATTTCAATTAATGAAGCTGTTTGCATTCGGCGAAACATGATTTAAAATTAATAAATACAAACACTTGGCATTTTGTTTCATGAATTTAGAAATGGTTTTGCAAACACTTATATGTCAGCTTAAAGTTAACCATATAACTTCAACTATAACTCGGGAGGTTTTAAACTTGCTGGAAGTTTGTCTACAAACAAATTATTTTTGCTCTTTGGTGACATTTGTAACAAAATGAGGGTCTTTATTATTTGAAATATTCATCAACAATTTTGAGAATATATATGCCTCAATTCTAATAAATACCTCCTAAAATATTTACTACTACTAAATGTCCTTAATTCATTTGATTAAAATACATAATTCACCACTGAAGTGAAAGTTAATAAAAGCATAAATATCTTGGCCATTACTATCCAACACATTAACAATAAATTTAATTTTTATATTTACAGGAAACCCACTAATTTGTATCACCCATGTAATATAAAGCTAGCAACGTTTTATAATTTATCTGATGATCTGAATTATAATCATTTTAAATATTGCAGAAAACAATAGTCAATCACTGTGAAGCTAATAAATAAGAAAATTAGATCAATTACAAGAAATTAATTTTATCCTGTACACTTTGAAACTAGATCTAAATCAATTTATAAAAAAATTAAATTATGTTAATGGCATGAATCGTAGTATGGCCAAGAATTGGAGGAAATTTGACATTATATACTAATAATAATAAATTAATGAATAAAGACCCTTTGTTAAATTAAATGTAAAGATTGTGAATTTGTTTATATAGAGCAAACAGGACCAAGTTTCCAGACTAGATTTAAAGAGTATTGTTATAATTATATGACCAAAAGTCCCCAGTCTAATCTAGCTAAACACTTGATAGATTTTTATCATAAAAGTTCTATATGTAATTTGTCAGTTCTACATATAAAAGGAAAGGATATCGATTCACTTTCCTTGAAGCTTTTAAAATTAAGAAAGCCGTTAGGGCCGACCAGAAACTAATGAATGAATATTTAGATGTTATAAACTCAACTTTCATAGCCCTTGTCATTAAAGTACATTCCCTAAACAGTCCCTCTCTCTATTAACAATTATTTTTGTATTTGTACAATATATAAGTGTTTGTAAACCATATCTACCTTCTGACCAAATTTATAAAACTAAATACTAATTCTACTAACACATTATCATTAATTAACATTATTTAAATCGTTTTCTGCTTCATTTATTGAAATCATTTACAACAACATCATCCGCACCAGGTAACGCAGACACTACCGCAGCCTCGCTACCTTCAAACACTCTAACTGCGTGCGCGCATTTCCGATCACCAGGAGTCAAATAACCTCTCACCTCCATACATCAACATCTCATTCAAGCCGACATCATTCTCACCTCTAACATTTTCCCTTGCAATTGCAACCATTCAGTCCATTTACGCTACCATACAAACCCCTAAAATACTCACACCATCTATTCCTCACATCTGATTCATTCCACAATATAATTCACCATTCGTACCATTCATTCATTCATTCATTTATTTACTCAACAGACATTTCTCTAACATCCTCATTATACACCCTCATTCACCAACTTTTATCCCGACGTATACGCGACACCATCAAATCAACTTCTCCTGCTCGGTTTTTCAGTTGAACCTTGAACTTGAGTCTGAACATTTTTTTTGTTTACAACTTGTCAAATTAATCTAGTTCAGCTGAACCTAAACTGAATGTCAAATTATAATCATTGTCTTGATTATCGAAATTCAGTTTATATTCTGTCACAGGCAAAATAAGAAATATATTTATATACACATGATGGGAAATATTAAAAGAGCTGCAAATTTTTCCACCAATGAAGTTGAATTATTAATAGATTTAGTGAGAGTTAAAAACATGTATAGAATGAAAAAAAAAACTAATAAAGTATTGTGTTAAGGAGAAGAAAAGTGTTGGGAGGAAATTTCTGCCTCATTTAATACTGTAGGGCCAAAATTTTAAAAGTTCTCTAGTCCAAAGATACAAATATTAATAATGTACAAGATTAAATTTAAATTCTACGTCAGGTACGTGTTCATTAAAATTCTAGCACAAGTTTAAATGATTTTTAAAAGAGAAAAATAATGAGGACAGACAATTAAAAATTGGTGCAAATTGGCAAAAAAAGAGGAATACGTAAAATTACAAATTAACTCAATAATAAAAGAATTAAATTGTATATGAAATAGTAAATAGAAAAGTGTATATTGTAATATATTTCTAATGATACCCTTCTGACGGTTTCTTTACTGAACAAAATTGCGACAAATAATTATGACATATAAATGTCAGAATGTACTGAAAAACCGAGCATCAATCATTCATCACACAGAATAAAATCAATCACTCTCTGTCCATTTTCACTCACATTCTCCCTTGTACACAATTGCGCTATTTTATATTAATTTAAAACAACATATTTATTTCTGTTTTTAACAGACTTTTACCCAAATAATTTAAAAAGGGAATAATTTAAATGAGCACCGAAATCATTGTATCATAAATAAACAATAAGAACTGTGTTGCTCTCGCCAGAAATATATTTATTAAACACCAAAAATATATATTTTTAACCCCAGTTAAATTATATTTTGATAGTCTTTAAATATAATAGTAAATAAGCTTCATGGAAAATTAAATGCTAATATGGCAATAAGGAAATACAAATATTTGATATTTAAATTGATAAACAGATTAGCAAAGTCTAGTATTTTGGAAATCGAATATGAATTATTTAGAGCTGATATTTTGGTGCTCGATTAAATACAACCCACTTAAAACTAATAATTATCTTATATTGATGTTGGAGGCAGCGGTCTTGACGACATTCTGCGTTGACTTTGCAGTCATCTTCGGATGTGTTTGAAGAGAAGCTGTTGATTCTGCTGCTGATGAATCTTCCCAGCATTTTGATGTAATCGCCAACAGGAAACGTTGGTTTTCTTCATTCACCACCGCACCTAACAATAAAATATTATTAGAAACAAGTACAAATACTCCTTAAAAAACAATAAGTTTTCAATGATGGTGTCCTTCTTCTCCCTACCTACCCTATCTTACCTAAGTGTTTGTCAAAGACTAGCTACGAATCTACAACAAAGCAACCGCGAAACGCTTACAGTCCCACGGAGGGCCAGCGTTTTGTGGTGGACAATACAAAACATCCGATATCGACTCGTGAGGTTGATTACACATCAAACCCACGATAGATATCACAATATCAATTCGTAAAATTGATTTATGGAAATAAATCAACCCCACGATAGATATTGTTCTAACCAATTTCGATTCGTAAAATTGATTTATAGTAATAAATCAACCCCACGAAAAGAACTACACACAGTTAGGATGGCCTCCTATTAAGGCAGCAACTAACTAACTAAATTAAAATGTACGTAGTGAGTAAACAATAAAAACAAACACGATATCGACTCGGGAAGTTGATCTTATAGTATAACTATAAATCAAGCCCACGATACGATATCGGTTATGAAGTTATGAAGGCCTTTAAATAAGGCAGACAAAAATTAAATTACACGACGACGACGTTTGTTTGGCAAGTGAACTTCTTGTTGCAGACTCGCAGCGACCTACTTAAAATTAAAGTGAATTTGAAACATACACAACATATACACATCTAACATACACTTCAAATACAATATTACTCAGTTTACTGTTATTATTATTAGAAATTATTAATATTATTAATATATTATTATTTAGTATAAACAAAAGTAAAATAATAACGTTTATCTACTCTTATTAAATAATGTATTCATTACTTATGAAATTTATGATAAGTAATACTAATCATTATTGACAGTGTTAAGTAATAATTCATTACTCAACACTTCACGACCAATCACACGTCTGAATTTTCATAGAAGCCGCACACGTACGTTTCTTAAATTTACTGCCCGAAAAATCAAAAAAAAAAGTATGAACAAGTTTATAAAACTTTTATGGATTGGCGAATACGCAAAAATGTTAAGTAGTGTTCATATTTATTAAATAAAAATAAAAACAAAAAATTTAAGCAATCTGACTTATTCATAATGTAACAAAAAAAAAATTAATTGTAAAATCTTATTACATAATAACATATAGTCGTAGATAAAGTATAGTATTCTATTCGCAAGTAATAGCTATTACTCACTCGAATGATTTACAACACTCACCTTCGGCTCGTGTTGCAAACTTCATTCTCCTGAGTAATAGCTTATATTACTTACTCATTGAATAATATACTATTTTTTGAATTTAGCAATTTACTTTTAAAACACTTTAAACAAATATTTCTCACATCTAACAATAAATGAAATTAAAAGACAGCAAATGTATGTCAAGGCTGTGTCTCAATAAAATTCTAAATAAATTATTAATAATTTCTTTTCTCATTTTTTAGATTAATTAAAATATAAATAAACGAAATTTGTGCTCATCTTTTGTTCCTGAAGTGTGTTGAAGCAACCGGTGGACAGCGTGGACAACTTGGACATGGCGCTCGACTCCTGGGACTGAATGCCGCATTCAAATATGCATGCAAAACAGAATTTAAAATAAGCATCTATCATTAAAAATACTAAACAATATTTAAAAGTAATTTTTAATATGAAACAATAGTAAATGATCAAAAAAAAATTATATGTTTAAACCAATTGTGAATAATTCTTCATTTTAGAATTAATTACTTTCTGGAGGGTTGATATTAAGGGATGAAACTATGGGTCAATAGATGAGGAATTGAATGTTGAAACCCGGTTGACTGGTTACTAAATTACAGCCGTTTTTAAAACATGTTGATCTAAAGTTACGGAAAAACTGTCGTTCATATTTTCTCTCAAAAAATTAATAAAATTAACCAGATTTACAAACAAAACTATAGGCAGCCCACATTTTCAAACCTCTTCTAAGTTAAATATTGTAGACAACATTTGAAAAACTCATATATTTTAAATATTGGCTAAAAGTCACCGCTAGTAAAATCAAATTATTAAACGAGATTAATTTTAATTTTCTGCTTTGAACCGGACATCAATTATTTTAGGAGAAAAATAATTGTAAAAGTAAAATAAAGCTTGCCCCAGAAAAAAATGTCGCTTAGGTTTAGGCCTTTTCGTTTACTGCTTTTATAGATATATAAAATTTTATGTGATGCGTTTTTATTATTTGGCTATGCATTATACAAAAACAATTAGTTGACAACTTTCATACAATTTAGTATACAAAGATGCCATCGAAACACGAAGAATTGCGCGAAAATATTTTGTACAAATGTGTTCAAAATAGGCATATATCCACAAGAAAAGTAGCTTTCGAGTTAAAATCTACAACAAGGACTGTTCAAAGGGTGTTAAGAAGATATAATGAAACGGGTGATACACAAAATAATGTGGAAGTGGATGCAAACCTGGATTTGTAGATTAAAATATTGAGAAAATGTCTTAAAGGCTTTGTGTAAAAATACAAATCTTTCTGTGAGAGATTTGGCTAAGAAACTACTCAATCAACAGTCCAGAAAATTAAGCTAAAGAATTCTATAAAGTCATTAAAAAAAACAAAAGTACCTAACAGGAATACTAAGCAAGAAACTAACACAAAATCAAGATCAAGAAAACTTTACTTTAAAGCAGGGTTCGTAAATATCATGATATTTATAATAAATATCAAAATATCTGATATATAGGATATATATCAGATAAATATCACTTTTTGGATATTTATTTTTTAATTTTAGTTTTTGTACACATTTAGAAAAACTGAAAAATTCGAAAAATTTCACTTCTCCGGAGGCTATATCTCAAAAACTAAACAAGATATGGAAATGCGCTCAACGGCGTTGAATTCCCCGTGTCCGAATTGACTTATAAGCAAATTTTCATACAATTTTATGCAATTTAATATTTTTAATTATGTCCTAAGGGGTACCCCTTTGGTTTTTTCAGATTTTAATTCAATTTTCCCAAAAATCCTTAATCGTAGGATTATTAAAACGAAAATTTACATACATATGTATTTTGACCCACTGAATCCAGTGGTGCAATCTTCAAATGCATATGACTTCTGGTTTTCGAGAAAATGTTAAAAAACCGCCTTTTGCGATTTTTTTGGCGGAAAATTGAAAAAAAAATAAAAATCGCTGAAACTATGTTTATAAGTTAACTGAAGCACGAGAAAATTAATGCCGTTGAGCGCGTTTTCATATCACATTTAGTTTTCGAGATATAGCCTCGGAAAAGTAGAAAAACTGAAAAATTCGAAAAATTTCACTTTTCCGGAGGCTATATCTCAAAAACTATTTGATATTTTTATATAATGGATATATATCAATTGCAAAAATATGACGATATATATCAAAATAAATATCATGATATATATCGATCGATATATATATCTTCGAACCCTGTTATTATTATTCTGGAAAGTTCAGAAAATCTGTTAGTAGCTAATTGAAGGTAATTAAAATAGAAAAATTCTCAAAAAAGATGCTCGTATGGCAGGCCATTTGTTCCTGTGGCAAACGCAGTATGCCTTACTTTTCGACATCGACAATCAACGGCGAAAGATATTTAAGCGAGTGTCTTGAAAGATGATTATTGCCCTTTATAAGGCTTCATAACACACCAATACTATTTTGGCCAGATTTGGCAACATGTCATTGATTGGTATAAAAGCAACCCCACATATAGAATTTGTACATAAATCTGAAAATCCTACAAATTGTCCTGAATTGCGCCCAATCAAAAAATATTGGGCCCATATGAAGCAGAAGTTATTAAAATATAAGAAACAAACCAATTCTGTCGATAATTTTAAATATAAGTGGAAACAAATTACAAAAATGATATCTGATTATGCTGTACAAATTTTAATGAAAGGGCTGAAAAGGAAATTGCACAACGTTTGGATGAATCATAAATAAAATGTAAATATATGCTATTATGTACTATTTAGTTGTTGATCAATAAAGTCTTCAATAGTTTTAAACAAATTCATTTAATTATATGGTTTTTAGTTAAAAATTATAGGCGATATTTTTTTCTGGGACAAGCTTTATAATTAATCACCCTTGACTAGCTAATAATGTACTACCGTTATCATTAATGAATATTTAGTAGATTGTCAGTTACTAATCATTCACAATCATTATTATTATTGTTTTTACCCAAATATTTAAAAAAATAACAATGTACTTACATTGATGATAATGTCCACGGCGACACCAGCTCCAGCTGCTCCAAGCTCTGGATGGCGGCAGCTCCAATGACACCAGCTGCTTCAACATCTTGATGATGTCCCTATAAACATAAAAACAATGTATTAGTAACATAGCATAGCACCCTTCATCATGTTTATTTTAAGTTTCATAATCATCATAACTTTTGAGAGTGAGTATACTAGAAATAGTAAAAGGAAACCTACATTTAGTCATTTAAAAGATACACTCATTGTTTAAAAAGTAATTTAATTAAAAAATAATTTAATTTATTTAGCAGCGCGTAAGTCTTGTACTAATCGAGATATTTTAAAAGTACAAAGAAACAAAAAATATAGCCTCAAAAATATAAATAAAAAATCATCTCACCTGTTTGGCGGTTTCACTGTGCATCTACAACCTGGTGCACCAGGTCCACAAGTTGGTTTTGTCGTTGATTTGTGGTGATTGTAAACATTGTCTTTCATAATAATTGGTTTTAAAGTCGACAAATGTTGTTTTCATTCTCTGACATCTGTCTATGGTTTGTGCATGAAATACATACCTAAAAACGACATTGGCGCATTAGAAATTAATTTAAATTCAAACTTACTTATTCTACTACATTTTGTTGCTAATTAACAATATTTTAGTTTAAAATCACATCATTTCACAAACGTAGTTTACTTGTCAAATATCAGTTTCTGACAACTAACAGACTACTGCCACCTATTCATAAAACGTTGAACTGTATCAGTGGCGCAGTATGCATCCAAATTATTGGGTGTTTATATTATAAAAATAATTTGATTTCAAATCAATAAAAACTACTCTATATTATTTATTAATAATTATTATTAACGTTCATAACATATTTTTTAATTATAAACAGCATTTAACCCCGAAAACTAATATTTTAATGTACTTGCCCCCAAAGTAGTCTACGGATTTTTTTACCCGTCTATAATTGATTGCAGGTGTGCCAAAATTAATTTAGTGATAAATAAATTCTCTACTTTTGATATTTATATTTGAATTCAAAATGACTGATTGAAAAACTATTAAACTTATTTTAAAATAAATATGTAGATAATTTAAACGTAAAATAATTAAAATAAAATAATTTTGTGCTTCAATTAATTTAATTAAACGTGAAAAGTTTTTCATATAAAATTCACGAGATTTTGTAAAGAATATTTTAGACTATTTCAAGTTCATGAATGAAACAAACTGTAAAGGGGGTTCAGTATGCTCATGCTTAATCTGCAATTGCAGATTTTGGGCAATTACAATCCATCATATTAGTATTTTAATTAACAAATATATAAGTGTTTGGTTAATGACTGAAAATATGTTTACAAGTTAATTGAAGCAAGAGACAATTAATGTTTTACGTAATTTATCAAATCAAAAATACTTCTAGAAGAATATGTAATCGTCCAACTAAATTATTTAGGCCAAGGGCTCAATTAAATGGCTTTTACACAGATGTACGCGGAACGTAGGTTTATATTGAAACTAATTCACTCATCAGATTCATCGAAGAATCATTTTCATAATAAAAATATGATTAAATATAGTTGAAAACATGGAGAATTCAAAATTTAAAACCAATTTCAATTATCGTGACTAATTTAAAAGTTATAGCCGTTTAAAAAATTGTTTACTTGTACAAGTTACAGCCATTTTATAATTTACAGTAAATTTAAATTTTAAAAGATACACTCACCTGCAAAAGTACTGGAAGTGAAGCGTCCGGACACGCCATCAAACATCAAGTCTCCGGGGCCATCATCTCCTCCAGCTCGGCTTCCTGGTGCTCCAGATTCTCCGTCAACTTCTTGCAGCTGTCCAAAGTCACCTGAATGAGCACAGAGAGGGTGTCAAACATATCAAGTCTCTTGTGTTACGATGTTGTAATTAATTAATTAATTGAATGTATAATTACATCACCACACCTTTTACCCATTATTGGGTCAAATCACAGCCACCACAGATGTAGGTCATTGTTTTAAATGATGATAAATACGTACAACCCAATTTAAATATTGTAAAGAAAACTTTTAAAACTCTTATATATTTTAAATATTGGAAATAATTACCCAAAAAGGTAAAAGTATTTGTGAACTTTATTTACAAAATACACGGACTGCTCGTGATAGAAATATAGTTGCTCACCTTTGATACTAATCACTAGCACTAACAACTCACTAGCACAACGTGTCACTAACTAACAACTAACTAGCACGTGATGATGTTCAAGCGACCAGCTCTGGGCAGCGGTTTGTTTGCAAGTGCGGAGCTCGAGCTCGTTGCATGATGACTCGCCCGACTAATTAATTGATGACACAACTCAATACATTCAAACTTACACAACATGTCTACATTTCAAATTAAATATTTCTCATTTTACTTTTTTCATTAATTATTATAAATTATTATTGTTATATATTTTTTATAAAAGTAAACAAATTTAAAACGTGAAACGTTTATACGTGAATAATGTCCCAGTAATGGGTAAAAGGCGTGATTTGTTTTATAAATAAGTTTCTCACCAATGCCAGAACATTTCCGTCTGATTCCATTCTCTTCTCTTGCTGCCGACATGAAGAATAGGTTTGTGAAGAGCGATCGTCGTCGACACCATCACCACGGTGTTTGCTGTCTGAGTCAACACCAGCGCTCCAAGTATTTCTAATGATTTGGTTAAAATATCGATCGGTACCAATTCCTAATCAGCGCAGGAATGCAATAAGAGCAGGACAGCTGCTCTCTGGCGAAGCTCATTCTGTTTAAATTCCTCGACTCCGGTTCTGCAGGTTCCAATCTCTTCTCTCCACGGAGGGTTTCATGTCGTTGTGGATGAGTATCCAGTGCTCGCATTTCTCTCCGATTACGCCTGGAACAAACAATAAACACTTACTATTAATTGTAATTGCTAATTACCGCTAACTTTTGTTTAGCTAATCGATAATAAACATGGCTTCCTTCCTCCTAGGTGCCTCCCCCTCATTCCCCTCATTCACCAGCACTCAATTCAATACAATGACCGCTAGTCTATTCAGGGAGATTCATTTTCATTATTTTAGGACAGAACATTTATTTATATCCAACTTTAACTTGAAATATTTTTGACCAAAATAATTCCGGAAGGTTTAACAATTAAAAATATAGTTAACTACCCTTCATAATAACTGACACTAGCTAACAATTTACTAGCGTTATCATTAACAAATATCTAGTTACTATTCATCATTATTATTTTAAACTGAATATGAATTTATTTCACAAATTCTCAAATAAATATTAAACAAATAATTAAAAAATAACAATGTTCTTACATTATTGATGTTGAGAGCAGCAGATTTAATATTCAAACTCGTCTTCGCTGATGCCTCCGGGGTGTAGATACACGCTGAGGATGCTTGCAGGTCCCGTGAAGTCCCTATAAACATAAAAACAATATATTAGTAACACACTTCATAACATTTATTAAAGTTAATAATGATAACAGAGAAAACAATTAATAGAATAGCTCTAAAATGCTTTAAAAAAAGAACCTACCATTTAGAAGGCTTTCGAATGCCATCACCAACTACAAAATGGCTGAATTGAGTAAATATTATTAAGACTGTATTTGTAAACGCTGCTTGTTGAGTGCAGGTGAACTTGAATACGCACAGACTTGTTTTAATTATTGTTTCAGCTGCCATCAAATCAATACTTTTATCAATTTAAATATATAGAAAGCAAATGATAATAAATAACATGAACACGTATTTAGCCATTAACAATATTTGAATTAAATTTTTATAAATGAAAATTGAGAAAGATACTCAAAATGAATAGAATATTGTTTTGAAATAATAATAACAATTGGCAAAACCAACTAGTTAAATACATTATTAAGATGTCGTAACACTTGTAGCTGTTATGTATTACAAAGTACATTTTACACTATTTTTAAGTACAAATATCTATCGAAAATATTAGAATAATGTTCTCGGGTGAAATTTGTATCAAAATCGTTAGAATAACATCTATACTTACGAAAAGCACTATATTTTATTAATATTTATTGATATTTTCACTTAAAACCACTAATTTTCTAGCAGCACATCTAGCTACCACGCTTGCAAGTTATGAACTGTGAAGTCGACGCAGCGCCAGCGACCTTCCGCGCAAACCAGTGCACATCAAAATGTCTTGGAGTGTATTTTATGTATAAAAATTATAATTTATTGAAAATGACATATATTTAATAACATTAATTCAAAAATTGTTTTTTTAATTAGTGTTTATGAATTTCATCAGTAATTAAAATATTTAAATACAGAAATAAGTATGTAAACATTGAATTTAAAGAAAACTAGTACTTAAAATATGATTAAATTTACAACATAGAAATAGGGAAACAATTCTTGAATTTCTATCGTACTTTAATAAAAAAAAATCAAAATAATAAATTTAATAGGGATTGTTTTATCGGGATCTATTGCTAGGTATAAGTATGTCCATAACGCCTCATTTCAACTAACTTTTCACATGTTTGTTGATAGTTTATTGAAGTAAACGTAATTGTTTATATGTGTAAGAAGTTTCATAGCTGAGAATTAAATAGGGGTGGTTTTAACGAAATCTATAGCTAGGTATAAATGTATCCATAACACCTCATTTAACTAAAATTTCACTTTTCTGTTCATTACTTATTGTAGTACATGTAATTGTTTATATGTGTACGAAAGGTTACGGAAAAACTGTCGTTCATATTTTCTCTCAAAAAATTAATAAAATTAGCCAAATTTACAAACAAAACTATTGGCAGTTGAAATTTTCAATTCTCTTCAAATTTAAAAGATACACTCCATTTAAATATTTTACCCAAATCATTTTAAAAGGGAATCATTTAAATGAGCACCGAAATCATTTTATCAATAAAAACTGTGTTGCTCTGACCAGAAATAAATCAATGAAAACTAAAAATAATAAACGATCTTAAAATATAATTTTTATATCTACGAATAGTAAATAAGCTACCCGGATTAAATTAAATGGTAATAGCAAAAATAAATATTTGGTGTTGAAATTAAAAAACAGATTAGCAGACTCTAGTTATTTGGGTGAACCAATTATGAATAATTTAGGGCTGAAATTTTGGTGCTCAATTAAATAAAACCCATTTAAAAATAATAATTTTCTTACATTGGATGTTGCGAGCAGCGGACTTGACGACATTCTGCGTTAACTTTGAAGAGATGTTCGCTCAGATGATGATGTCCACGATGATACAGAACACCAGCTGCAGAAGACCTTGGTTTTCTTCGATGCCACAACTAACAAACACAACAACAAATAATTAGAAACAATTACTAATAATATTTTGAAAATAGTAATTGAAATTGATTTCCTCGATTTACGAGCTCATGTTTTTAGTAACCTCAAGGGGTAGTTTGATACCGGATAATTAAGTACACATTGCCGGTGAACATGGAAAAATAATGCGTATTCCTCCCCAAATTATTTTAGAGGAAATTGTTTCAAGCAGGGTTCGAAGATATATATCGATCGATATATATCATGATATTTATTTTGATATATATCGTCATATTTTTGCAATGATATATATCCATTATATAAAAATATCAAATAGTTTTTGAGATATAGCCTCCGGAGAAGTGAAATTTTTCGAATTTTTCAGTTTTTCTACTATTCCGAGGCTATATCTCAAAAACTAAATGTGATATGAAAACGCGCTCAACGGCATTAATTTTCTCGTGCTTCAGTTAACTTATAAACATAGTTTCAGCGATTTTTATTTTTTTTTCTATTTTCCGCCAAAAAAAATCGCAAAAAGTGGTTTTTTAACATTTTCTCGAAAACCAGAAGTCATATGCATTTGAAGATTGCACCACTGGATTCAGTGGGCCAAAATACATATGTATGTAAATTTTCGTTTTAATAATCTTACGATTAAGGATTTTTGGTAAAATTGAATTAAAATCTGAAAAAACCTTAGGAAATAATTAAAAATATTAAATTGCATAAAATTGTATGAAAATTTGCTTACAAGTCAATTCGGACACGGGGAATTCAACGCCGTTGAGCGCATTTCCATATCTTGTTTAGTTTTTGAGATATAGCCTCCGGAAAAGTGAAATTTTTCGAATTTTTCAGTTTTTCTAAATGTGTACAAAAACTAAAATTAAAAAATAAATATCCAAAAAGTGATATTTATCTGATATATATCTTATATATCTGATATTTTGATATTTATTATAAATATCATGATATTTACGAACCCTGGTTTCAAGTAAATGTTGTAGATCATACAAATCTGTATTTAAATCAATAAACAATATTAATTTCGCATGCTTTATATAACTGCAAAAACTAGTTCTCTTTTCAATATAAATTATTTGAAATAATTAAATATTAATTCTGTCTGTTTTCTCAACGTTTCAAATTTACATATTGTAAAGAAACCTTTTTAGAACTCATTTGTTAAATATTGGAAACAATTTATTTATATTCAACTTTTACTTCAAACATTAATAATTTTGGAAGACTTAATAATATAGTTAATTACCCTTAATACTAACAGACAATTTCAGGGTGGCGATTCAAGTAACATTAATAAATTCCCTGACTTTTCCCTGACTTATCCCTGACTAAGTAAAAAAATTCCCTGACTTCTAGAATATTGACTTATTTATGAATTTATGGTTACATTTCATATATTATATCATATATTGTAATATAATTGTTTTTTTTTTATTAAATTTATAGTAAAAGCAAAATCAATTCTTTTCTAAACAGGCAAAGACACAACCTTAAATATTGCATACAGAAAAAACATAGCGCGATAGAAACGTTAGACAAAACAAAACAGTTTTCAATTAGTAAACATCCTTCGATTATAATTTCATAGATGGCGGTTCTCACTCTTAAGAAGCAATAAAGGGTATTTGTTGCCAATAAAGGTATACTATCTATCTAATAAAGGGTATTCTGCCAATAAAATCTAAAAATAACTAAATACATTTTGAAATAAAAGTTTGTAGTTATTTACCTAAAATTAAATTAAAAAATTTAAAGAACAAAAAACTTTTTTCCTTGACATGGAATAAAATTCCCTGACTTTTCCAGAAATATAAAATTCCCTGACTTTTCCCGGTTTTCCAGGTTAGTCGCCACCCTGAATTTGTCACCAGCTAATAATTTACTAGAGTTATCATTAAAAAATATCTAGTGGATTGTCAGTTACTATTTACTATAATTATTTTAAAATGAAAATGAGTTTATTTTATAAATGCTCAACTAGATATTAAACAAATAATAAATGTTTACCTTGAAACATGCAAATCAACACTTCAAATATCATTTTACTTTAATATTATTATAAATAATTATTGTTATTGTGATATTTGTATTTATAAACACAAAAGTAAAATAATAACTTTGAAATATTGTATCGTTCATGCGCCAGATGTACCTACGTACGGAAAGTATGTCAATGCCGTGTCTCAATTAAATTGTAAACAAATTATTCAGAATTTCTTTTCTTATTTGTAACAAATTTGTACAACTCCTAACTTTGTGCAAATTTGCATCTGAGTTATTTTCATGGACTACATAATTTTTAAACTAATTGAAAAACATAAATAAATGATATTATCACATATCTTACTAATAGAGATATTTTAAAAGTACAAAGAAACAAAAAATAAAGCCTCAAAAATATAAATCAAATTCCATCTCACCTGTTTTGAGCTTTCAATTTGCCAAAGAGCTTTCTAAAACCTGGTGCACGAGGTCCTCAAGTGCTCTTTTTTCTCCTTGGTTTTGTCGGCGATTGTAAACATTAGTCTTTCATAATAATTCGTATTAAAGTTGATAAATATTGTTTTCATTCCCTGACATATGTCAATGGTTTGTGCATGACATCCATACCTAAAAACGACATTGGCACATTATAAATTAATTCAAGTTTCAATAATTTATTTTTTAATTAACAAATATATAAGTGTATGGTTAATGGCTGAAAATATGTTTACAAGTTAATTGAAGCACGAGAAAATTAATTCCGTTGAGCGCAACTTCATATGTCGTCGTTTAGTTTTTAAGATTTACCCTCAAGAAAGTTGAAAATCTGAAGAAAATAAGAAATTTCGCTTTTCCAAAAGCTATATCTTAAAAACTATCCGATTTTACGCAATGTACATCAAAAATACTTATACGAGAATATGTAATCGTCCAACAAAATTATTTAGGGCAAGGACTCAATTAAATGGCTTTTACACAGATGTACGCGGAACGTAGGTTTATATTGAAACCAATCCATTCATCAGATTTATCAAAGAACCAATCTTTAACAAACATTTTCATAATAAAAATATGAATAAATATAGTTCAAAAGATGGAGAATTCAAAATTTAAAACCAATTTCAATTATCTTTACTAGTTTAAAAAATGTTCAATTCTACATGTTTCAGCCGACATTTTATTATTTCTCTCAGAAAAACAATAAAATTAACCATATTTACAGCCAATTTAAATTTTAAAAGATACACTCACTTGTAAAAGTAATGGAAGTGAAACGTCCAGACACGCCATCAAACGTCAAGTCCCCGGGGCCATCATCTCCATTGCTGGTTCCTCCAGCTCGGTTTTCTCGTACATCAGATTCTCGGTAGACTTCTTGCAGCTGTCCAAAGTCACCTAAATTAACACAGAGCAAGTGTCAAACATATCGAGTTTTTAAAAAACCAGTCGAGTAGAAATACATTTAAAAAAGTAATGTCTCTTGTGTTAGCATGGTGTAATTAATTAATTAATTAATTGAAAGTATAATTATATCATCACATCTTTTATCCATTATTGGGTTGTTAGTGGTGAAATTTGTAGGTCATTGTTTTCAATGATGATAAATAGGTACACTCTAATTTAAATATTGTTAAGAAAACTTTGAAAAGTCTTATATATTTTAAATATTGGAAACAATTACCCAAAAGGGTACAAGTATTTGATTAACTTTATTTACAAAATACAATGACCGCTAGTAAAAAGAAAAATACTTGTAATAAAAGTGATAGAAATATAATTGCTCACCCTTAATATTAACTGATAATGTATGAAAACGTTTCACTAGCACTAACAACTTACTAGCAAGAGATATGGTATGAACACCAGCTCTGCTTGTTTGCAAGTGCGGAGCTCGAGCTCGTTGCATGATGACTCGGCCGACTAATTCATTACACAACTTATAACCTTTGTGTTACCTTGAAACATACACATGATATTTACATTTCAAATAAAATATTTCTCATTTTACTTTTTTAATTAATTATTATAAATGATTATTGTTATATTTTTACTTCCTTGTACGAAGTAAAGGAAGTATTGTAATCGCGAAAATTTTCGGTTCTCAGATTTCAACGGAAATAGGTGTTTTGGCCCTCCCTGAATCCATTTTGACTAATTTCGTCATGCCGTCTGTACGTACGTATGTACGTACGTACGTATGTGCGTACGTACGTACGTACGTATCTCGCATAACTCAAAAACGGTAAGCCGTAGAAAATTTAAACTTTATATTTAGGACTGTTATAACATCTAGTTGTGCACCTCCCTTTTTGGCCATTATACAACTACCGGAAGTGGTACTTTACTTGAAGCCTATAATAGATTTTCATGAAAAACTATATTCAAATATAATTTAAAACTTTCCAAATTTGGTATATAAGACTACTATATCAATGGAAATAACATAATAGATTTTGGTTAAAATAGACTAACCGGAAGTGACACATTACATGAAGCTGCTAACAGTTTTCCTTGAAAAAAATGGTATTATTTTAATTTTAGAAATAAATGCTGCAAATAAAAGTTTTAGAGAATTAAATTCTGCGTCTAGCACATTAAGAATTTTTAAATTAGCTTTTTGCATAAACGAGATATCTAAATTTAAATATTATATATTTTTTTATTTTAAAAAAAATTAAGTTTGCTATGGATTAGAACAAAAAATAAAAGATTTAATATCAAATATGTGCAATTAAAAAAATATCTATAGTTTAATACGGGTACAAGGAAGTCATGTGGTGTCCACATCAGATATTTTATAAAAGTAAACAAATTTAAAACGTGAAATGTTTATATGTGAATAATTTCTTTTTTGCTCATTTCCCAGTGATGGGTAAAAGGCGTGATTTTATTTATAAATAACATTCTCACCAATGCCAGAACATTTTCGTGCACGGAGTTTCCGTCGGATTCCGACTCCAAGTCGCAGTTGAACACGCACTGGAGCATTGATAATAAACAGCGCCACATAGTGCAAATGTTTCTGATCTGCCACGTAGAAGAAGAGCAATCCATTCTCTTCTCTTCCGACATGAAGAGTAGGTTTCTGGAAAGCGATCGTCGTCTCCACCATCACCTGTCTGAAATGAAAATACATATTATTTATTTATCTAAGGCAACACCAGCACTCCAAGTATTTCTAATGATTTGTTTACAGTATCTATCGATACTAATGCGTCACTAATTCCCACGCTAAACTAACAATCGCATTCGTAAGCCAATTAGCGCAGGAGTGCAATAAGAGCTTGACAGCTGCTGCAAGCTTTCAATGACTAATTGAAAAACAGAAGAACCACTCTCTTTGACAAAATGTATTTAAAGAAAAGTACCTGGACGTGCTTCAGTAGTAAGTTGTACATGTCGCCGTAGAGGCACCTCGCTTGCATTTCTATAGCTAGCTGTCTGGCGAAGCTCATTCTGTTTAAATTCCTCGACTCCTGTTCTGCAGGTTCCAATAGAGAACTCTTCAACGGCTTGGATGAGTACGCAGCGGTAGGGACAGTGGTCACATTTCTCTCCGATTACGCCTGGAAGAAAGAATAAATAGTTACCTTTGATCCCTTCTGGCTGGTATCAACGCTAAAACAGTACAACACAGCGCCAGTAACTTGTTCAAACAATATTGTGTAAATGATTTTAATACTAAACACAAAATGAAGCACAAATCCTTCTAAACAGCTAAACTATTTATAACTATGAGCTCTCAAAAGAAAAATTACTTACAAAGATACAAGTATGAATATAAACAAAGTTACAAATATATTACAAATCTACTGTCAATGAATGCAAAGCAAAATTTGAGAACTAACAAAATCTTTGATTGAATTTACGCAAAGCAGGGAGGAAGAGAAGGATCAAAGGGGGTGATAAGATGAAGGTGATTTGCAGAAAACGGGCTTTCGCGACGGATGATGCGAAAGCATCAAGAACACCAGAGCCCCAGAGTTTCAGTAACTAGTGTTGGCTGTGAATTATCCCAAACTAATTAACTATACTAAAAATTCAAGCCAACCAAACAAACTATTAACTAAAACACTTAAACTACAACGCTACTGAAACTCTTCGTCTCACCCGGTCGTAAACTAACCTGCAAAAAGTGCTACGGCACAAGACTTACTCCGGGATCGTCCAAAAAGTCTAAGTCCAGTCGTCTGTCACAGGCACACGCACATCCACTCGATGAATGATGACATTGAGATGAACAGAGCCGCCGTTAAGAAATAAATCGCTGTCGATTACGGTGCTCACAACACAAATGATTTATAACCCAAATTTACAGATTTAATAACAAATTAACCTCCCAAAATTTTAATCGGTGTAAAATAATTATTTGCCGTGATAGGTGAGAATCCAAACAAAAAGAAATGAATTTAGAAACCGGAATGCTAAAACGAAACTCACGGTACCAGTAACAAAAATTATGCTATTGCTCCCAGACCGCGATGCCGGGTCCACGTGGGAAACGGACATCTGTTTTCACAGACACGCTAACTAGATTGAGCATAAACAACCAAACACGTTGTAATATGATAAAATAATCTAGAATACTACTTACTTAGGATGTTAGTTCAACGCAGAATACATAATCAACGATTATAAAATTTAAATGTCGTTCAAGTAAAGCAAATTCCACAGCGGTAACAGAAAACACGTGTAGCCTCATTGACCATGACCGCTTCCGCTGCGCAACGCCACACAGCGCGGAACGGCTGTCAGCACAAGTTGCACAAAAATACGCGCGAAGAAGAATTGAACGTTACAAGACACAATCGTATTTTATTGAAACCGCTAACTTTTGTTTAGCTAATCGATAATAAATATGGCTTCCTACCTTCCAGTAGCAGTCGAATCCACAGGAAACGCATCATCCACCTGGTGCACAACTATCCTGTGACACTGACCCACTGGTCGGTGGACAACAGCCGACGCCAGCGGTGAAGCTGAAAATAAACAAGACATGTTCCATCTTAACAATTTCTATTCTACAGGCTGGTGACTCGCTCAGCCGGTCATAGGACTTTCACATGGGAAATCAATTTATTGCAATTTCCTGCATCCCTAATTTTTTTAAGCAAAAACGCTTCAAATAAAAGTTTTAGGGCATCAAACAGAATTACTTTTACGTGCTCTGTAACGACAGAAATTAAATATAAAAATGTCAAAAATATTGATAGCTATGGAATTGAACAAAAAAAAAATAAAAATGCTTGACGTTTTATCTGTCAATACATCAACGTTTGACGTTGTGACAGATAAAATGTCAACGTTTGGAGAAATATGGCTTACACAATCAGCAAAAAAATCAATTTTTAAAATTGTACTATAGTGGATATAGCATTATCAGGGAAAAATACTTCAAGTAAATGTGACGGAGAATTAAAAAATTAAGACGATTTATTTGAAACCTTAGGAAATAATTAAAAAATTAAAATTGCTTAAAATTGCATGAAAATTTGCTTACAAGTCAATTCGGACACGGGGAATTCAATGCCGTTGAGCGCATTTTCATATCTTGTTTAATTTTTGAGATATACGCTCCGGAAAGATAAATCTGTAATTTTCTTCAGATTTTCTACTTTTCCTCGGCTATATCTTAAAAACTAAACTTTAGGAAATTGTATTTGTAATTAAATGCATTTGAATTTTATGAGTATTTAAGATATTTAAACAAAAATATAAGTACGTAAACATTAAATTTATATGAAAACTAGTACTTTAAATATTATTAAATTCACAACATAAAATTAGGCAAATAATTCTTGATTGTTTTTCCGATTTTTTTTTGAAATTAAAAAAAAATTAAATAAATAAATAAAAGTGAACTAAAGCACGAGACATTCATTTAAATGAAGCACAACTTCATGTATCTGGCAACTGACTTCACAGCGAGCATTTAGCCTGGATGCCGTGAGATTCAAGGGGCTGGGGGGTCAGGAACTGTTTGTGACGTCACGACGCCGTCCAAGTTTGTTACTTAGGACGTCGTGTTCAGCGTATATATGTACATACTATCTGTTGTAATAAAATAGTTTTCAAGAGATGTCTAGAATTTAAATATTACTACCTATTTGAAAAATATTATTTGTAAATTAAAATAAATTAATTACTAAAAACTGTAGCATTTGTTGTAAGCATCATATTAATATATAAGTTTAATGAAAGTTTAAGTAATTTTTCTTTTCATAAAAAAATATATGAACTTATGGTTATTTGCAATTATTTTTAAATTATTATTTAATGTTTGTTATAAACAAATTTTTCTTATTATTTAGCTTTTGTATAATCCCGAGACTATCTTAAAAACTAAACTAAATAAATAAAACAAATATATCATCACGTCTTTTATCCATTACTGGGTGTGGCACTCTGTCTTAGCAGATCTCGGTAAGTGATATATTTTTTCGCGTGAAGCACGGGTACCGACCGTCAAATTACGGATCCCAAAGATGTTAGTAGGGTAGATTTAATTTCATGAAAATTATTTGTTTTCACCAAATTAAAATCTACCCCTGTGGCTCCTCCTCCACTAACATCTTTGGAGGCCGTGATTTGACGGCTGGTAGCCGCACTTCACGCGGAGAAATGTATCACTTACTGAGATCTGCTCCGGCAGAGTGCCACACCCAGTAATGGGTAAAAAGTGTGATGAGAAATAAATAAATAAAATAAATATATCATCACGCCTTTGAACCATTACTGGGTGTGGCACTCTGCCGGAGCAGATCTCAGTAAGTAATATATTTGTTCGTGTGAAGTGCGATTACCAGCCGTCAAATAACGGCCCCCAAATATGTTAGTGAAGGGAGAGCCACATAGGTAGATTTTAATTTGGTGAAAAACAAACAATTTTCACCAAATTAAATCTACCCTTGTGGTTGATGAGTACAAGGCGTGATGATATATTTATATTTATTTATTTATTAATTTTAAATAAAAATACTGTTTTACAATAACTAGCTTTTAATGATACGTCATCCTAATGGAAGTAATTTTTGTTCGCTGTTGACATTTGATGGGTTAAATAAATAATTATATATTATTACTCCATTTACCTATATCTGGGTGTAGCACTCTGATACTTGGTAAGTTATATATTTTGCGGGTGAAATGCAGTTCCCAGCCGTCGGATCACGGCCCCCAAAGGGGTAATTTTAATGCATTGGCGAGGCCGTGGCGTGCAACCTAATACATTTATTTATTAAAACATAAATCATTTAAACTTACTAATTTGACGTCTTGTAACCGCCCAAATATCTGCAATTGCATATTAGGAATATGTAGAAATGCATACTAAACCATTTCAAGTTTGTTTCATTCATTTATAACAATTATTACAGGCGTAATTAAATTTTAAAAATTGCAGTTAATATTTTTGAAACAGATAGTAATATTTTATATAATTAAAATAATATTTATTACAATTCTAGTCACCTCACGAAACCTAAATTATTACAATAGATAGTATGTACTTGTAATCGCGAAACGCGATTTCCTCCTAAGGAACAAGTTCGAACGGCGCCGTGACGTCACTCGAACTCACAATTCGGCGATCAGCAACAAAATTTCTTTCCTGCTGAGCCCCTTGAATCTCTGTGCGTATGCAATCCCGTTACATTCGGGCTCATTGCGGGCATGTATACCTCTCTACCTGCTGTGGAGTTGGTTGCCTACTTTAATTCCTTAAATATGAATAAACTTAGAATATTATAATAAAACTGGTTTAATATTTTTTTGTTAAATTATATCGTTATTTGTAGCTTTAAAAATAACGATTAAAATTAGGGTTAATGTTTTTCTAAACCGATTTATGCCCTGGATTTTAAATTTTAATTTTAATTTCAAATTCGAGCCTAAATAAAAACAATAATAATTCGATCTTTAATTACAAACTAACCGTTAATTATTATCAGTCAATTTATATAATTTTGCATTCTGCAATTGCAAAATTTGCAAGTATTTTAAAATAAGAATATGGAATGTAATTTGCAGAAAAAAAGTTGGCAGTTTTTTACAAATTAATTAATAATAATTAACATATTCAATTCAAATGGGGTAGGTGGCTTAGTGGTGGATCTTGAGAACTCTGGTTCGATCCCCACAGCCGACAAACAATTTTCACCAATTTAAATCTACCCCTGTGGCTCTCGCACAACTAATATCTTTGGGGACAAAATAAAATAAAAAGTTATATGGGACGGTCACCCATCCAACATGTACCCTCTGTCAATGTTGCTTAACTACCGTGATCGCCCGGCGACGCCTTTAACCGCTCGGCCACGGCAATATCATGTTTACATTTCTAAAAGAAAAATAATTACATATTAAAAAAGTAAATATTTGCTTTATAAATACTTCAATAAATATAGTAAAATAGTAATCAATACAAACATATTAATAGTTTTAATTTAAATATCAAATTTATTCTATGTAATAATATATAATAGTTTCAATTATCCATGAACAGAGGGCTTCGTGCAACTAGTTTAAAAAGTTAACACTAGAGAAAAACAAGCGAGTAGCGACTTGCATGTAGTTCATAAATTAACCACCAAAATATATTAAAAGAATAAATATTTACTTTATAAATACTTCAATAAATATAGTAAAATATTAATCAATACAAATATATTGATAGTTTTAATTTAAATATCAAATTTATTCTATGTAATAATATGTAATAGTTTCTATTATCCATGAAAAGAGGGCTACGTGCAACTAGTTTAAAAAGTTAACACTAGAGAAAAACAAGCGAGTAGCGACTTGCATGTAGTTCATAAATTAACCACCAAAATATATTAAAAGAATAAATATTTACTTTATAAATACTTCAATAAATATAGTAAAATATTAATCAATACAAACATATTGATAGTTTTAATTTAAATATCAAATTTATTCTATGTAATAAGGGTGACACTGCAACAGCCGAATCTATTGCAACAGATTCTAATTGAACAGAATCTACTGCAGCCGATTCTACAAATCCCGAAAATTTTAAATGTGGCGCTCTGTCTACATCGCCCGATTCTACAAAAACCGAAAAGTGGGCGTGGCTAAATTTATGTCCGCGTCAGCCGAAAGTAGTCTGAACCGATAGTAGTTCCAGCCTAATGCTATGTGTGAAACCTTACCGATAGATGACAGCATAAAATAGTTGTTGCTGCTCGTCACTAGATATCAAACTGAGCATTTACCAACATTTTATTACCGACTTGAATGCCAAAATATAAATATACGACATACGTTTTAACTGTCAAAATGACAATTCATATGTCAACATTATAACTTTGCAATGAAATACAATGCCAATTTTTAAATAATAGAAAAAAGTAAACAGGGTTAGCGTTCAATTTAAAATATTTCGTATATTAAGTTTTCTGCACGGTCATGAATTTAAATAAAATTAAGGTTAGTATATGTATTCATGGAAATGTTTTGTATATAAATGATCAAACTTTATTATAAGTCTACTTTGTAGGGATGTTCTGGTCGAGAGAATTGGACTGCTGAAACGTTTATTCGAAGGTTTCCTACAGCATATGTCAAATTCATAAAAGTCCTAGAAATCATACAAAAATAAAGTTGATTGGAATAAAAATAAGATGCATTGGTAATATTTGTGCGTAAATGATCTATATTTATGATGTTTTTACTTTATAGACATTATCCGGTGAAAAGAATTGGACTAGAGAATAGATATTTTGCCAATATCATCAAATAAAAAAAAAGGAAAAAATTGGTATTATTCTTTATTGTGTATATTAAAAGTATTAAATCTATACATAATATATACAACTACAATATTCTGCTTAAAAATATGAAACAATAAGTCTTAATCGTTTCTGTGGAGATAAATTTCAAGATGAAAAGATCAGATTTGTGATTTATTATGCATGATTAAGAAATGAATGCACACGTTGAAGAAATTTGTGCCAACACCGACAATATGTAGATCGTCGTTTTTTGTAGAAAATTAATGAATTGTAACAAGAGTTATTGTCACATGATACTGTAGCAAGTGTAGTACAATATTAAATGTGAAGATAACGAAATCACCACCGGACCCAAATATATGGATGAAAGATTATGAAGCAATTGCAATTTATTAGCATTGGATCAACATAAATCAGTGTGATGGCAATGGACTGAATACAATTTAACTACTGTTAATTAAAAATTGCATAATTTGTTTACTTTGTACTTTGAAATATGTGTTTGTTAATTATTTATTTTAATTTGTTTCGATGAAGATATACGATGATTATATCAAAACTGCGACATTAAAATAAAAATTGCATGTTGTAAACAAAACCAAATTTCCTTACGCGAATTAAAGATATTGTGGTCAGAAACAATAAAAAAGAATGTCTCAACTGAAACTAAATGAAAGTATCTCAGAAAACTGGGTTACAAATTTTATAAGATATGTTAATGTATTTTTATCTTAATTTAAATAGAAATTTAAATTTATCTCGTACATCAGGCTAAAGAAACACCATTATTGACCACTTCTCCAAAACAAAACCGATTAAAATTGGATACAGAGACAATGGAATATTATATTATTCAGTGGCGAAACCAAATTTGACATGTATGTCGGTGATATGCGGTTAAAAGTTATACGAATCAAGTTTGAAGCTTATCATAAAGATTATTTAAAAAGGACTGTAAAATTTTCTGCTATGTTATGGTATAGTGTTGCATATCTTCGAAAGGTGTCGGAAAATTAAGTAAATTTTCAAAACTATATAGATATTTTGAGAAACAATCTAATCCCATCTGTCATGTCAAATTATAATAGCGAATGGACTTTTCAATAAGATGTCATACGGCTAAAATTACTAAAAAAATGGTATTAATGTTTTTAACTGGCCATCCAGTAGTCCGGATATCAATCTTATTGAAAGTCTATGGGGAATCATGAAAAGAAAATTACAGACTGATCGCCAAAGAACTGTTGATGGATTGAAGTAAAAAATTATTGAGATTTGGAATTCCATAACACAGGAAGAATGTAAAAAGTGAATAAATACAATGCAAACTAGGATAAATGCAGTTATTAAAGTGAAAGGTGATGTTACATAGTATTACTATGTCTTATTATAAGGTATGTCCGAAGATTTAGTTGACAGGAAATTTGTGTATATATTTTTTAATAAATACTTAAAATTAAAACAAAACGCTCAACATTGAAATATTGTCTTAAAAGTAAGCTTGTAAGTGTTAGTATTTAAAATTATTAATATAACTTTTTTTATTTATTATGTATAACACAGATACAATTATTTGAGGAAAAAAGTAAGTGTCCGAACCTATAGTTGTCGGGGCTCGTAAACGAGTTTATAATTTTTATTGATGTTAGTTAACATATACTTAACAATCAATTAATAAATCGTACATAAGTTAATCAATTTATTTACAGAAAGTATTATAAATGTAGGTTTATCTAGTATAAAACGTAAAAATATAGTCAAAAATAAATGAAACAATACTTTAAAAAAAAGAGTGACAACCAACATACAACAAGCAGCCTGAAATTTAAATAAAAAATGGTAAGTATGATTGGTACTTTATATTTCAGCAATAATTACAATTAATTGCTATTGCTCGGGCTGCTTTTATAAAAATGAACGGATTTTAAGATTATGTGTATTGCGGGTTGTCGTGAATTAAGTAAAAGTATTGTTATGAAACCATATTAAAGTATACTCAAATATAGGAGTAGGTACTATAAATTATTAACACATATTTTAATTAAAGAACTTCAACAACAAACTATTTTCTCATGTTTCCAATATCCTACATAATCATTCATTTAGTTGTATCATATATTTATTTACAAAATAGTAAGATAAAGGAATATACTTTACAATTCTGCTAAAACTTTATTTCGGATATACAATTCGCTTTCTTCTAGACTGAGTTATTCAGATTTTCTTATTTGCAATTTTAAAACGGAATAAACCAAATCTTTTACAATCATTACTTTTAAATTGTGGTAATTTCTATATGACGAGCGGACATTTTATCGGTAGAACTTATTTTCAAATTTATTTTACCATAATAAGTTCTACAAAACATGCAAAAATAAAGAATTGAAATTTAACGTCGTTAAAATAATAATAAATTATTTTTAAAACGTTTTAGAGCAGATAATTTTTTTTAAGACTTGAATTTTGGTATTTCTGACGCAATTGAAGATAAATAATCGTCACAAATTATGGTATTATTCTTTATATTTTTAATTAAATATCTGGATATCAAAATTTCAATATAACCTCCAAAACTGAACAATTGCATTAATACCAATAACAGTTACCAACTACAACATTTCATATACAAATTGCCCTAAATTAACTCGGATTAAAAAATTTTAAATTTTAATTTTGAAAGACGCAAAACAGAAAAAATAGTATAAATAACTCATTTTATAAGACTTTTATCACACGCTATTTAAGCAGCTCTGTAATACATCCAGACACGAACTCTAAATTTAAAACTTTTAAATTCAAAATGTTTCCAGTGTATACTTTGGGTTTAAAAATGCCTAATAAAAAATAAAATGATGCTAAATCAGGAGATTCAGCAGGCCATTATACATATTTTTCCACCGGTCGATTTAAGCAAATAAATATTTAATGTTTTCTTCACCTGCATGTATTATTTACAGGTAGCAAATCGTTTATAACAATACGAACACTAATTAATGCAATTTTAATTAACAACCTATGTTTTATTTTAGAATAAACCTTTGATATATTTGTGTCAAATTCGTAGCCATGGATATGGCAAATCCCATGGTTCACTGTATTTATAGAAAACAGAATTTTTAAATTGAATGTAATATTAAAAAATCTGTTATCGTATATGGTTCTTGAAAGCGAACGAAATCTTTAATGAATACTGAAGGTACTTTAATTTATTCTAACAATGATTTCTTTAAGGTAAGCTGAGGCAGTGCACTTCTTAATATGTTTTTGACGTGAGAAAATTTGAAGAATTCGCATATAATTCAGGAAACTTCTAATGACGAAAATTAAAATTATGAGATGTATTGTTATAACAATAGAAATCATTTCGAAGTCGAAAAACTTTTAATGAAAGAAACACAATTTGTAAAAAATGTTTAATAAATTCACTTCCAAATAAGGTAGTGACGTATAAATACTTCCATTGCTATTATTAATATTGTTATCGTATTAAAATTATGCCAACTATATTTCAAAAATATTCATTCATGGCAAACATGATCTTTTGATAGCGACCTACTTAGCAACTATTATTGATTAGAGGCCCTAACAAATGTTGCTCTTAGCAATTTGTGTTATAGTATTAGCTTCATGGTTTCAAGACCAGATTAAATTGTACGTTTACTACAAAACAGACATGAGCGTAAATTTACGTTAAAATGTGGTGGTTTTATTGTCAAACAAATAATTTGTTTTTACCGCTCTTGTCTGGGTTGTTCTTTTCAGCTGCGCTTCGATCAACGATCTCCATGGGCCAGCAGCAATACTTTCTGCTCATAGTTCCATGAGAAACTATATTTTGCATAGAAAAACTTACGTTTTAAATTATAATGTGAATGTTGAAATTTATGCATAGGTAAGCCTAACTTTGCGACTGGTGGATTTTTTTTCAAGCACTCAACTACTACGTACATCATAAATATGCCGCCTTGATTGCTCGTAGTCGATGGTCTGACAACGGCACGCGGTGTTCAAAAGAGCGGGTTATCGCAGGGCGGTCACCCATCTATTTACTATCCGCACACAGTGATGCTTAATTTTGCGTTAGCAACTCAACAAACGCTCCTTGTCACAACCGCTGCAAGTTTAATTTATTTATTTAAGTATACATCATAGTAGATATATAATAGAAATAACATCATCTATATGTTAATTGTTATATTTGAATAAACATAATTATATTACACATATTTGTATTTTCGTATTCGTATATAAAATTATATGTGAAAATATTAGTATATATATACTTAATCCATACCCCAAATTGCCTGTAGTTCTGTACAAATTATACACCTACTTAAAACGTGTAATTATTTCAATCTTATGATACATACTTTTTGTACATAAATCCGAAAATAGGTTGAAAATAACTTATTAGAATGCGAATTAAACTAGACATATAAAACGGCCGATCTGTTTTAAGAATCGTTACTTTTATTATATACCGAATTAAATATTACCAGAAAAATATTAAACTAAACATAAATGACAATGCAATCGAATCAAAAATCGTGAAGATTGTCAAAAATAAATAGCACTAGTAATGAGTATAGCAATGATTATAGAAATGTTATTTTAATTTTACAGATTATTTTAAAAATATTTCTGATTATAGGTCGATAATATCTATTAATGTCTCAAATTTACATTCTGCGGTATGTCAGTGATTATAAAAAAATATATGAAAAATGATATTTGCTCTATTGTTGTATTCGACATTCTGAAGTTTTGAAAATTGCCACCTAAAATTTAATATTTTATTAATTTATTCAAATTCATGACCGTGCAGAAAACTTAATATACGAAACATTATAAATTGAACGATAACCCTGTTTACTTTTTTCTATTATTTAAAAATTGGCATTGTATTTCATTGCAAAGTTATAATGTTGACATATGAATTGTCATTTTGACAGTTAAAACGTATGTCGTATATTTATATTTTGGCATTCAAGTCGGTAATAAAATGTTGGTAAATGCTCAGTTTGATATCTAGTGACGAGCAGCAACAACTATTTTATGCTGTCATCTATCGGTAAGGTTTCACACATAGCATTAGGCTGGAACTACTATCGGTTCAGACTACTTTCGGCTGACGCGGACATAAATTTAGCCACGCCCACTTTTCGGTTTTTGTAGAATCGGGTGATGTAGACAGAGCGCCACATTTAAAATTTTCGGGATTTGTAGAATCGGCTGCAGTAGATTCTGTTCAATTAGAATCGGTTGCAATGGATTCGGCTGCTGAGGGCATTCCCTGTAATAATATGTAATAGTTTCTATTATCCATGAAAAGAGAGCTACGTGAAACTAGTTTAAAAAGTTAACACTAGAGAAAAACAAGCGAGTAGCGGCTTGCATGTAGTTCACAAATTAACCACCAAAATATATTAAAAGAGTAAATATTTACTTTATGAATACTTCAATAAATATAGTAAAATATTAATCAATACAAACATATTAATAGTTTTAATTTAAATATCAAATTTATTCTATGTAATAATATATAATAGTTTCTATTATCCATAAAAAGAGGGCTACGTGAAACTAGTTTAAAAAGTTAACACTAGAGAAAAACAAACTAGTAGCGACTAGCATGTAGTTCACAAATTAACCACCAAAATATATTAAAAGAGTAAATATTTACTTTATGAATACTTCAATAAATATAGTAAAATAGTAATCAATACAAACATATTAATAGTTTTAATTTAAATATCAAATTTATTATATGTAATAATATATAATAGTTTCTATTATCCATAAAAAGAGGGCTACGTGTAACTAGTTTAAAAAGTTAACACTAGAGAAAAACAAACTAGTAGCGGCTTGCATGTAGTTCACAAATTAACCACCAAAATATATTAAAAGAGCAAATATTTACTTTATGAATACTTCAATAAATATAGTAAAATTGTAATCAATACAAACATAGTAATAGTTTTAATTTAAATATCAAATTTATTCTATGTAATAATATATAATAGTTTCTATTATCCATGAAAAGAGGGCTACGTGAAACTAGTTTAAAAAACTAACACTAGAGAAAAACAAGCGAGTAGCGACTTGCATGTAGTTCACAAATTAACCACCAAAATATATTAAAAGAGTAAATATTTACTTTATGAATACTTCAATAAATATAGTAAAATAGTAATCAATACGAACATATTAATAGTTTTAATTTAAATATCAAATTTATTCTATGTAATAATATATAATAGTTTCTATTATCCATAAAAAGAGGGCTACGTGAAACTAGTTTAAAAAGTTAACACTAGAGAAAAACAAGCGAGTAGCGGCTTGCATGTAGTTCACAAATTAACCACCAAAATATATTAAAAGAGTAAATATTTACTTTATGAATACTTCAATAAATATAGTAAAATATTAATCAATACAAACATATTAATAGTTTTAATTTAAATATCAAATTTATTCTATGTAATAATATATAATAGTTTCTATTATCCATAAAAAGAGGGCTACGTGAAACTAGTTTAAAAAGTTAACACTAGAGAAAAACAAGCGAGTAGCGGCTTGCATGTAGTTCACAAATTAACCACCAAAATATATTAAAAGAGTAAATATTTACTTTATGAATACTTCAATAAATATAGTAAAATAGTAATCAATACAAACATATTAATAGTTTTAATTTAAATATCAAATTTATTCTATGTAATAATATATAATAGTTTCTATTATCCATAAAAAGAGGGCTACGTGAAACTAGTTTAAAAAGTTAACACAAGAGAAAAACAAACTAGTAGAGACTTGCATGTAGTTCACAAATTAACCACCAAATATATTAAAAGAGTAAATATTTGCTTTATAAATACTTCAATAAATATAGTAAAACAGTAATCAATACAAACATATTAATGACTAAAGTTAATTTATATTATGACAGAAAAATTCTGATGACGCCTGGATTCGAACCAGGGACCTTCCGCATACCGGGCAGAGATGCTAACCGCTACACCACGTCACCTGTGTTCGAAATATGGCATCAACTGAATTTTTCTGTCACAGTGTCTAAGCGTAGCTTCGTTCCGAGAGACTCCTATATAGGCATTGACAACCGGGTTCGTCTACAGTGACACAGTTTTTGATTATGAGGGAATCATACCCAAGCTTAGAGCTAATATTATTAAGTTGTGTGATTATTAAAGGTAATCATACCTGTAGTTTTTGACTAAAGTTAATTTATATTATGACAGAAAAATTCTGATGACGCCTGGATTCGAACCAGGGACCTTCCGCATACCGGGCAGAGATGCTAACCGCTACACCACGTCACCTGTGTTCGAAATATGGCATCAACTGAATTTTTCTGTCACAGTGTCTAAGCGTAGCTTCGTTCCGAGAGACTCCTATATAGGCATTGACAACCGGGTTCGTCTACAGTGACAAACATATTAATAGTTTTAATTTAAATATCAAATTTATTCTATGTAATAATATATAATAGTTTCTATTATCCATAAAAAGAGGGCTACGTGAAACTAGTTTAAAAAGTTAACACTAGAGAAAAACAAACTAGTAGCGACTTGCATATAGTTCACAAATTAACCACCAAATATATTAAAAGAGTAAATATTTACTTTATAAATACTTCAATAAATATAGTAAAATAGTAATCAATACAAACATATTACTAGTTTTAATTTAAATATCAAATTTATTCTATGTAATAATATGTAATAGTTTCTATTATCCATAAAAAGAGGGCTACGTGAAACTAGTTTAAAATGTTAACACTAGAGAAAAACAAGCGAGTAGCGGCTTGCATGTAGTTCACAAATTAACCACCAAAATATATTAAAAGAGTAAATATTTACTTTATGAATACTTCAATAAATATAGTAAAATATTAATCAATACAAACATATTAATAGTTTTAATTTAAATATCAAATTTATTCTATGTAATAATATATAATAGTTTCTATTATCCATAAAAAGAGGGCTACGTGAAACTAGTTTAAAAAGTTAACACTAGAGAAAAACAAACTAGTAGCGACTAGCATGTAGTTCACAAATTAACCACCAAAATATATTAAAAGAGTAAATATTTACTTTATGAATACTTCAATAAATATAGTAAAATAGTAATCAATACAAACATATTAATAGTTTTAATTTAAATATCAAATTTATTATATGTAATAATATATAATAGTTTCTATTATCCATAAAAAGAGGGCTACGTGTAACTAGTTTAAAAAGTTAACACTAGAGAAAAACAAACTAGTAGCGGCTTGCATGTAGTTCACAAATTAACCACCAAAATATATTAAAAGAGCAAATATTTACTTTATGAATACTTCAATAAATATAGTAAAATTGTAATCAATACAAACATAGTAATAGTTTTAATTTAAATATCAAATTTATTCTATGTAATAATATATAATAGTTTCTATTATCCATGAAAAGAGGGCTACGTGAAACTAGTTTAAAAAACTAACACTAGAGAAAAACAAGCGAGTAGCGACTTGCATGTAGTTCACAAATTAACCACCAAAATATATTAAAAGAGTAAATATTTACTTTATGAATACTTCAATAAATATAGTAAAATAGTAATCAATACGAACATATTAATAGTTTTAATTTAAATATCAAATTTATTCTATGTAATAATATATAATAGTTTCTATTATCCATAAAAAGAGGGCTACGTGAAACTAGTTTAAAAAGTTAACACTAGAGAAAAACAAGCGAGTAGCGGCTTGCATGTAGTTCACAAATTAACCACCAAAATATATTAAAAGAGTAAATATTTACTTTATGAATACTTCAATAAATATAGTAAAATATTAATCAATACAAACATATTAATAGTTTTAATTTAAATATCAAATTTATTCTATGTAATAATATATAATAGTTTCTATTATCCATAAAAAGAGGGCTACGTGAAACTAGTTTAAAAAGTTAACACTAGAGAAAAACAAGCGAGTAGCGGCTTGCATGTAGTTCACAAATTAACCACCAAAATATATTAAAAGAGTAAATATTTACTTTATGAATACTTCAATAAATATAGTAAAATAGTAATCAATACAAACATATTAATAGTTTTAATTTAAATATCAAATTTATTCTATGTAATAATATATAATAGTTTCTATTATCCATAAAAAGAGGGCTACGTGAAACTAGTTTAAAAAGTTAACACAAGAGAAAAACAAACTAGTAGAGACTTGCATGTAGTTCACAAATTAACCACCAAATATATTAAAAGAGTAAATATTTGCTTTATAAATACTTCAATAAATATAGTAAAACAGTAATCAATACAAACATATTAATGACTAAAGTTAATTTATATTATGACAGAAAAATTCTGATGACGCCTGGATTCGAACCAGGGACCTTCCGCATACCGGGCAGAGATGCTAACCGCTACACCACGTCACCTGTGTTCGAAATATGGCATCAACTGAATTTTTCTGTCACAGTGTCTAAGCGTAGCTTCGTTCCGAGAGACTCCTATATAGGCATTGACAACCGGGTTCGTCTACAGTGACACAGTTTTTGATTATGAGGGAATCATACCCAAGCTTAGAGCTAATATTATTAAGTTGTGTGATTATTAAAGGTAATCATACCTGTAGTTTTTGACTAAAGTTAATTTATATTATGACAGAAAAATTCTGATGACGCCTGGATTCGAACCAGGGACCTTCCGCATACCGGGCAGAGATGCTAACCGCTACACCACGTCACCTGTGTTCGAAATATGGCATCAACTGAATTTTTCTGTCACAGTGTCTAAGCGTAGCTTCGTTCCGAGAGACTCCTATATAGGCATTGACAACCGGGTTCGTCTACAGTGACAAACATATTAATAGTTTTAATTTAAATATCAAATTTATTCTATGTAATAATATATAATAGTTTCTATTATCCATAAAAAGAGGGCTACGTGAAACTAGTTTAAAAAGTTAACACTAGAGAAAAACAAACTAGTAGCGACTTGCATATAGTTCACAAATTAACCACCAAATATATTAAAAGAGTAAATATTTACTTTATAAATACTTCAATAAATATAGTAAAATAGTAATCAATACAAACATATTACTAGTTTTAATTTAAATATCAAATTTATTCTATGTAATAATATGTAATAGTTTCTATTATCCATAAAAAGAGGGCTACGTGAAACTAGTTTAAAATGTTAACACTAGAGAAAAACAAGCGAGTAGCGGCTTGCATGTAGTTCACAAATTAACCACCAAAATAAATTAAAAGAGTAAATATTTACTTTATAAATACTTCAATAAATATAGTAAAATAGTAATCAATACAAACATATTAATAGTTTTAATTTAAATATCAAATTTATTCTATGTAATAATATATAATAGTTTCTATTATCCATAAAAAGAGGGCTACGTGAAACTAGTTTAAAAAGTTAACACTAGAGAAAAACAAACTAGTAGCGACTTGCATATAGTTCACAAATTAACCACCAAATATATTAAAAGAGTAAATATTTACTTTATAAATACTTCAATAAATATAGTAAAATAGTAATCAATACAAACATATTACTAGTTTTAATTTAAATATCAAATTTATTCTATGTAATAATATGTAATAGTTTCTATTATCCATAAAAAGAGGGCTACGTGAAACTAGTTTAAAATGTTAACACTAGAGAAAAACAAGCGAGTAGCGGCTTGCATGTAGTTCACAAATTAACCACCAAAATAAATTAAAAGAGTAAATATTTACTTTATAAATACTTCAATAAATATAGTAAAATAGTAATCAATACAAACATATTAATAGTTTTAATTTAAATATCAAATTTATTCTATGTAATAATATATAATAGTTTCTATTATCCATAAAAAGAGGGCTACGTGAAACTAGTTTAAAAAGTTAACACTAGAGAAAAACAAACTAGTAGCGACTTGCATATAGTTCACAAATTAACCACCAAATATATTAAAAGAGTAAATATTTACTTTATAAATACTTCAATAAATATAGTAAAATAGTAATCAATACAAACATATTACTAGTTTTAATTTAAATATCAAATTTATTCTATGTAATAATATGTAATAGTTTCTATTATCCATAAAAAGAGGGCTACGTGAAACTAGTTTAAAAAGTTACACTAGAGAAAAACAAGCGAGTAGCGGCTTGCATGTAGTTCACAAATTAACCACCAAAATAAATTAAAAGAGTAAATATTTACTTTATAAATACTTCAATAAATATAGTAAAATAGTAATCAATACAAACATATTAATAGTTTTAATTTAAATATCAAATTTATTCTATGTAATAATATGTAATAGTTTCTATTATCCATAAAAAGAGGGCTACGTGAAACTAGTTTAAAAAGATAACACTAGAGAAAAACAAGCGAGTAGCGGCTTGCATGTAGTTCACAAATTAACCACCAAAATAAATTAAAAGAGTAAATATTTACTTTATAAATACTTCAATAAATATAGTAAAATAGTAATCAATACAAACATATTAATAGTTTTAATTTAAATATCAAATTTATTCTATGTAATAATATGTAATAGTTTCTATTATCCATAAAAAGAGGGCTACGTGAAACTAGTTTAAAAAATTAACACTAGAGAAAAACAAGCGAATAGCGACTTGCATGTAGTTCACAAATTAACCACCAAAATATATTAAAAGAGTAAATATTTACTTAATAAATACTTCAATTAATATAGTAAAATAGTAATCAATACAAACATATTAATAGTTTTAATTTAAATATCAAATTTATTCTATGTAATAATATGTAATAGTTTCTATTATCCATAAAAAGAGGGCTACGTGAAACTAGTTTAAAAAGTTAACACTAGAGAAAAACAAGCGAGTAGCGACTTGCATGTAGTTCACAAATTAACCACCAAAATATATTAAAAGAGTAAATATTTACTTTATAAATACTTCAATAAATATAGTAAAATAGTAATCAATACAAACATATTAATAGTTTTAATTTAAATATCAAATTTATTCTATGTAATAATATGTAATAGTTTCTATTATCCATAAAAAGAGGGCTACGTGAAACTAGTTTAAAAAATTAACACTAGAGAAAAACAAGCGAGTAGCGGCTTGCATGTAGTTCACAAATTAACCACCAAAATAAATTAAAAGAGTAAATATTTACTTTATTAATACTTCAATAAATATAGTAAAATAGTAATCAATACAAACATATTAATAGTTTTAATTTAAATATCAAATTTATTCTATGTAATAATATATAATAGTTTCTATTATCCATGAAAAGAGGGCTACGTGAAACTAGTTTAAAAAATTAACACTAGAGAAAAACAAGCGAGTAGCGACTTGCATGTAGTTCACAAATTAACCACCAAAATATATTAAAAGAGTAAATATTTACTTTATAAATACTTCAATAAATATAGTAAAATAGTAATCAATACAAACATATTACTAGTTTTAATTTAAATATCAAATTTATTCTATGTAATAATATGTAATAGTTTCTATTACCCATAAAAAGAGGGCTACGTGAAACTAGTTTAAAAAGTTACACTAGAGAAAAACAAGCGAGTAGCGGCTTGCATGTAGTTCACAAATTAACCACCAAAATAAATTAAAAGAGTAAATATTTACTTTATAAATACTTCAATAAATATAGTAAAATAGTAATCAATACAAACATATTAATAGTTTTAATTTAAATATCAAATTTATTCTATGTAATAATATGTAATAGTTTCTATTATCCATAAAAAGAGGGCTACGTGAATCTAGTTTAAAAAGATAACACTAGAGAAAAACAAGCGAGTAGCGGCTTGCATGTAGTTCACAAATTAACCACCAAAATAAATTAAAAGAGTAAATATTTACTTTATAAATACTTCAATAAATATAGTAAAATAGTAATCAATACAAACATATTAATAGTTTAAATTTAAATATCAAATTTATTCTATGTAATAATATGTAATAGTTTCTATTATCCATAAAAAGAGGGCTACGTGAAACTAGTTTAAAAAATTAACACTAGAGAAAAACAAGCGAATAGCGACTTGCATGTAGTTCACAAATTAACCACCAAAATATATTAAAAGAGTAAATATTTACTTAATAAATACTTCAATTAATATAGTAAAATAGTAATCAATACAAACATATTAATAGTTTTAATTTAAATATCAAATTTATTCTATGTAATAATATATAATAGTTTCTATTATCCATAAAAAGAGGGCTACGTGAAACTAGTTTAAAAAGTTAACACTAGAGAAAAACAAACTAGTAGCGACTTGCATATAGTTCACAAATTAACCACCAAATATATTAAAAGAGTAAATATTTACTTTATAAATACTTCAATAAATATAGTAAAATAGTAATCAATACAAACATATTACTAGTTTTAATTTAAATATCAAATTTATTCTATGTAATAATATGTAATAGTTTCTATTATCCATAAAAAGAGGGCTACGTGAAACTAGTTTAAAAAGTTACACTAGAGAAAAACAAGCGAGTAGCGGCTTGCATGTAGTTCACAAATTAACCACCAAAATAAATTAAAAGAGTAAATATTTACTTTATAAATACTTCAATAAATATAGTAAAATAGTAATCAATACAAACATATTAATAGTTTTAATTTAAATATCAAATTTATTCTATGTAATAATATGTAATAGTTTCTATTATCCATAAAAAGAGGGCTACGTGAAACTAGTTTAAAAAGATAACACTAGAGAAAAACAAGCGAGTAGCGGCTTGCATGTAGTTCACAAATTAACCACCAAAATAAATTAAAAGAGTAAATATTTACTTTATAAATACTTCAATAAATATAGTAAAATAGTAATCAATACAAACATATTAATAGTTTTAATTTAAATATCAAATTTATTCTATGTAATAATATGTAATAGTTTCTATTATCCATAAAAAGAGGGCTACGTGAAACTAGTTTAAAAAATTAACACTAGAGAAAAACAAGCGAATAGCGACTTGCATGTAGTTCACAAATTAACCACCAAAATATATTAAAAGAGTAAATATTTACTTAATAAATACTTCAATTAATATAGTAAAATAGTAATCAATACAAACATATTAATAGTTTTAATTTAAATATCAAATTTATTCTATGTAATAATATGTAATAGTTTCTATTATCCATAAAAAGAGGGCTACGTGAAACTAGTTTAAAAAGTTAACACTAGAGAAAAACAAGCGAGTAGCGACTTGCATGTAGTTCACAAATTAACCACCAAAATATATTAAAAGAGTAAATATTTACTTTATAAATACTTCAATAAATATAGTAAAATAGTAATCAATACAAACATATTAATAGTTTTAATTTAAATATCAAATTTATTCTATGTAATAATATGTAATAGTTTCTATTATCCATAAAAAGAGGGCTACGTGAAACTAGTTTAAAAAATTAACACTAGAGAAAAACAAGCGAGTAGCGGCTTGCATGTAGTTCACAAATTAACCACCAAAATAAATTAAAAGAGTAAATATTTACTTTATTAATACTTCAATAAATATAGTAAAATAGTAATCAATACAAACATATTAATAGTTTTAATTTAAATATCAAATTTATTCTATGTAATAATATATAATAGTTTCTATTATCCATGAAAAGAGGGCTACGTGAAACTAGTTTAAAAAATTAACACTAGAGAAAAACAAGCGAGTAGCGACTTGCATGTAGTTCACAAATTAACCACCAAAATATATTAAAAGAGTAAATATTTACTTTATAAATACTTCAATAAATATAGTAAAATAGTAATCAATACAAACATATTACTAGTTTTAATTTAAATATCAAATTTATTCTATGTAATAATATGTAATAGTTTCTATTACCCATAAAAAGAGGGCTACGTGAAACTAGTTTAAAAAGTTACACTAGAGAAAAACAAGCGAGTAGCGGCTTGCATGTAGTTCACAAATTAACCACCAAAATAAATTAAAAGAGTAAATATTTACTTTATAAATACTTCAATAAATATAGTAAAATAGTAATCAATACAAACATATTAATAGTTTTAATTTAAATATCAAATTTATTCTATGTAATAATATGTAATAGTTTCTATTATCCATAAAAAGAGGGCTACGTGAATCTAGTTTAAAAAGATAACACTAGAGAAAAACAAGCGAGTAGCGGCTTGCATGTAGTTCACAAATTAACCACCAAAATAAATTAAAAGAGTAAATATTTACTTTATAAATACTTCAATAAATATAGTAAAATAGTAATCAATACAAACATATTAATAGTTTAAATTTAAATATCAAATTTATTCTATGTAATAATATGTAATAGTTTCTATTATCCATAAAAAGAGGGCTACGTGAAACTAGTTTAAAAAATTAACACTAGAGAAAAACAAGCGAATAGCGACTTGCATGTAGTTCACAAATTAACCACCAAAATATATTAAAAGAGTAAATATTTACTTAATAAATACTTCAATTAATATAGTAAAATAGTAATCAATACAAACATATTAATAGTTTTAATTTAAATATCAAATTTATTCTATGTAATAATATGTAATAGTTTCTATTATCCATAAAAAGAGGGCTACGTGAAACTAGTTTAAAAAGTTAACACTAGAGAAAAACAAGCGAGTAGCGACTTGCATGTAGTTCACAAATTAACCACCAAAATATATTAAAAGAGTAAATATTTACTTTATAAATACTTCAATAAATATAGTAAAATAGTAATCAATACAAACATATTAATAGTTTTAATTTAAATATCAAATTTATTCTATGTAATAATATATAATAGTTTCTATTATCCATAACAAGAGGGCTACGTGAAACTAGTTTTAAAAGTTAACACAAGAGAAAAACAAACTAGTAGAGACTTGCATGTAGTTCACAAATTAACCACCAAATATATTAAAAGAGTAAATATTTGCTTTATAAATACTTCAATAAATATAGTAAAATAGTAATCAATACAAACATATTAATAGTTTTAATTTAAATATCAAATTTATTCTATGTAATAATATGTAAAAGTTTCTATTATCCATAAAAAGAGGGCTACGTGAAACTAGTTTAAAAAGTTAACACTAGAGAAAAACAAGCGAGTAGCGACTTGCATATAGTTCACAAATTAACCACCAAATATATTAAAAGAGTAAATATTTACTTTATAAATACTTCAATAAATATAGTAAAATAGTAATCAATACAAACATATTACTAGTTTTAATTTAAATATCAAATTTATTCTATGTAATAATATGTAATAGTTTCTATTATCCATAAAAAGAGGGCTACGTGAAACTAGTTTAAAAAGTTACACTAGAGAAAAACAAGCGAGTAGCGGCTTGCATGTAGTTCACAAATTAACCACCAAAATAAATTAAAAGAGTAAATATTTACTTTATAAATACTTCAATAAATATAGTAAAATAGTAATCAATACAAACATATTAATAGTTTTAATTTAAATATCAAATTTATTCTATGTAATAATATGTAATAGTTTCTATTATCCATAAAAAGAGGGCTACGTGAAACTAGTTTAAAAAATTAACACTAGAGAAAAACAAGCGAATAGCGACTTGCATGTAGTTCACAAATTAACCACCAAAATATATTAAAAGAGTAAATATTTACTTTATAAATACTTCAATAAATATAGTAAAATAGTAATCAATACAAACATATTAATAGTTTTAATTTAAATATCAAATTTATTCTATGTAATAATATGTAATAGTTTCTATTATCCATAAAAAGAGGGCTACGTGAATCTAGTTTAAAAAGATAACACTAGAGAAAAACAAGCGAGTAGCGGCTTGCATGTAGTTCACAAATTAACCACCAAAATAAATTAAAAGAGTAAATATTTACTTTATAAATACTTCAATAAATATAGTAAAATAGTAATCAATACAAACATATTAATAGTTTTAATTTAAATATCAAATTTATTCTATGTAATAATATGTAATAGTTTCTATTATCCATAAAAAGAGGGCTACGTGAAACTAGTTTAAAAAATTAACACTAGAGAAAAACAAGCGAATAGCGACTTGCATGTAGTTCACAAATTAACCACCAAAATATATTAAAAGAGTAAATATTTACTTTATAAATACTTCAATAAATATAGTAAAATAGTAATCAATACAAACATATTAATAGTTTTAATTTAAATATCAAATTTATTCTATGTAATAATATGTAATAGTTTCTATTATCCATAAAAAGAGGGCTACGTGAAACTAGTTTAAAAAGTTAACACTAGAGAAAAACAAGCGAGTAGCGGCTTGCATGTAGTTCACAAGTTAACCACCAAAATATATTAAAAGAGTAAATATTTACTTTATAAATACTTCAATAAATATAGTAAAATAGTAATCAATACAAACATATTAATAGTTTTAATTTAAATATCAAATTTATTCTATGTAATAATATGTAATAGTTTCTATTATCCATAAAAAGAGGGCTACGTGAAACTAGTTTAAAAAGTTAACACTAGAGAAAAACAAGCGAGTAGCGGCTTGCATGTAGTTCACAAATTAGCCACCAAAATAAATTAAAAGAGTAAATATTTACTTTATTAATACTTCAATAAATATAGTAAAATAGTAATCAATACAAACATATTAATAGTTTTAATTTAAATATCAAATTTATTCTATGTAATAATATATAATAGTTTCTATTATCCATGAAAAGAGGGCTACGTGAAACTAGTTAAAAAAATTAACACTAGAGAAAAACAAGCGAGTAGCGACTTGCATGTAGTTCACAAATTAACCACCAAAATATATTAAAAGAGTAAATATTTACTTTATAAATACTTCAATAAATATAGTAAAATAGTAATCAATACAAACATATTAATAGTTTTAATTTAAATATCAAATTTATTCTATGTAATAATATGTAATAGTTTCTATTATCCATAAAAAGAGGGCTACGTGAAACTAGTTGAAAAAGTTAACACTAGAGAAAAACAAGCGAGTAGCGACTTGCATGTAGTTTACAAATTAACCACCAAAATATATTAAAAGAGTAAATATTTACTTTATAAATACTTCAATAAATATAGTAAAATAATAATCAATACAAACATATTAATAGTTTTAATTTAAATATCAAATTTATTCTATGTAATAATATATAATAGTTTCTATTATCCAGGAAAAGAGGGCTACGTGAAACTAGTTTAAAAAGTTAACACTAGAGAAAAACAAGCGAGTAGCGACTTGCATGTAGTTCACAAATTAACCACCAAAATATATTAAAAGAGTAAATATTTACTTTATAAATACCTCAATAAATATAGTAAAATATTAATCAATACAAACATATTAATAGTTTTAATTTAAATATCAAATTTATTCTATGTAATAATATATAATAGTTTCTATTATCCATGAAAAGAGGGCTACGTGAAACTAGTTTAAAAAATTAACACTAGAGAAAAACAAGCGAGTAGCGGCTAGCATGTAGTTCACAAATTAACCACCAAAATATATTAAAAGAGTAAATATTTACTTTATAAATACTTCAATAAATATAGTAAAATAGTAATCAATACAAACATATTAATAGTTTTAATTTAAATATCAAATTTATTTTATGTAATAATATGTAATAGTTTCTATTATCCATAAAAAGAGGGCTACGTGAAACTAGTTTAAAAAGTTAACACTAGAGAAAAACAAGCGAGTAGCGGCTTGCATGTAGTTCACAAATTAGCCACCAAAATAAATTAAAAGAGTAAATATTTACTTTATTAATACTTCAATAAATATAGTAAAATAGTAATCAATACAAACATATTAATAGTTTTAATTTAAATATCAAATTTATTCTATGTAATAATATGTAATAGTTTCTATTATCCATAAAAAGAGGGCTACGTGAAACTAGTTTAAAAAGTTAACACTAGAGAAAAACAAGCGAGTAGCGGCTTGCATGTAGTTCACAAGTTAACCACCAAAATATATTAAAAGAGTAAATATTTACTTTATAAATACTTCAATAAATATAGTAAAATAGTAATCAATACAAACATATTAATAGTTTTAATTTAAATATCAAATTTATTCTATGTAATAATATGTAATAGTTTCTATTATCCATAAAAAGAGGGCTACGTGAAACTAGTTTAAAAAATTAACACTAGAGAAAAACAAGCGAATAGCGACTTGCATGTAGTTCACAAATTAACCACCAAAATATATTAAAAGAGTAAATATTTACTTTATAAATACTTCAATAAATATAGTAAAATAGTAATCAATACAAACATATTAATAGTTTTAATTTAAATATCAAATTTATTCTATGTAATAATATGTAATAGTTTCTATTATCCATAAAAAGAGGGCTACGTGAAACTAGTTTAAAAAGTTAACACTAGAGAAAAACAAGCGAGTAGCGGCTTGCATGTAGTTCACAAGTTAACCACCAAAATATATTAAAAGAGTAAATATTTACTTTATAAATACTTCAATAAATATAGTAAAATAGTAATCAATACAAACATATTAATAGTTTTAATTTAAATATCAAATTTATTCTATGTAATAATATGTAATAGTTTCTATTATCCATAAAAAGAGGGCTACGTGAAACTAGTTTAAAAAGTTAACACTAGAGAAAAACAAGCGAGTAGCGGCTTGCATGTAGTTCACAAATTAGCCACCAAAATAAATTAAAAGAGTAAATATTTACTTTATTAATACTTCAATAAATATAGTAAAATAGTAATCAATACAAACATATTAATAGTTTTAATTTAAATATCAAATTTATTCTATGTAATAATATATAATAGTTTCTATTATCCATGAAAAGAGGGCTACGTGAAACTAGTTAAAAAAATTAACACTAGAGAAAAACAAGCGAGTAGCGACTTGCATGTAGTTCACAAATTAACCACCAAAATATATTAAAAGAGTAAATATTTACTTTATAAATACTTCAATAAATATAGTAAAATAGTAATCAATACAAACATATTAATAGTTTTAATTTAAATATCAAATTTATTCTATGTAATAATATGTAATAGTTTCTATTATCCATAAAAAGAGGGCTACGTGAAACTAGTTGAAAAAGTTAACACTAGAGAAAAACAAGCGAGTAGCGACTTGCATGTAGTTTACAAATTAACCACCAAAATATATTAAAAGAGTAAATATTTACTTTATAAATACTTCAATAAATATAGTAAAATAATAATCAATACAAACATATTAATAGTTTTAATTTAAATATCAAATTTATTCTATGTAATAATATATAATAGTTTCTATTATCCAGGAAAAGAGGGCTACGTGAAACTAGTTTAAAAAGTTAACACTAGAGAAAAACAAGCGAGTAGCGACTTGCATGTAGTTCACAAATTAACCACCAAAATATATTAAAAGAGTAAATATTTACTTTATAAATACCTCAATAAATATAGTAAAATATTAATCAATACAAACATATTAATAGTTTTAATTTAAATATCAAATTTATTCTATGTAATAATATATAATAGTTTCTATTATCCATGAAAAGAGGGCTACGTGAAACTAGTTTAAAAAATTAACACTAGAGAAAAACAAGCGAGTAGCGGCTAGCATGTAGTTCACAAATTAACCACCAAAATATATTAAAAGAGTAAATATTTACTTTATAAATACTTCAATAAATATAGTAAAATAGTAATCAATACAAACATATTAATAGTTTTAATTTAAATATCAAATTTATTTTATGTAATAATATGTAATAGTTTCTATTATCCATAAAAAGAGGGCTACGTGAAACTAGTTTAAAAAGTTAACACTAGAGAAAAACAAGCGAGTAGCGGCTTGCATGTAGTTCACAAATTAGCCACCAAAATAAATTAAAAGAGTAAATATTTACTTTATTAATACTTCAATAAATATAGTAAAATAGTAATCAATACAAACATATTAATAGTTTTAATTTAAATATCAAATTTATTCTATGTAATAATATATAATAGTTTCTATTATCCATGAAAAGAGGGCTACGTGAAACTAGTTAAAAAAATTAACACTAGAGAAAAACAAGCGAGTAGCGACTTGCATGTAGTTCACAAATTAACCACCAAAATATATTAAAAGAGTAAATATTTACTTTATAAATACTTCAATAAATATAGTAAAATAGTAATCAATACAAACATATTAATAGTTTTAATTTAAATATCAAATTTATTCTATGTAATAATATGTAATAGTTTCTATTATCCATAAAAAGAGGGCTACGTGAAACTAGTTTAAAAAGTTAACACTAGAGAAAAACAAGCGAGTAGCGGCTTGCATGTAGTTCACAAGTTAACCACCAAAATATATTAAAAGAGTAAATATTTACTTTATAAATACTTCAATAAATATAGTAAAATAGTAATCAATACAAACATATTAATAGTTTTAATTTAAATATCAAATTTATTCTATGTAATAATATGTAATAGTTTCTATTATCCATAAAAAGAGGGCTACGTGAAACTAGTTTAAAAAGTTAACACTAGAGAAAAACAAGCGAGTAGCGGCTTGCATGTAGTTCACAAATTAGCCACCAAAATAAATTAAAAGAGTAAATATTTACTTTATTAATACTTCAATAAATATAGTAAAATAGTAATCAATACAAACATATTAATAGTTTTAATTTAAATATCAAATTTATTCTATGTAATAATATATAATAGTTTCTATTATCCATGAAAAGAGGGCTACGTGAAACTAGTTAAAAAAATTAACACTAGAAAAAAACAAGCGAGTAGCGACTTGCATGTAGTTCACAAATTAACCACCAAAATATATTAAAAGAGTAAATATTTACTTTATAAATACTTCAATAAATATAGTAAAATAGTAATCAATACAAACATATTAATAGTTTTAATTTAAATATCAAATTTATTCTATGTAATAATATGTAATAGTTTCTATTATCCATAAAAAGAGGGCTACGTGAAACTAGTTTAAAAAGTTAACACTAGAGAAAAACAAGCGAGTAGCGACTTGCATGTAGTTTACAAATTAACCACCAAAATATATTAAAAGAGTAAATATTTACTTTATAAATACTTCAATAAATATAGTAAAATAATAATCAATACAAACATATTAATAGTTTTAATTTAAATATCAAATTTATTCTATGTAATAATATATAATAGTTTCTATTATCCAGGAAAAGAGGGCTACGTGAAACTAGTTTAAAAAGTTAACACTAGAGAAAAACAAGCGAGTAGCGACTTGCATGTAGTTCACAAATTAACCACCAAAATATATTAAAAGAGTAAATATTTACTTTATAAATACCTCAATAAATATAGTAAAATATTAATCAATACAAACATATTAATAGTTTTAATTTAAATATCAAATTTATTCTATGTAATAATATATAATAGTTTCTATTATCCATGAAAAGAGGGCTACGTGAAACTAGTTTAAAAAATTAACACTAGAGAAAAACAAGCGAGTAGCGGCTAGCATGTAGTTCACAAATTAACCACCAAAATATATTAAAAGAGTAAATATTTACTTTATAAATACTTCAATAAATATAGTAAAATAGTAATCAATACAAACATATTAATAGTTTTAATTTAAATATCAAATTTATTCTATGTAATAATATGTAATAGTTTCTATTATCCATAAAAAGAGGGCTACGTGAAACTAGTTTAAAAAGTTACACTAGAGAAAAACAAGCGAGTAGCGGCTTGCATGTAGTTCACAAATTAACCACCAAAATAAATTAAAAGAGTAAATATTTACTTTATAAATACTTCAATAAATATAGTAAAATAGTAATCAATACAAACATATTAATAGTTTTAATTTAAATATCAAATTTATTCTATGTAATAATATGTAATAGTTTCTATTATCCATAAAAAGAGGGCTACGTGAAACTAGTTTAAAAAATTAACACTAGAGAAAAACAAGCGAATAGCGACTTGCATGTAGTTCACAAATTAACCACCAAAATATATTAAAAGAGTAAATATTTACTTTATAAATACTTCAATAAATATAGTAAAATAGTAATCAATACAAACATATTAATAGTTTTAATTTAAATATCAAATTTATTCTATGTAATAATATGTAATAGTTTCTATTATCCATAAAAAGAGGGCTACGTGAATCTAGTTTAAAAAGATAACACTAGAGAAAAACAAGCGAGTAGCGGCTTGCATGTAGTTCACAAATTAACCACCAAAATAAATTAAAAGAGTAAATATTTACTTTATAAATACTTCAATAAATATAGTAAAATAGTAATCAATACAAACATATTAATAGTTTTAATTTAAATATCAAATTTATTCTATGTAATAATATGTAATAGTTTCTATTATCCATAAAAAGAGGGCTACGTGAAACTAGTTTAAAAAATTAACACTAGAGAAAAACAAGCGAATAGCGACTTGCATGTAGTTCACAAATTAACCACCAAAATATATTAAAAGAGTAAATATTTACTTTATAAATACTTCAATAAATATAGTAAAATAGTAATCAATACAAACATATTAATAGTTTTAATTTAAATATCAAATTTATTCTATGTAATAATATGTAATAGTTTCTATTATCCATAAAAAGAGGGCTACGTGAAACTAGTTTAAAAAGTTAACACTAGAGAAAAACAAGCGAGTAGCGGCTTGCATGTAGTTCACAAGTTAACCACCAAAATATATTAAAAGAGTAAATATTTACTTTATAAATACTTCAATAAATATAGTAAAATAGTAATCAATACAAACATATTAATAGTTTTAATTTAAATATCAAATTTATTCTATGTAATAATATGTAATAGTTTCTATTATCCATAAAAAGAGGGCTACGTGAAACTAGTTTAAAAAGTTAACACTAGAGAAAAACAAGCGAGTAGCGGCTTGCATGTAGTTCACAAATTAGCCACCAAAATAAATTAAAAGAGTAAATATTTACTTTATTAATACTTCAATAAATATAGTAAAATAGTAATCAATACAAACATATTAATAGTTTTAATTTAAATATCAAATTTATTCTATGTAATAATATATAATAGTTTCTATTATCCATGAAAAGAGGGCTACGTGAAACTAGTTAAAAAAATTAACACTAGAGAAAAACAAGCGAGTAGCGACTTGCATGTAGTTCACAAATTAACCACCAAAATATATTAAAAGAGTAAATATTTACTTTATAAATACTTCAATAAATATAGTAAAATAGTAATCAATACAAACATATTAATAGTTTTAATTTAAATATCAAATTTATTCTATGTAATAATATGTAATAGTTTCTATTATCCATAAAAAGAGGGCTACGTGAAACTAGTTGAAAAAGTTAACACTAGAGAAAAACAAGCGAGTAGCGACTTGCATGTAGTTTACAAATTAACCACCAAAATATATTAAAAGAGTAAATATTTACTTTATAAATACTTCAATAAATATAGTAAAATAATAATCAATACAAACATATTAATAGTTTTAATTTAAATATCAAATTTATTCTATGTAATAATATATAATAGTTTCTATTATCCAGGAAAAGAGGGCTACGTGAAACTAGTTTAAAAAGTTAACACTAGAGAAAAACAAGCGAGTAGCGACTTGCATGTAGTTCACAAATTAACCACCAAAATATATTAAAAGAGTAAATATTTACTTTATAAATACCTCAATAAATATAGTAAAATATTAATCAATACAAACATATTAATAGTTTTAATTTAAATATCAAATTTATTCTATGTAATAATATGTAATAGTTTCTATTATCCATAAAAAGAGGGCTACGTGAAACTAGTTTAAAAAATTAACACTAGAGAAAAACAAGCGAATAGCGACTTGCATGTAGTTCACAAATTAACCACCAAAATATATTAAAAGAGTAAATATTTACTTTATAAATACTTCAATAAATATAGTAAAATAGTAATCAATACAAACATATTAATAGTTTTAATTTAAATATCAAATTTATTCTATGTAATAATATGTAATAGTTTCTATTATCCATAAAAAGAGGGCTACGTGAAACTAGTTTAAAAAGTTAACACTAGAGAAAAACAAGCGAGTAGCGGCTTGCATGTAGTTCACAAATTAGCCACCAAAATAAATTAAAAGAGTAAATATTTACTTTATTAATACTTCAATAAATATAGTAAAATAGTAATCAATACAAACATATTAATAGTTTTAATTTAAATATCAAATTTATTCTATGTAATAATATATAATAGTTTCTATTATCCATGAAAAGAGGGCTACGTGAAACTAGTTAAAAAAATTAACACTAGAGAAAAACAAGCGAGTAGCGACTTGCATGTAGTTCACAAATTAACCACCAAAATATATTAAAAGAGTAAATATTTACTTTATAAATACTTCAATAAATATAGTAAAATAGTAATCAATACAAACATATTAATAGTTTTAATTTAAATATCAAATTTATTCTATGTAATAATATGTAATAGTTTCTATTATCCATAAAAAGAGGGCTACGTGAAACTAGTTTAAAAAGTTAACACTAGAGAAAAACAAGCGAGTAGCGGCTTGCATGTAGTTCACAAGTTAACCACCAAAATATATTAAAAGAGTAAATATTTACTTTATAAATACTTCAATAAATATAGTAAAATAGTAATCAATACAAACATATTAATAGTTTTAATTTAAATATCAAATTTATTCTATGTAATAATATGTAATAGTTTCTATTATCCATAAAAAGAGGGCTACGTGAAACTAGTTTAAAAAGTTAACACTAGAGAAAAACAAGCGAGTAGCGGCTTGCATGTAGTTCACAAATTAGCCACCAAAATAAATTAAAAGAGTAAATATTTACTTTATTAATACTTCAATAAATATAGTAAAATAGTAATCAATACAAACATATTAATAGTTTTAATTTAAATATCAAATTTATTCTATGTAATAATATATAATAGTTTCTATTATCCATGAAAAGAGGGCTACGTGAAACTAGTTAAAAAAATTAACACTAGAGAAAAACAAGCGAGTAGCGACTTGCATGTAGTTCACAAATTAACCACCAAAATATATTAAAAGAGTAAATATTTACTTTATAAATACTTCAATAAATATAGTAAAATAGTAATCAATACAAACATATTAATAGTTTTAATTTAAATATCAAATTTATTCTATGTAATAATATGTAATAGTTTCTATTATCCATAAAAAGAGGGCTACGTGAAACTAGTTTAAAAAGTTAACACTAGAGAAAAACAAGCGAGTAGCGACTTGCATGTAGTTTACAAATTAACCACCAAAATATATTAAAAGAGTAAATATTTACTTTATAAATACTTCAATAAATATAGTAAAATAATAATCAATACAAACATATTAATAGTTTTAATTTAAATATCAAATTTATTCTATGTAATAATATATAATAGTTTCTATTATCCAGGAAAAGAGGGCTACGTGAAACTAGTTTAAAAAGTTAACACTAGAGAAAAACAAGCGAGTAGCGACTTGCATGTAGTTCACAAATTAACCACCAAAATATATTAAAAGAGTAAATATTTACTTTATAAATACCTCAATAAATATAGTAAAATATTAATCAATACAAACATATTAATAGTTTTAATTTAAATATCAAATTTATTCTATGTAATAATATATAATAGTTTCTATTATCCATGAAAAGAGGGCTACGTGAAACTAGTTTAAAAAATTAACACTAGAGAAAAACAAGCGAGTAGCGGCTAGCATGTAGTTCACAAATTAACCACCAAAATATATTAAAAGAGTAAATATTTACTTTATAAATACTTCAATAAATATAGTAAAATAGTAATCAATACAAACATATTAATAGTTTTAATTTAAATATCAAATTTATTCTATGTAATAATATGTAATAGTTTCTATTATCCATAAAAAGAGGGCTACGTGAAACTAGTTTAAAAAGTTAACACTAGAGAAAAACAAGCGAGTAGCGGCTTGCATGTAGTTCACAAATTAACCACCAAAATAAATTAAAAGAGTAAATATTTACTTTATAAATACTTCAATAAATATAGTAAAATAGTAATCAATACAAACATATTAATAGTTTTAATTTAAATATCAAATTTATTCTATGTAATAATATGTAATAGTTTCTATTATCCATAAAAAGAGGGCTACGTGAAACTAGTTTAAAAAGTTAACACTAGAGAAAAACAAGCGAGTAGCGACTTGCATGTAGTTCAAAAATTAACCACCAAAATAAATTAAAAGAGTAAATATTTACTTTATAAATACTTCAATAAATATAGTAAAATAGTAATCAATACAAACATATTAATAGTTTTAATTTAAATATCAAATTTATTCTATGTAATAATATAATAATAAATGTATTCTATGTAATAATATGTATTACTTTTGTATAAATAAGATGTATTGAGGGTGTAAGATGATGTGTACGTCTTATAAGTTGAGGAATGAATGTTATTTACGGTTGACCGCTACTAGTAACTAACTTGGAAAATAAAGAAATAACAAGTGTCTACTTAGCTGTTTAAATCAGGTAGTTGCAGTGTAATGAAGGCTCGTTCCGCAGTGGACTGGCTTTGCAGCTCATCATCATGAATGCTCATCGACTGGACTTCCTTCAGGACCTGAAGAGATAGCTCTTTGACGACTGCATCCTAAAATTACCAAGATTCTTCTTAAAATATGCTATAAATATACAAGTTCAATTATTTTGACCCACTGAATCCAGTGGTGAAATGTTTAAATGCATAAATCTTATAGTTTTTGAGAAAATGTCAAAAAACCGCTTTTTGCGATTTTTTTGGCGAAATTTGGAAAAAAAAATAAAAACCGCTGAAACTATGTTTATAAGTTAACTGAAGCACGAGAAAGTCAATGTCGTTGACCGAATTTTCATATCGCTTGTAGTTTTTGAGATATAGGCTCGGAAAAGTAGAAAATTTGAATAAATATGATATATCTGAAAAATTAAACAAGATATGATATTGCGCTCAACGGCATTGAATTCCCTGTGTCCGAATTGACTTGTAAGCAAATTTTCATGCAATTTGAAGCAATTTCATTTTTTGTAATTATTTCCTGAGGTATATACCTTTGGTTTTTTCAGGATTTAATTCAATTTTCCCAAAAATCCTTAATCATAGGAATATTGTAACGAAAATTTACATACATATGTATTTTGACCCACTGAATCCAGTGGTGAAATGTTTAAATGCATAAATCTTATAGTTTTTGAGAAAATGTCAAAAAACCGCTTTTTGCGATTTTTTTGGCGAAATTTGGAAAAAAAAAAAAATTGCTGAAACTATGTTTATAAGTTAACTGACGCACGAGAAAGTCAATGCCGTTGACCGCATTTTCATATCGCTTGTAGTTTTTGAGATATAGGCTCGGGAAAGTACAAAATCTGAATAAAATTAAAATTTCACTTTTCCGGAGCGTATATCTGAAAAATTAAACAAGATATGAAAATGCGCTCAACGCCATTGAATTCCCCGTGTCCGAATTGACTTGTAAGCAAATTTTCATGCAATTTGAAGCAAATTCATTTTTTGTAATTATTTCCTAAGCGTATATCTGAAAAATTAAACATGATAAAAATTTCGAACCAGGGTTCACAAGATCCACAGGCCGACTCTAAGTAAAGGAAGTATTGTAATCGCGAAAATTTTCGGTTCTCAGATTTCAACGGAAATAGGTATTTTGGCCCTTCCTGAATCCATTTTGACTAATTTCGTCGTGCCGTCTGTACGTACGTATCTCGCATAACTCAAAAACGGTAAGTCGTAGAAAATTGAAACTTTATATTTAGGACTGCTGTAACATCTAGTTGTGCACCTCCCTTTTTGGTCTTTATACAACTACCGGGAGTGCTACTTTACTTGACTTCCTTGTACGCGTTTTAAATTATAGATATTTTTTTAATTGCACATATTTGACATTAAATCTTTTATTTTTTGTTCTAATCCATAGCAAACTTAATTTTGAAAAAAAAAAAAAATATATAATATTTAAATTTAGATATCTCGTTTATGCAAAAAGCTAATTTAAAAATTCTTAATGTGCTAGACGCAGAATTTAATTCTCTAAAACTTTTATTTGCAGCATTTATTTCTAAAATTAAAATAATACCATTTTTTCAAGGAAAACTGTTAGCAGCTTCATGTAATGTGCCACTTCCGGTTAGTCTATTTCAACTAAAATCTATTATATTATTTCCATTGATATAATAGTCTTATATACCAAATTTGGAAAGTTTTAAATTATATTTGAATATAGTTTTTCATGAAAATCTATTATAGGCTTGAAGTAAAGTACCACTTCCGGTAGTTGTATAATGACCAAAAAGGGAGGTGCACAACTAGATGTTATAGTAGTCCTAAATATAAAGTTTCAATTTTCTACGGCTTACCGTTTTTGAGTTATGCGAGATACGTACGTACGTACAGACGGCACGACGAAATTAGTCAAAATGGATTCAGGGAGGGCCAAAATACCTATTTCCGTTGAAATCTGAGAACCGAAAATTTTCGCGATTACAATACTTCCTTTACTTCGTACAAGGAAGTAAAAATTAAATAAATGTTAAAACTACAATATTTAGATAATAGAACAGCTAGAATTAATAATTTATTAAATCAGAATAATTATTAAAATGAAGGCCATTATTTTGTTACGGAACTTGTGATTACATACATACATAACATCATACTATGCCCCATTAAATGGGGTAGCACGAAATGTTGGTACATACACCCAATATTTATTCATCAGATTTATTCTGCAATTAATCTTATGACAAATATACCACTTTCGCTTCATCCACAGTCATAATTCTTTTCATAAAAGAATCATTCGTGCACACAATAAACCTTCAATTATATTCATCCATTTATATTAGAAAATTTAAATATAAATTTGTTTATTTACTTAAATGTTGTATACCTACGATTAAGGATTTTCGGGAAAATTGAATTAAAATCTGAAAAAACCAAAAACCCCTTAGGAAATAATTAAAAAAATGAAATTGCTTAAAATTGCATGAAAATTTGCTTATAAGTCAATTCGGATACGGCGAATTCAATGCCCTGTATAGGTTTCATGATCAAACTAGAATTAGAATAAATATAATTTTATCGATTCGAAATATTACTAACTATTTGAAAAATATTATCTATAAATCTTAAAAATTAATTGCGACTGAAATGTTTGTTGCAAATAAATGAAATAAATTTTAAAGTGTTCAACATATATTTCTATACGTGCAGAATATGCAATTGCAGATATTTGGGTGGTACTAAACCGTCAAATTACTATATATGTATACGATTAATGCAAGTTTAAATAATTATTGTTTTAATAAATAAAGATTTTTTGAGAAAAAGACTTTGTTATGAATGATTTAGAGATTTTTTTGGGAAGATTATAGTTTTATAAATGATTGGGAAGATTTTTGGAAAGATAAGACTTATAAATGATTTGTGGAACTTTTTGGAAAGAAAATATTTTTAAAGGCCTCTTTACGAAACTGACATTCTTCGAAATGATTGATTGCGTAAACATCTTAAAAATAAATCAATTAAATATTTGGTAGTAAATCTTCGCCAAACATTCATACTAATTTATTTTAATAACGACTATATTCTAATACAAACAAATAATGCATCTACCTTTTGGCTGGCGTGTACTAAGTCCTATCCATTCCTCTCTGAAAAGTTCCAGGCTCGTACCACTATAAATTCACTTCACATCCAGTATACACTAACACTTACACTATATTACACTTATATTTCACTAAAAAATCACTGATTTTACAATATTTTTACTTGAGACACAAATAAAACACGACATTTTAAACAAAATTCGTTCGTAGACTGACGATTAAAGTCGCTAGGCATGTACGTAACAAGTTAGAACATAATTTCAATTAATAGCCAAAAACTGATTTCATGCCATTCTAGGCTTTAACAACTAGGCTCTAAAGAATATATTTGATTGTATCGAATTATACACTTTATTATGAAACAAATTAAATATATATTAGGCTGTTTCTCCTTGTGACAGAGATATAAAAAATTAAAAAGATTTATTTCAAACATTTTTCAATTCATCTCTTAGTTAAGAAAATATTTGTATCTTTATTTATCTTGTAAATGCACAATTATTTTAAATATAAAGACCTTAATTGAAAAAAAGTATAATTAAAAGAGCCAAGAAATAACAAAATGAAACTTTTTTATTTGAAACATTTTTTGATTTAGCGTAGAATAAGTTTCACCGCAAAAACTATGTTTGTTTCATTGGTAGTTGAAGTTGCTGGTGGCCGACATTTGTAATGTGTTTTTTGCGGGGTCTAAAAAAAATCTAATTTTGAGTCTAATCAAAAAATACTTCAAATAACTTAGGAAGAGAATAAATTAAGGAGTATATTCTTTAATAACAATTTTTCTTTAAAGTTTACGGTATAGCCAGAAACTTGAAAAATATATTTTGTTGGGTCATCAAACGAGACTATTGGCACCATCTATTGGCAACTTGAGTACTATATATGAAAATAAATATCTCGAAATTGGGGGATTAAATGGAAAAATACTTCAAGTAAATGTGACGGAGAATTAAAAAATTAAGACGATTTATTTGAAGCATTTTTCAATTCATCCCTTAGTTCAAGAAATATTTGTATCTTTATTAATCATGTAAATGAACGATTATTTTAGATATGAAGACTTTAATTGAAAAAAAGTATAATTAAAAGAGCCAAGAAATAACAAAATGAAACTTTTTTATTTGAAACATTTTTTGATTTAGCGTAGAATAAGTTTCACCGCAAAAACTATGTTTGTTTCATTGGTAGTTGAAGTCGCCGGTAGCCGACATTAGTAATGTGTTTTTGCGGGGTCTAAAAAAAATCAAATTTTGAGTCTAATCAAAAAACACTTCAAATAACTTAGGAAAAACTTGAAAAATATATTTTGTTGGGTCATCAAACGAGACTATTGGCACCATCTATTGGCAACTTGGGTACTATATATGAAGATAAATATCTCGAAATTGGGGAATTGAATGGAAAAATACTTCAAGTAAATGTGACAGAGAATTAAAAAATTAAGACGATTTATTTGAAACATTTTTCAATTCATCCCTTAGTTAAAGAAATATTTGTATCTTTATTAATCATGTAAATGAACGATTATTTTAGATATGAAGACTTTAATTGAAAAAAAGTATAATTAAAAGAGCCAAGAAATAACAAAATGAAACTTTTTTATTTGAAACATTTTTTGATTTAGCGTAGAATAAGTTTCACCGCAAAAACTATGTTTGTTTCATTGGTAGTTGAAGTCGCCGGTGGCCGACATTAGTAATGTGTATTTGCGGAGTCTAAAAAAAATCTAATTTTGAGTCTAATCAAAAAACACTTCAAATAACTTAGGAAGAGAATAAATTAAGGAGTATATACTTTAATAACAATTTTTCTATAAAGTTTACGGTATAGCCAGAAACTTGAAAAATATATTTTGTTGGGTCATCAAACGAGACGATTGACACCATCTATTGGCAACTTGGGTACTATATATGAAGATAAATATCTCGAAATTGGGGGATTAAATGGAAAAATACTTCAAGTAAATATGACGGAGAATTAAAAAATTAAGACGATTTATTTGAAACATTTTTCAATTCATCCCTTAGTTAAAGAAATATTTGTATCTTTATTAATCATGTAAATGCACGATTATTTTAGATATGAAGACTTTAATAAAAAAAAGTTTAATTAAAAGAGCCAAGAAATAACAAAATGAAACTTTTTTATTTGAAACATTTTTTGATTTAGCGTAGAATAAGTTTCACCGCAAAAACTATGTTTGTTTCATCGGTAGTTGAAGTCGCCGGTGGCCGACATAAGTAATGTGTATTTGCGGAGCCAAAAAAAATCTAATTTTGAGTCTAATAAAAAAACACTTCAAATAACTTAGGAAGAGAATAAATTAAGGAGTATATTCTTTAATAACCATTTTTCTTTAAAGTTTACGGTATAGCCAGAAACTTGAAAAATATATTTTGTTAGGTCATCAAACGAGACTATTGGCACCATCTATTGGCAACTTGGGTACTATATATGAAGATAAATATCTCGAAATTGGGGGATTGAATGGAAAAATACTTCAAGTAAATGTGACAGAGAATTAAAAAATTAAGACGATTTATTTGAAACATTTTTCAATTCATCCCTTAGTTAAAGAAATATTTGTATCTTTATTAATCATGTAAATGAACGATTATTTTAGATATGAAGACTTTAATTGAAAAAAAGTATAATTAAAAGAGCCAAGAAATAACAAAATGAAACTTTTTTATTTGAAACATTTTTTGATTTAGCGTAGAATAAGTTTCACCGCAAAAACTATGTTTGTTTCATTGGTAGTTGAAGTCGCCGGTGGCGGACATAAGTAATGTGTATTTGCAGAGTCTAAAAAAAATCTAATTTTGAGTCTAATCAAAAAACACTTCAAATAACTTAGGAAGAGAATAAATTAAGGAGTATATACTTTAATAACAATTTTTCTATAAAGTTTACGGTATAGCCAGAAACTTGAAAAATATATTTTGTTGGGTCATCAAACGAGACTATTGGCACCATCTATTGGCAACTTGGGTACTATATATGAAGATAAATATCTCGAAATTGGGGGATTGAATGGAAAAATACTTCAAGTAAATGTGACAGAGAATTAAAAAATTAAGACGATTTATTTGAAACATCTTTCAATTCATCCCTTCGTTAAAGAAATATTTGTATCTTTATTAATCATGTAAATGAACGATTATTTTAGATATGAAGACTTTAATTGAAAAAAAGTATAATTAAAAGAGCCAAGAAATAACAAAATGAAACTTTTTTATTTAAAACATTTTTTGATTTAGCGTAGAATAAGTTTCACCGCAAAAACTATGTTTGTTTCATCGGTAGTTGAAGTTGCTGGTGGCCGACATTAGTAATGTGTATTTGCGGAGTCTAAAAAAAATCTAATTTTGAGTCTAATCAAAAAACACTTCAAATAACTTAGGAAGAGAATAAATTAAGGAGAATATACTTTAATAACAATTTCTCTATAAAGTTTACGGTATAGCCAGAAACTTGAAAAATATATTTTGTTGGGTCATCAAACGAGACTATTGACACCATCTATTGGCAACTTGGGTACTATATATGAAGATAAATATCTCGAAATTGGGGGATTAAATGGAAAAATACTTCAAGTAAATATGACGGAGAATTAAAAAATTAAGACGATTTATTTGAATCATTTTTCAATTCATCCCTTAGTTAAAGAAATATTTGTAAAATAAATAAATAAATATATCATCACGCCTTTTACCCATCACTGGGTGTGGCACTCTGCCTAAGCAGATCTCGGTAAGTGATATATTTTTTCGCGTGAAATGCGGTTACCAGCCGTCAAATCACGGCCTCCAAAGATATTAGTGGTGGAGGAGCCACAGGGGTAGATTTTTTAAATTGGTGAAAATTGTTTGTCGGCTGTGGGGATCGAACCAGGGTTCTCAAGATCCACAGGCCGACTCGGTACCACTGAGCCACCTACCCCATCTTTATTAATCATGTAAATGAACGATTATTTTAGATATGAAGACTTTAATTGAAAAAAAGTATAATTAAAAGAGCCAAGAAATAACAAAATGAAACTTTTTTATTTAAAACATTTTTTGATTTAGCGTAGAATAAGTTTCACCGCAAAAACTATGTTTGTTTCATCGGTAGTTGAAGTTGCTGGTGGCCGACATTAGTAATGTGTATTTGCGGAGTCTAAAAAAAATCTAATTTTGAGTCTAATCAAAAAACACTTCAAATAACTTAGGAAGAGAATAAATTAAGGAGTATATACTTTAATAACAATTTTTCTATAAAGTTTACGGTATAGCCAGAAACTTGAAAAATATATTTTGTTGGGTCATCAAACGAGACTATTGACACCATCTATTGGCAACTTGGGTACTATATATGAAGATAAATATCACGAAATTGGGGGATTAAATGGAAAAATACTTCAAGTAAATATGACGGAGAATTAAAAAATTAAGACGATTTATTTGAAACATTTTTCAATTCATCCCCTAGTTAAAGAAATATTTGTATCTTTATTAATCATGTAAATGCACGATTATTTTAGATATGAAGACTTTAATAGAAAAAAAGTTTAATTAAAAGAGCCAAGAAATAACAAAATGAAACTTTTTTATTTGAAATATTTTTTGATTTAGCGTGGGGGCCGTGATTTGACGGCTGGTAACCGCACTTCACGCGAAAAAATTTATCACTTACCGAGATCTGCTTCGGCAGAGTGCCACACCCAGTAATGGGTAAAAGGTGTGATGATATATTTATTTATATTTCTTGTTTCATGTAATTAAGTTTGCTATGGATTGGAACAAAGATAAGGAAAAATAAGAAATTTAAAGTCAATGTCAAATTACGTCAAAATAAACAAATGTAGCTATAGTATAATACGCGTACAAGGAAGTCATGTGGTGTCCACATCAGATTTCTAGATATACATTCAAGTCAGCAATGTTAAAATTCTAGAACTGTCGCTAATGAAATAACAGCGCTACCATGGTGCTACAAGTGTACAGGGGATCTACAGGTTCTAGTGAAGTATAAACCACTTAAATAGACTTGTATTTTTAGTTATAAATTAAAGTGTACAGCTCTCGCTTTTGAAGCAGAAGCATTACCATGATGCTACAACTATCTAAAATTAATCTGAAAAACAGCGAAAGCTACTAGTGGGCTCTGAACTAATTGAATGACAGGTGTATTTTTAGATATAAGTCTCATTCTCGCTGGTGAAGTAAGAGCACTAGTCATGGTGCTACAACTACGACAGGATTTCGGAAATGTTAGACGAAATTCAAATTAAATATAAATTAGACAACACTAAAATTATAGCAACTGCAACAGATAACGGCAGGAATGTTGTTAAAGCATTTAAGGAGTACGGCGAAAAACTAAATATTTACAAGTAGAAGAGGAAGAGGAAACATCAGATTCTGAAGGAGAATCTAATACTATTACCTTTGAAGATTTCAACGATTCACAATCACAATTTAAACATTTATTACTTCCAAAACACTACAGATGTGCCAGCCACACTATAAATGTAATCGCTACTACCGATGCAAATAACGCTATAAACTCAAATACATTGCTGAGGAGTAGACATGAAAAAGTTTTACAAAAATGCTCAGAACTATGGAATAAAGCAGGGAGGCCCAAAAGTGCTGAAATTGTAAAATATAAACAAATCTAATATTTCCTAATGCTAAATGACACAAAGGATCCATATTTGTAACAATTGAAGTAATACCTTAAACAGATTTTGAGATAGTAGATAATTAATATTGTGTAAGGTATTCCTACAATTATAGAACTTAAACTAGAAAATTTCATTGTTGAACTTGAAGATAGAACATCGGCAACTATTTAGTGGAGCGAAGAGGACACAGAAGAAGATTCCAAGCGCAGAGATGCAGCAGGAAATCTGTCCGTGTGGGATTTCAAACATTCTAAATAAACACACAAAGAACTTGTATTAAAATCTAATTTGATATGAAAATGAACCTTAAGTACATGTAACGTAAGTTACAATATCGGATACAACACCGTTACAGGGCCTCAGATGAGGCAAACAGTTTTTAGTTATTATTTCAAAATGCAGACGTTATTTAATAAAATGTTTCAAATAAGAGTTGCTTATTTTTTTATTCTCTACAACTTTTGTTTCAACCTTTTTCCTGTACAACCCCTAACTTCGGAGATACAAAAAACCACCCTTAAAGTGATTTAACGTCTGTACTAATTAAAAATCGAGGGTCGTCCGCAGGCTCCGCACTTAGTATTTAGCCCTAGAAGCTGCGATGGGAAATAGTTTAAAAATTAGTCTAATTAATGACGATATATTCGATTTCGCTGAAATTTTGCATGCAGCTTCTAGGGCTAAATACTGAGTGCGGCGCCTACGGACGACCCCCAATTTTCAATTAGTACAAAAGTTATATCACATTAAAGGGGGTTGTTTGTATCTCCGAAGTTAGGGGTTGTACAGAAAAAAAGTTCAAACAAAACTTGTAGAGAATATTAATATAAGGTTATTTTATATGAAACTTTTTTCGATTCAACCCCTAAATAAAGAAATATTTACTAATTAATACATCATGCAAATGTACAATTATTTCGAATATGAAATGCCCAATCAAAAAATACTTTAATTAAAGTCTGAAGGAAATAATGAATTAAAAATCTTTTATTAACACATTTTTTGATTTGGGTTAAAAAAAATTCACCGCAAATATTGTAATCACCTGATCGGCCATCGAAGCTACAAGTGTCCGGCATTTATCAGCATGAATCTGCGGGGTTCTGCACTCCCGATACTTAACTTGATCAATACTTTTGGACAGGCGCAATGGTGACTATTTTTCTGTTCTTGTCCTTTCTTTGAAAATATCTAAAATATAGATAATACTATAAATAAATATGACATTTTATAATATTAGATGTAATCTAAGGCCCAAATATTCAATATTTAAACTGATAGCATCAATAGTTTCTGAGATAAAAACAAATTAAAATATTCCAGTTTGACAGCAAGGCGTGCAATTTTACAAATGTCATTAAACTAATAAATATGAACAAATTATGAATAAATCTAACATTTCCTAATACTAAATATGCTACAGGGTCTATATTTGTAACATTTGACGAAGTAACATAAACAACTATTAGCTTTTAGCCAAATGAAAAATTTCAATTTGACAGCTAGGCGTGTATCTTTAGATATGTCATTAAACCAATAAATATTTATAAATATAAATAAATCTAACATTACCTGCTGCTAAATGTGCTGCCAGAGCTATATTTACCATATTTGCAGCATGTCCTGCTCTCATATCAGCAGAAGACTTTAATGATTTGTCAACAAACACCATTTTAAATATATCATCTAATGAAATTGGTTCTGAAGTCCTGGTAACTAGTTTCGTTTTCTAGAATCAGCAAATATTTCCGAATGTGGAGGACACGACATACTCATGCTTGTAAATCTAAAAACTAAACAGAAATCAGTGAGAGAAATGTTCAATTGCAGTAAGAGTTGTAAAATATGTAAATACTTACAGAAAACCTAAAAATAAAATATTGTCAACATTTGCTCCAGTTTCTAAATACTCTTAATAACCCCTGAAACATAATTTCACCCTTAAAATTAATAAAAAAAGATCGAAAATACTTAAAACATCACACATCTGTCAATGACATTTCTTTAATTAAATTAGGTTATAAATGAGTTCATTGTTTATATCAAGAGATGGCTCTGAAAGCATGGAGCAAATACGATACATAAATTATTTTGTAAAATAAACATTTAAAACATATTTTTAGTTTACAAATAAATTATTTTAAAAGAAAAATAAACAATAATTGTCTTAAAAATTCTTATAGGATGGATGTCAAACTAATATGAACCTTAAGTAAATATAATTTAAGATTTAATATCGCATACAAAACCGTATTACAACTGCAAAAAAAACATGATAGTTTTTTAAGTTTTTTTCAAAATCTAGAAAGTATTTGATAAAATCTTTCAAATAAAAGATAAATATTATTTAATTCCCTACAGCTTTTGGTTGAAACATTTTTCTCTACAACCCTTAACTTTCTAATAAAAAAAACCTCATAGTTTTGAAAAAAATTCAAAAAACTATTGCTTTATTATGAAGCTCTGTTTCTGAATTGTATTCGATTTTTTATCTAATGTTACATGTATTTAGGGTCCACTTTAGTTTGACATTCATCCTATTGTGATTAATAAAATATTAATTAGAAATTTACGCAAAAACTATGGCTTAATTAATTTTTTCAGTAGAATTTTCGAAATCGACGATATCGAATTAGGGAGATAACATTGTTATCTCAATTTTTATTATTTTTTATTATTAATAACCCTTCGATTTTGCTGAAATTTTTTATTAAGCTTTTAGGACCTCAGGTTAAATGTATATTTTATGAAAATCTCCTAAATTTTTATTAGTATAAAAGATAATTCACTTTAAGGGTAGTTTTTTGCATCTCCGAAATTAAGACTTGAATAGAAAATAGTTTCAACCAAAAGATGTAGAGAAAAATGCAAGAAACCATTCTTATTTGAAAAATTTCTTCAAATAACGTCTAGTTTTGGCATAAATCGCTAAATTATGAATGTGATTTTTAGTTCAGCTTTGTGTCACACAAAGTGGTGACGCCACTGAAATTACTATTGTTGTGTGATTTCGGTGGCGTCACCACTTTATGTGTCGATAATTGGAACTAACAATAACGTTAAAATATTAGCAATTTCCATCGAAACTAGACATTATTTGAAAGATTCTTTCAAATAAAAGTTGTTTCCTTTTTTATTTTCTACAGCTTTTGGTTGAAACTTTTTTCCCTACAATCCTTAACTTCGGAGATATAAAAAAACACCCTTAGAGTTAATTATCTTTTATACTAATGAAAATTTAGGAGATTTTCATTAAATATACATTTAGCCTGAGGTCCTAAAAGCTTAATAAAAATTTTCAGCGAAATCGAAGCTTTATTATATGTAAAAAATAATAAAAATTGAGATAACAATGTTATCTCCCTAATTCGATATCGTTGAATTAGAAAATTCTAGTTAAAAATTATTTGGGCTTTAGTTTTTGGGTAAATTACTAATTAATGTTTTAAAAATTCTTATAGGATGCATGTCAAACTAATATGAACCTTAAGTAAATATAATTTAAGACTTAATATCGCATACAAAACCGTAACACAACTGCAAAAAAACATGATAGTTTTTTCAGTTTTTTTCAAAATCTAGAAAGTATTTGATAAAATCTTTCAAATAAAAGATAAATATTAATTAATTCTCTACAGCTTTTGGTTGAAACATTTTTCTCTACAACCCTTAACTTCGGAGATACGAGAAACCACCCTTAAAGTGAAATATCTACCCTACTAATGCAAAATTTGGGGTCGTCCGCGGATTTCGCATCGAATATGACGCCGTAGAACATGCATGCAAAATTTCAGCGAAATAGCAAATATCGGTACAAATTAGGTGTTTAAAATCCATGGACTATAGCCTTACCATCTTATTTCCTTCTTTAATTAAAGTATCTCCGATCGCGCTGAAATTTTGCATGCATGTTCTAGGGCTTTATATTCGATGCGGAACCGGGAACGAGGCCAAAATATTCATTAGTAGGGTAGATATTTCACTTTAAGGGTGGTTTTCTGTATCTCCGAAGTTAAGGGTTGTAGAGAAAAAAGTTTCAACCAAAAGCTGTAGAGAATAAAATAATAAGCTACTTTTATTTGAAACATTTCATTAAAAAACCTCATAGTTTTGAAAAAAATTCAAAAAACTATTGCTTTATTATGAAGCTCTGTTTCTGAATTGTATTCGATTTTTTATCTAATGTTACATGTATTTAGGGTCCACTTTAGTTTGACATTCATCCTATTGTGATTAATAAAATATTAATTAGAAATTTACGCAAAAACTATGGCTTAATTAATTTTTTCAGTAGAATTTTCGAAATCGACGATATCGAATTAGGGAGATAACATTGTTATCTCAATTTTTATTATTTTTTATTATTAATAACCCTTCGATTTTGCTGAAATTTTTTATTAAGCTTTTAGGACCTCAGGTTAAATGTATATTTTATGAAAATCTCCTAAATTTTTATTAGTATAAAAGATAATTCACTTTAAGGGTAGTTTTTTGCATCTTATTTCCTTCTTTAATTAAAGTATCTCCGATCGCGCTGAAATTTTGCATGCATGTTCTAGGGCTTTATATTCGATGCGGAACCGGGAACGAGGCCAAAATATTCATTAGTAGGGTAGATATTTCACTTTAAGGGTGGTTTTCTGTATCTCCGAAGTTAAGGGTTGTAGAGAAAAAAGTTTCAACCAAAAGCTGTAGAGAATAAAATAATAAGCTACTTTTATTTGAAACATTTCATTAAAAAACCTCATAGTTTTGAAAAAAATTCAAAAAACTATTGCTTTATTATGAAGCTCTGTTTCTGAATTGTATTCGATTTTTTATCTAATGTTACATGTATTTAGGGTCCACTTTAGTTTGACATTCATCCTATTGTGATTAATCAAATATTAATTAGAAATTTACGCAAAAACTATGGCTTAATTAATTTTTTCAGTAGAATTTTCGAAATCGACGATATCGAATTAGGGAGATAACATTGTTATCTCAATTTTTATTATTTTTTATTATTAATAACCCTTCGATTTTGCTGAAATTTTTTATTAAGCTTTTAGGACCTCAGGTTAAATGTATATTTTATGAAAATCTCCTAAATTTTTATTAGTATAAAAGATAATTCACTTTAAGGGTAGTTTTTTGCATCTCCGAAATTAAGACTTGAATAGAAAATAGTTTCAACCAAAAGATGTAGAGAAAAATGCAAGAAACCATTCTTATTTGAAAAATTTCTTCAAATAACGTCTAGTTTTGGCATAAATCGCTAAATTATGAATGTGATTTTTAGTTCAGCTTTGTGTCACACAAAGTGGTGACGCCACTGAAATTACTATTGTTGTGTGATTTCGGTGGCGTCACCACTTTATGTGTCGATAATTGGAACTAACAATAACGTTAAAATATTAGCAATTTCCATCGAAACTAGACTTTATTTGAAAGATTCTTTCAAATAAAAGTTGTTTCCTTTTTTATTATCTACAGCTTTTGGTTGAAACTTTTTTCCCTACAATCCTTAACTTCGGAGATATAAAAAAACACCCTTAGAGTTAATTATCTTTTATACTAATGAAAATTTAGGAGATTTTCATTAAATATACATTTAGCCTGAGGTCCTAAAAGCTTAATAAAAATTTTCAGCGAAATCGAAGCTTTATTATATGTAAAAAATAATAAAAATTGAGATAACAATGTTATCTCCCTAATTCGATATCGTTGAATTAGAAAATTCTAGTTAAAAATTATTTGGGCCTTAGTTTTTGGGTAAATTACTAATTAATGTTTTAAAAATTCTTATAGGATGCATGTCAAACTAATATGAACCTTAAGTAAATATAATTTAAGACTTAATATCGCATACAAAACCGTAACACAACTGCAAAAAAACATGATAGTTTTTTCAGTTTTTTTCAAAATCTAGAAAGTATTTGATAAAATCTTTCAAATAAAAGATAAATATTAATTAATTCTCTACAGCTTTTGGTTGAAACATTTTTCTCTACAACCCTTAACTTCGGAGATACGAGAAACCACCCTTAAAGTGAAATATCTACCCTACTAATGCAAAATTTGGGGTCGTCCGCGGATTTCGCATCGAATATGACGCCGTAGAACATGCATGCAAAATTTCAGCGAAATAGCATATATCGGTACAAATTAGGTGTTTAAAATCCATCTTATTTCCTTCTTTAATTAAAGTATCTCCGATCGCGCTGAAATTTTGCATGCATGTTCTAGGGCTTTATATTCGATGCGGAACCGGGAACGAGGCCAAAATATTCATTAGTAGGGTAGATATTTCACTTTAAGGGTGGTTTTCTGTATCTCCGAAGTTAAGGGTTGTAGAGAAAAAAGTTTCAACCAAAAGCTGTAGAGAATAAAATAATAAGCTACTTTTATTTGAAACATTTCATTAAAAAACCTCATAGTTTTGAAAAAAATTCAAAAAACTATTGCTTTATTATGAAGCTCTGTTTCTGAATTGTATTCGATTTTTTATCTAATGTTACATGTATTTAGGGTCCACTTTAGTTTGACATTCATCCTATTGTGATTAATAAAATATTAATTAGAAATTTACGCAAAAACTATGGCTTAATTAATTTTTTCAGTAGAATTTTCGAAATCGACGATATCGAATTAGGGAGATAACATTGTTATCTCAATTTTTATTATTTTTTATTATTAATAACCCTTCGATTTTGCTGAAATTTTTTATTAAGCTTTTAGGACCTCAGGTTAAATGTATATTTTATGAAAATCTCCTAAATTTTTATTAGTATAAAAGATAATTCACTTTAAGGGTAGTTTTTTGCATCTCCGAAATTAAGACTTGAATAGAAAATAGTTTCAACCAAAAGATGTAGAGAAAAATGCAAGAAACCATTCTTATTTGAAAAATTTCTTCAAATAACGTCTAGTTTTGGCATAAATCGCTAAATTATGAATGTGATTTTTAGTTCAGCTTTGTGTCACACAAAGTGGTGACGCCACTGAAATTACTATTGTTGTGTGATTTCGGTGGCGTCACCACTTTATGTGTCGATAATTGGAACTAACAATAACGTTAAAATATTAGCAATTTCCATCGAAACTAGACTTTATTTGAAAGATTCTTTCAAATAAAAATTGTTTCCTTTTTTATTCTCTACAGCTTTTGGTTGAAACTTTTTTCCCTACAATCCTTAACTTCGGAGATATAAAAAAACACCCTTAGAGTTAATTATCTTTTATACTAATGAAAATTTAGGAGATTTTCATTAAATATACATTTAGCCTGAGGTCCTAAAAGCTTAATAAAAATTTTCAGCGAAATCGAAGCTTTATTATATGTAAAAAATAATAAAAATTGAGATAACAATGTTATCTCCCTAATTCGATATCGTTGAATTAGAAAATTCTAGTTAAAAATTATTTGGGCCTTAGTTTTTGGGTAAATTACTAATTAATGTTTTAAAAATTCTTATAGGATGCATGTCAAACTAATATGAACCTTAAGTAAATATAATTTAAGACTTAATATCGCATACAAAACCGTAACACAACTGCAAAAAAACATGATAGTTTTTTCAGTTTTTTTCAAAATCTAGAAAGTATTTGATAAAATCTTTCAAATAAAAGATAAATATTAATTAATTCTCTACAGCTTTTGGTTGAAACATTTTTCTCTACAACCCTTAACTTCGGAGATACGAGAAACCACCCTTAAAGTGAAATATCTACCCTACTAATGCAAAATTTGGGGTCGTCCGCGGATTTCGCATCGAATATGACGCCGTAGAACATGCATGCAAAATTTCAGCGAAATAGCATATATCGGTACAAATTAGGTGTTTAAAATCCATGGACTATAGCCTTACCATCTTATTTCCTTCTTTAATTAAAGTATCTCCGATCGCGCTGAAATTTTGCATGCATGTTCTAGGGCTTTATATTCGATGCGGAACCGGGAACGAGGCCAAAATATTCATTAGTAGGGTAGATATTTCACTTTAAGGGTGGTTTTCTGTATCTCCGAAGTTAAGGGTTGTAGAGAAAAAAGTTTCAACCAAAAGCTGTAGAGAATAAAATAATAAGCTACTTTTATTTGAAACATTTCATTAAAAAACCTCATAGTTTTGAAAAAAATTCAAAAAACTATTGCTTTATTATGAAGCTCTGTTTCTGAATTGTATTCGATTTTTTATCTAATGTTATATGTATTTAGGGTCCACTTTAGTTTGACATTCATCCTATTGTGATTAATAAAATATTAATTAGAAATTTACGCAAAAACTATGGCTTAATTAATTTTTTCAGTAGAATTTTCGAAATCGACGATATCGAATTAGGGAGATAACATTGTTATCTCAATTTTTATTATTTTTTATTATTAATAACCCTTCGATTTTGCTGAAATTTTTTATTAAGCTTTTAGGACCTCAGGTTAAATGTATATTTTATGAAAATCTCCTAAATTTTTATTAGTATAAAAGATAATTCACTTTAAGGGTAGTTTTTTGCATCTCCGAAATTAAGACTTGAATAGAAAATAGTTTCAACCAAAAGATGTAGAGAAAAATGCAAGAAACCATTCTTATTTGAAAAATTTCTTCAAATAACGTCTAGTTTTGGCATAAATCGCTAAATTATGAATGTGATTTTTAGTTCAGCTTTGTGTCACACAAAGTGGTGACGCCACTGAAATTACTATTGTTGTGTGATTTCGGTGGCGTCACCACTTTATGTGTCGATAATTGGAACTAACAATAACGTTAAAATATTAGCAATTTCCATCGAAACTAGACTTTATTTGAAAGATTCTTTCAAATAAAAGTTGTTTCCTTTTTTATTCTCTACAGCTTTTGGTTGAAACTTTTTTCCCTACAATCCTTAACTTCGGAGATATAAAAAAACACCCTTAGAGTTAATTATCTTTTATACTAATGAAAATTTAGGAGATTTTCATTAAATATACATTTAGCCTGAGGTCCTAAAAGCTTAATAAAAATTTTCAGCGAAATCGAAGCTTTATTATATGTAAAAAATAATAAAAATTGAGATAACAATGTTATCTCCCTAATTCGATATCGTTGAATTAGAAAATTCTAGTTAAAAATTATTTGGGCCTTAGTTTTTGGGTAAATTACTAATTAATGTTTTAAAAATTCTTATAGGATGCATGTCAAACTAATATGAACCTTAAGTAAATATAATTTAAGACTTAATATCGCATACAAAACCGTAACACAACTGCAAAAAAACATGATAGTTTTTTCAGTTTTTTTCAAAATCTAGAAAGTATTTGATAAAATCTTTCAAATAAAAGATAAATATTAATTAATTCTCTACAGCTTTTGGTTGAAACATTTTTCTCTACAACCCTTAACTTCGGAGATACGAGAAACCACCCTTAAAGTGAAATATCTACCCTACTAATGCAAAATTTGGGGTCGTCCGCGGATTTCGCATCGAATATGACGCCGTAGAACATGCATGCAAAATTTCAGCGAAATAGCATATATCGGTACAAATTAGGTGTTTAAAATCCATGGACTATAGCCTTACCATCTTATTTCCTTCTTTAATTAAAGTATCTCCGATCGCGCTGAAATTTTGCATGCATGTTCTAGGGCTTTATATTCGATGCGGAACCGGGAACGAGGCCAAAATATTCATTAGTAGGGTAGATATTTCACTTTAAGGGTGGTTTTCTGTATCTCCGAAGTTAAGGGTTGTAGAGAAAAAAGTTTCAACCAAAAGCTGTAGAGAATAAAATAATAAGCTACTTTTATTTGAAACATTTCATTAAAAAACCTCATAGTTTTGAAAAAAATTCAAAAAACTATTGCTTTATTATGAAGCTCTGTTTCTGAATTGTATTCGATTTTTTATCTAATGTTACATGTATTTAGGGTCCACTTTAGTTTGACATTCATCCTATTGTGATTAATAAAATATTAATTAGAAATTTACGCAAAAACTATGGCTTAATTAATTTTTTCAGTAGAATTTTCGAAATCGACGATATCGAATTAGGGAGATAACATTGTTATCTCAATTTTTATTATTTTTTATTATTAATAACCCTTCGATTTTGCTGAAATTTTTTATTAAGCTTTTAGGACCTCAGGTTAAATGTATATTTTATGAAAATCTCCTAAATTTTTATTAGTATAAAAGATAATTCACTTTAAGGGTAGTTTTTTGCATCTCCGAAATTAAGACTTGAATAGAAAATAGTTTCAACCAAAAGATGTAGAGAAAAATGCAAGAAACCATTCTTATTTGAAAAATTTCTTCAAATAACGTCTAGTTTTGGCATAAATCGCTAAATTATGAATGTGATTTTTAGTTCAGCTTTGTGTCACACAAAGTGGTGACGCCACTGAAATTACTATTGTTGTGTGATTTCGGTGGCGTCACCACTTTATGTGTCGATAATTGGAACTAACAATAACGTTAAAATATTAGCAATTTCCATCGAAACTAGACTTTATTTGAAAGATTCTTTCAAATAAAAGTTGTTTCCTTTTTTATTCTCTACAGCTTTTGGTTGAAACTTTTTTCCCTACAATCCTTAACTTCGGAGATATAAAAAAACACCCTTAGAGTTAATTATCTTTTATACTAATGAAAATTTAGGAGATTTTCATTAAATATACATTTAGCCTGAGGTCCTAAAAGCTTAATAAAAATTTTCAGCGAAATCGAAGCTTTATTATATGTAAAAAATAATAAAAATTGAGATAACAATGTTATCTCCCTAATTCGATATCGTTGAATTAGAAAATTCTAGTTAAAAATTATTTGGGCCTTAGTTTTTGGGTAAATTACTAATTAATGTTTTAAAAATTCTTATAGGATGCATGTCAAACTAATATGAACCTTAAGTAAATATAATTTAAGACTTAATATCGCATACAAAACCGTAACACAACTGCAAAAAAACATGATAGTTTTTTCAGTTTTTTTCAAAATCTAGAAAGTATTTGATAAAATCTTTCAAATAAAAGATAAATATTAATTAATTCTCTACAGCTTTTGGTTGAAACATTTTTCTCTACAACCCTTAACTTCGGAGATACGAGAAACCACCCTTAAAGTGAAATATCTACCCTACTAATGCAAAATTTGGGGTCGTCCGCGGATTTCGCATCGAATATGACGCCGTAGAACATGCATGCAAAATTTCAGCGAAATAGCATATATCGGTACAAATTAGGTGTTTAAAATCCATCTTATTTCCTTCTTTAATTAAAGTATCTCCGATCGCGCTGAAATTTTGCATGCATGTTCTAGGGCTTTATATTCGATGCGGAACCGGGAACGAGGCCAAAATATTCATTAGTAGGGTAGATATTTCACTTTAAGGGTGGTTTTCTGTATCTCCGAAGTTAAGGGTTGTAGAGAAAAAAGTTTCAACCAAAAGCTGTAGAGAATAAAATAATAAGCTACTTTTATTTGAAACATTTCATTAAAAAACCTCATAGTTTTGAAAAAAATTCAAAAAACTATTGCTTTATTATGAAGCTCTGTTTCTGAATTGTATTCGATTTTTTATCTAATGTTACATGTATTTAGGGTCCACTTTAGTTTGACATTCATCCTATTGTGATTAATAAAATATTAATTAGAAATTTACGCAAAAACTATGGCTTAATTAATTTTTTCAGTAGAATTTTCGAAATCGACGATATCGAATTAGGGAGATAACATTGTTATCTCAATTTTTATTATTTTTTATTATTAATAACCCTTCGATTTTGCTGAAATTTTTTATTAAGCTTTTAGGACCTCAGGTTAAATGTATATTTTATGAAAATCTCCTAAATTTTTATTAGTATAAAAGATAATTCACTTTAAGGGTAGTTTTTTGCATCTCCGAAATTAAGACTTGAATAGAAAATAGTTTCAACCAAAAGATGTAGAGAAAAATGCAAGAAACCATTCTTATTTGAAAAATTTCTTCAAATAACGTCTAGTTTTGGCATAAATCGCTAAATTATGAATGTGATTTTTAGTTCAGCTTTGTGTCACACAAAGTGGTGACGCCACTGAAATTACTATTGTTGTGTGATTTCGGTGGCGTCACCACTTTATGTGTCGATAATTGGAACTAACAATAACGTTAAAATATTAGCAATTTCCATCGAAACTAGACTTTATTTGAAAGATTCTTTCAAATAAAAGTTGTTTCCTTTTTTATTATCTACAGCTTTTGGTTGAAACTTTTTTCCCTACAATCCTTAACTTCGGAGATATAAAAAAACACCCTTAGAGTTAATTATCTTTTATACTAATGAAAATTTAGGAGATTTTCATTAAATATACATTTAGCCTGAGGTCCTAAAAGCTTAATAAAAATTTTCAGCGAAATCGAAGCTTTATTATATGTAAAAAATAATAAAAATTGAGATAACAATGTTATCTCCCTAATTCGATATCGTTGAATTAGAAAATTCTAGTTAAAAATTATTTGGGCCTTAGTTTTTGGGTAAATTACTAATTAATGTTTTAAAAATTCTTATAGGATGCATGTCAAACTAATATGAACCTTAAGTAAATATAATTTAAGACTTAATATCGCATACAAAACCGTAACACAACTGCAAAAAAACATGATAGTTTTTTCAGTTTTTTTCAAAATCTAGAAAGTATTTGATAAAATCTTTCAAATAAAAGATAAATATTAATTAATTCTCTACAGCTTTTGGTTGAAACATTTTTCTCTACAACCCTTAACTTCGGAGATACGAGAAACCACCCTTAAAGTGAAATATCTACCCTACTAATGCAAAATTTGGGGTCGTCCGCGGATTTCGCATCGAATATGACGCCGTAGAACATGCATGCAAAATTTCAGCGAAATAGCATATATCGGTACAAATTAGGTGTTTAAAATCCATGGACTATAGCCTTACCATCTTATTTCCTTCTTTAATTAAAGTATCTCCGATCGCGCTGAAATTTTGCATGCATGTTCTAGGGCTTTATATTCGATGCGGAACCGGGAACGAGGCCAAAATATTCATTAGTAGGGTAGATATTTCACTTTAAGGGTGGTTTTCTGTATCTCCGAAGTTAAGGGTTGTAGAGAAAAAAGTTTCAACCAAAAGCTGTAGAGAATAAAATAATAAGCTACTTTTATTTGAAACATTTCATTAAAAAACCTCATAGTTTTGAAAAAAATTCAAAAAACTATTGCTTTATTATGAAGCTCTGTTTCTGAATTGTATTCGATTTTTTATCTAATGTTACATGTATTTAGGGTCCACTTTAGTTTGACATTCATCCTATTGTGATTAATAAAATATTAATTAGAAATTTACGCAAAAACTATGGCTTAATTAATTTTTTCAGTAGAATTTTCGAAATCGACGATATCGAATTAGGGAGATAACATTGTTATCTCAATTTTTATTATTTTTTATTATTAATAACCCTTCGATTTTGCTGAAATTTTTTATTAAGCTTTTAGGACCTCAGGTTAAATGTATATTTTATGAAAATCTCCTAAATTTTTATTAGTATAAAAGATAATTCACTTTAAGGGTAGTTTTTTGCATCTCCGAAATTAAGACTTGAATAGAAAATAGTTTCAACCAAAAGATGTAGAGAAAAATGCAAGAAACCATTCTTATTTGAAAAATTTCTTCAAATAACGTCTAGTTTTGGCATAAATCGCTAAATTATGAATGTGATTTTTAGTTCAGCTTTGTGTCACACAAAGTGGTGACGCCACTGAAATTACTATTGTTGTGTGATTTCGGTGGCGTCACCACTTTATGTGTCGATAATTGGAACTAACAATAACGTTAAAATATTAGCAATTTCCATCGAAACTAGACTTTATTTGAAAGATTCTTTCAAATAAAAGTTGTTTCCTTTTTTATTCTCTACAGCTTTTGGTTGAAACTTTTTTCCCTACAATCCTTAACTTCGGAGATATAAAAAAACACCCTTAGAGTTAATTATCTTTTATACTAATGAAAATTTAGGAGATTTTCATTAAATATACATTTAGCCTGAGGTCCTAAAAGCTTAATAAAAATTTTCAGCGAAATCGAAGCTTTATTATATGTAAAAAATAATAAAAATTGAGATAACAATGTTATCTCCCTAATTCGATATCGTTGAATTAGAAAATTCTAGTTAAAAATTATTTGGGCCTTAGTTTTTGGGTAAATTACTAATTAATGTTTTAAAAATTCTTATAGGATGCATGTCAAACTAATATGAACCTTAAGTAAATATAATTTAAGACTTAATATCGCATACAAAACCGTAACACAACTGCAAAAAAACATGATAGTTTTTTCAGTTTTTTTCAAAATCTAGAAAGTATTTGATAAAATCTTTCAAATAAAAGATAAATATTAATTAATTCTCTACAGCTTTTGGTTGAAACATTTTTCTCTACAACCCTTAACTTCGGAGATACGAGAAACCACCCTTAAAGTGAAATATCTACCCTACTAATGCAAAATTTGGGGTCGTCCGCGGATTTCGCATCGAATATGACGCCGTAGAACATGCATGCAAAATTTCAGCGAAATAGCATATATCGGTACAAATTAGGTGTTTAAAATCCATGGACTATAGCCTTACCATCTTATTTCCTTCTTTAATTAAAGTATCTCCGATCGCGCTGAAATTTTGCATGCATGTTCTAGGGCTTTATATTCGATGCGGAACCGGGAACGAGGCCAAAATATTCATTAGTAGGGTAGATATTTCACTTTAAGGGTGGTTTTCTGTATCTCCGAAGTTAAGGGTTGTAGAGAAAAAAGTTTCAACCAAAAGCTGTAGAGAATAAAATAATAAGCTACTTTTATTTGAAACATTTCATTAAAAAACCTCATAGTTTTGAAAAAAATTCAAAAAACTATTGCTTTATTATGAAGCTCTGTTTCTGAATTGTATTCGATTTTTTATCTAATGTTACATGTATTTAGGGTCCACTTTAGTTTGACATTCATCCTATTGTGATTAATAAAATATTAATTAGAAATTTACGCAAAAACTATGGCTTAATTAATTTTTTCAGTAGAATTTTCGAAATCGACGATATCGAATTAGGGAGATAACATTGTTATCTCAATTTTTATTATTTTTTATTATTAATAACCCTTCGATTTTGCTGAAATTTTTTATTAAGCTTTTAGGACCTCAGGTTAAATGTATATTTTATGAAAATCTCCTAAATTTTTATTAGTATAAAAGATAATTCACTTTAAGGGTAGTTTTTTGCATCTCCGAAATTAAGACTTGAATAGAAAATAGTTTCAACCAAAAGATGTAGAGAAAAATGCAAGAAACCATTCTTATTTGAAAAATTTCTTCAAATAACGTCTAGTTTTGGCATAAATCGCTAAATTATGAATGTGATTTTTAGTTCAGCTTTGTGTCACACAAAGTGGTGACGCCACTGAAATTACTATTGTTGTGTGATTTCGGTGGCGTCACCACTTTATGTGTCGATAATTGGAACTAACAATAACGTTAAAATATTAGCAATTTCCATCGAAACTAGACTTTATTTGAAAGATTCTTTCAAATAAAAGTTGTTTCCTTTTTTATTCTCTACAGCTTTTGGTTGAAACTTTTTTCCCTACAATCCTTAACTTCGGAGATATAAAAAAACACCCTTAGAGTTAATTATCTTTTATACTAATGAAAATTTAGGAGATTTTCATTAAATATACATTTAGCCTGAGGTCCTAAAAGCTTAATAAAAATTTTCAGCGAAATCGAAGCTTTATTATATGTAAAAAATAATAAAAATTGAGATAACAATGTTATCTCCCTAATTCGATATCGTTGAATTAGAAAATTCTAGTTAAAAATTATTTGGGCCTTAGTTTTTGGGTAAATTACTAATTAATGTTTTAAAAATTCTTATAGGATGCATGTCAAACTAATATGAACCTTAAGTAAATATAATTTAAGACTTAATATCGCATACAAAACCGTAACACAACTGCAAAAAAACATGATAGTTTTTTCAGTTTTTTTCAAAATCTAGAAAGTATTTGATAAAATCTTTCAAATAAAAGATAAATATTAATTAATTCTCTACAGCTTTTGGTTGAAACATTTTTCTCTACAACCCTTAACTTCGGAGATACGAGAAACCACCCTTAAAGTGAAATATCTACCCTACTAATGCAAAATTTGGGGTCGTCCGCGGATTTCGCATCGAATATGACGCCGTAGAACATGCATGCAAAATTTCAGCGAAATAGCATATATCGGTACAAATTAGGTGTTTAAAATCCATGGACTATAGCCTTACCATCTTATTTCCTTCTTTAATTAAAGTATCTCCGATCGCGCTGAAATTTTGCATGCATGTTCTAGGGCTTTATATTCGATGCGGAACCGGGAACGAGGCCAAAATATTCATTAGTAGGGTAGATATTTCACTTTAAGGGTGGTTTTCTGTATCTCCGAAGTTAAGGGTTGTAGAGAAAAAAGTTTCAACCAAAAGCTGTAGAGAATAAAATAATAAGCTACTTTTATTTGAAACATTTCATTAAAAAACCTCATAGTTTTGAAAAAAATTCAAAAAACTATTGCTTTATTATGAAGCTCTGTTTCTGAATTGTATTCGATTTTTTATCTAATGTTACATGTATTTAGGGTCCACTTTAGTTTGACATTCATCCTATTGTGATTAATAAAATATTAATTAGAAATTTACGCAAAAACTATGGCTTAATTAATTTTTTCAGTAGAATTTTCGAAATCGACGATATCGAATTAGGGAGATAACATTGTTATCTCAATTTTTATTATTTTTTATTATTAATAACCCTTCGATTTTGCTGAAATTTTTTATTAAGCTTTTAGGACCTCAGGTTAAATGTATATTTTATGAAAATCTCCTAAATTTTTATTAGTATAAAAGATAATTCACTTTAAGGGTAGTTTTTTGCATCTCCGAAATTAAGACTTGAATAGAAAATAGTTTCAACCAAAAGATGTAGAAAAAAATGCAAGAAACCATTCTTATTTGAAAAATTTCTTCAAATAACGTCTAGTTTTGGCATAAATCGCTAAATTATGAATGTGATTTTTAGTTCAGCTTTGTGTCACACAAAGTGGTGACGCCACTGAAATTACTATTGTTGTGTGATTTCGGTGGCGTCACCACTTTATGTGTCGATAATTGGAACTAACAATAACGTTAAAATATTAGCAATTTCCATCGAAACTAGACTTTATTTGAAAGATTCTTTCAAATAAAAGTTGTTTCCTTTTTTATTCTCTACAGCTTTTGGTTGAAACTTTTTTCCCTACAATCCTTAACTTCGGAGATATAAAAAAACACCCTTAGAGTTAATTATCTTTTATACTAATGAAAATTTAGGAGATTTTCATTAAATATACATTTAGCCTGAGGTCCTAAAAGCTTAATAAAAATTTTCAGCGAAATCGAAGCTTTATTATATGTAAAAAATAATAAAAATTGAGATAACAATGTTATCTCCCTAATTCGATATCGTTGAATTAGAAAATTCTAGTTAAAAATTATTTGGGCCTTAGTTTTTGGGTAAATTACTAATTAATGTTTTAAAAATTCTTATAGGATGCATGTCAAACTAATATGAACCTTAAGTAAATATAATTTAAGACTTAATATCGCATACAAAACCGTAACACAACTGCAAAAAAACATGATAGTTTTTTCAGTTTTTTTCAAAATCTAGAAAGTATTTGATAAAATCTTTCAAATAAAAGATAAATATTAATTAATTCTCTACAGCTTTTGGTTGAAACATTTTTCTCTACAACCCTTAACTTCGGAGATACGAGAAACCACCCTTAAAGTGAAATATCTACCCTACTAATGCAAAATTTGGGGTCGTCCGCGGATTTCGCATCGAATATGACGCCGTAGAACATGCATGCAAAATTTCAGCGAAATAGCATATATCGGTACAAATTAGGTGTTTAAAATCCATGGACTTACCATCTTATTTCCTTCTTTAATTAAAGTATCTCCGATCGCGCTGAAATTTTGCATGCATGTTCTAGGGCTTTATATTCGATGCGGAACCGGGAACGAGGCCAAAATATTCATTAGTAGGGTAGATATTTCACTTTAAGGGTGGTTTTCTGTATCTCCGAAGTTAAGGGTTGTAGAGAAAAAAGTTTCAACCAAAAGCTGTAGAGAATAAAATAATAAGCTACTTTTATTTGAAACATTTCATTAAAAAACCTCATAGTTTTGAAAAAAATTCAAAAAACTATTGCTTTATTATGAAGCTCTGTTTCTGAATTGTATTCGATTTTTTATCTAATGTTATATGTATTTAGAGTCCACTTTAGTTTGACATTCATCCTATTGTGATTAATAAAATATTAATTAGAAATTTACGCAAAAACTATGGCTTAATTAATTTTTTCAGTAGAATTTTCGAAATCGACGATATCGAATTAGGGAGATAACATTGTTATCTCAATTTTTATTATTTTTTATTATTAATAACCCTTCGATTTTGCTGAAATTTTTTATTAAGCTTTTAGGACCTCAGGTTAAATGTATATTTTATGAAAATCTCCTAAATTTTTATTAGTATAAAAGATAATTCACTTTAAGGGTAGTTTTTTGCATCTCCGAAATTAAGACTTGAATAGAAAATAGTTTCAACCAAAAGATGTAGAGAAAAATGCAAAAAACCATTCTTATTTGAAAAATTTCTTCAAATAACGTCTAGTTTTGGCATAAATCGCTAAATTATGAATGTGATTTTTAGTTCAGCTTTGTGTCACACAAAGTGGTGACGCCACTGAAATTACTATTGTTGTGTGATTTCGGTGGCGTCACCACTTTATGTGTCGATAATTGGAACTAACAATAACGTTAAAATATTAGCAATTTCCATCGAAACTAGACTTTATTTGAAAGATTCTTTCAAATAAAAGTTGTTTCCTTTTTTATTCTCTACAGCTTTTGGTTGAAACTTTTTTCCCTACAATCCTTAACTTCGGAGATATAAAAAAACACCCTTAGAGTTAATTATCTTTTATACTAATGAAAATTTAGGAGATTTTCATTAAATATACATTTAGCCTGAGGTCCTAAAAGCTTAATAAAAATTTTCAGCGAAATCGAAGCTTTATTATATGTAAAAAATAATAAAAATTGAGATAACAATGTTATCTCCCTAATTCGATATCGTTGAATTAGAAAATTCTAGTTAAAAATTATTTGGGCCTTAGTTTTTGGGTAAATTACTAATTAATGTTTTAAAAATTCTTATAGGATGCATGTCAAACTAATATGAACCTTAAGTAAATATAATTTAAGACTTAATATCGCATACAAAACCGTAACACAACTGCAAAAAAACATGATAGTTTTTTCAGTTTTTTTCAAAATCTAGAAAGTATTTGATAAAATCTTTCAAATAAAAGATAAATATTAATTAATTCTCTACAGCTTTTGGTTGAAACATTTTTCTCTACAACCCTTAACTTCGGAGATACGAGAAACCACCCTTAAAGTGAAATATCTACCCTACTAATGCAAAATTTGGGGTCGTCCGCGGATTTCGCATCGAATATGACGCCGTAGAACATGCATGCAAAATTTCAGCGAAATAGCATATATCGGTACAAATTAGGTGTTTAAAATCCATGGACTATAGCCTTACCATCTTATTTCCTTCTTTAATTAAAGTATCTCCGATCGCGCTGAAATTTTGCATGCATGTTCTAGGGCTTTATATTCGATGCGGAACCGGGAACGAGGCCAAAATATTCATTAGTAGGGTAGATATTTCACTTTAAGGGTGGTTTTCTGTATCTCCGAAGTTAAGGGTTGTAGAGAAAAAAGTTTCAACCAAAAGCTGTAGAGAATAAAATACTAAGCTACTTTTATTTGAAACATTTCATTAAAAAACCTCATAGTTTTGAAAAAAATTCAAAAAACTATTGCTTTATTATGAAGCTCTGTTTCTGAATTGTATTCGATTTTTTATCTAATGTTACATGTATTTAGGGTCCACTTTAGTTTGACATTCATCCTATTGTGATTAATAAAATATTAATTAGAAATTTACGCAAAAACTATGGCTTAATTAATTTTTTCAGTAGAATTTTCGAAATCGACGATATCGAATTAGGGAGATAACATTGTTATCTCAATTTTTATTATTTTTTATTATTAATAACCCTTCGATTTTGCTGAAATTTTTTATTAAGCTTTTAGGACCTCAGGTTAAATGTATATTTTATGAAAATCTCCTAAATTTTTATTAGTATAAAAGATAATTCACTTTAAGGGTAGTTTTTTGCATCTCCGAAATTAAGACTTGAATAGAAAATAGTTTCAACCAAAAGATGTAGAGAAAAATGCAAGAAACCATTCTTATTTGAAAAATTTCTTCAAATAACGTCTAGTTTTGGCATAAATCGCTAAATTATGAATGTGATTTTTAGTTCAGCTTTGTGTCACACAAAGTGGTGACGCCACTGAAATTACTATTGTTGTGTGATTTCGGTGGCGTCACCACTTTATGTGTCGATAATTGGAACTAACAATAACGTTAAAATATTAGCAATTTCCATCGAAACTAGACTTTATTTGAAAGATTCTTTCAAATAAAAGTTGTTTCCTTTTTTATTCTCTACAGCTTTTGGTTGAAACTTTTTTCCCTACAATCCTTAACTTCGGAGATATAAAAAAACACCCTTAGAGTTAATTATCTTTTATACTAATGAAAATTTAGAAGATTTTCATTAAATATACATTTAGCCTGAGGTCCTAAAAGCTTAATAAAAATTTTCAGCGAAATCGAAGCTTTATTATATGTAAAAAATAATAAAAATTGAGATAACAATGTTATCTCCCTAATTCGATATCGTTGAATTAGAAAATTCTAGTTAAAAATTATTTGGGCCTTAGTTTTTGGGTAAATTACTAATTAATGTTTTAAAAATTCTTATAGGATGCATGTCAAACTAATATGAACCTTAAGTAAATATAATTTAAGACTTAATATCGCATACAAAACCGTAACACAACTGCAAAAAAACATGATAGTTTTTTCAGTTTTTTTCAAAATCTAGAAAGTATTTGATAAAATCTTTCAAATAAAAGATAAATATTAATTAATTCTCTACAGCTTTTGGTTGAAACATTTTTCTCTACAACCCTTAACTTCGGAGATACGAGAAACCACCCTTAAAGTGAAATATCTACCCTACTAATGCAAAATTTGGGGTCGTCCGCGGATTTCGCATCGAATATGACGCCGTAGAACATGCATGCAAAATTTCAGCGAAATAGCATATATCGGTACAAATTAGGTGTTTAAAATCCATGGACTATAGCCTTACCATCTTATTTCCTTCTTTAATTAAAGTATCTCCGATCGCGCTGAAATTTTGCATGCATGTTCTAGGGCTTTATATTCGATGCGGAACCGGGAACGAGGCCAAAATATTCATTAGTAGGGTAGATATTTCACTTTAAGGGTGGTTTTCTGTATCTCCGAAGTTAAGGGTTGTAGAGAAAAAAGTTTCAACCAAAAGCTGTAGAGAATAAAATACTAAGCTACTTTTATTTGAAACATTTCATTAAAAAACCTCATAGTTTTGAAAAAAATTCAAAAAACTATTGCTTTATTATGAAGCTCTGTTTCTGAATTGTATTCGATTTTTTATCTAATGTTACATGTATTTAGGGTCCACTTTAGTTTGACATTCATCCTATTGTGATTAATAAAATATTAATTAGAAATTTACGCAAAAACTATGGCTTAATTAATTTTTTCAGTAGAATTTTCGAAATCGACGATATCGAATTAGGGAGATAACATTGTTATCTCAATTTTTATTATTTTTTATTATTAATAACCCTTCGATTTTGCTGAAATTTTTTATTAAGCTTTTAGGACCTCAGGTTAAATGTATATTTTATGAAAATCTCCTAAATTTTTATTAGTATAAAAGATAATTCACTTTAAGGGTAGTTTTTTGCATCTCCGAAATTAAGACTTGAATAGAAAATAGTTTCAACCAAAAGATGTAGAGAAAAATGCAAGAAACCATTCTTATTTGAAAAATTTCTTCAAATAACGTCTAGTTTTGGCATAAATCGCTAAATTATGAATGTGATTTTTAGTTCAGCTTTGTGTCACACAAAGTGGTGACGCCACTGAAATTACTATTGTTGTGTGATTTCGGTGGCGTCACCACTTTATGTGTCGATAATTGGAACTAACAATAACGTTAAAATATTAGCAATTTCCATCGAAACTAGACTTTATTTGAAAGATTCTTTCAAATAAAAGTTGTTTCCTTTTTTATTCTCTACAGCTTTTGGTTGAAACTTTTTTCCCTACAATCCTTAACTTCGGAGATATAAAAAAACACCCTTAGAGTTAATTAACTTTTATACTAATGAAAATTTAGGAGATTTTCATTAAATATACATTTAGCCTGAGGTCCTAAAAGCTTAATAAAAATTTTCAGCGAAATCGAAGCTTTATTATATGTAAAAAATAATAAAAATTGAGATAACAATGTTATCTCCCTAATTCGATATCGTTGAATTAGAAAATTCTAGTTAAAAATTATTTGGGCCTTAGTTTTTGGGTAAATTACTAATTAATGTTTTAAAAATTCTTATAGGATGCATGTCAAACTAATATGAACCTTAAGTAAATATAATTTAAGACTTAATATCGCATACAAAACCGTAACACAACTGCAAAAAAACATGATAGTTTTTTCAGTTTTTTTCAAAATCTAGAAAGTATTTGATAAAATCTTTCAAATAAAAGATAAATATTAATTAATTCTCTACAGCTTTTGGTTGAAACATTTTTCTCTACAACCCTTAACTTCGGAGATACGAGAAACCACCCTTAAAGTGAAATATCTACCCTACTAATGCAAAATTTGGGGTCGTCCGCGGATTTCGCATCGAATATGACGCCGTAGAACATGCATGCAAAATTTCAGCGAAATAGCATATATCGGTACAAATTAGGTGTTTAAAATCCATGGACTATAGCCTTACCATCTTATTTCCTTCTTTAATTAAAGTATCTCCGATCGCGCTGAAATTTTGCATGCATGTTCTAGGGCTTTATATTCGATGCGGAACCGGGAACGAGGCCAAAATATTCATTAGTAGGGTAGATATTTCACTTTAAGGGTGGTTTTCTGTATCTCCGAAGTTAAGGGTTGTAGAGAAAAAAGTTTCAACCAAAAGCTGTAGAGAATAAAATAATAAGCTACTTTTATTTGAAACATTTCATTAAAAAACCTCATAGTTTTGAAAAAAATTCAAAAAACTATTGCTTTATTATGAAGCTCTGTTTCTGAATTGTATTCGATTTTTTATCTAATGTTACATGTATTTAGGGTCCACTTTAGTTTGACATTCATCCTATTGTGATTAATAAAATATTAATTAGAAATTTACGCAAAAACTATGGCTTAATTAATTTTTTCAGTAGAATTTTCGAAATCGACGATATCGAATTAGGGAGATAACATTGTTATCTCAATTTTTATTATTTTTTATTATTAATAACCCTTCGATTTTGCTGAAATTTTTTATTAAGCTTTTAGGACCTCAGGTTAAATGTATATTTTATGAAAATCTCCTAAATTTTTATTAGTATAAAAGATAATTCACTTTAAGGGTAGTTTTTTGCATCTCCGAATTTAAGACTTGAATAGAAAATAGTTTCAACCAAAAGATGTAGAGAAAAATGCAAGAAACCATTCTTATTTGAAAAATTTCTTCAAATAACGTCTAGTTTTGGCATAAATCGCTAAATTATGAATGTGATTTTTAGTTCAGCTTTGTGTCACACAAAGTGGTGACGCCACTGAAATTACTATTGTTGTGTGATTTCGGTGGCGTCACCACTTTATGTGTCGATAATTGGAACTAACAATAACGTTAAAATATTAGCAATTTCCATCGAAACTAGACTTTATTTGAAAGATTCTTTCAAATAAAAGTTGTTTCCTTTTTTATTCTCTACAGCTTTTGGTTGAAACTTTTTTCCCTACAATCCTTAACTTCGGAGATATAAAAAAACACCCTTAGAGTTAATTATCTTTTATACTAATGAAAATTTAGGAGATTTTCATTAAATATACATTTAGCCTGAGGTCCTAAAAGCTTAATAAAAATTTTCAGCGAAATCGAAGCTTTATTATATGTAAAAAATAATAAAAATTGAGATAACAATGTTATCTCCCTAATTCGATATCGTTGAATTAGAAAATTCTAGTTAAAAATTATTTGGGCCTTAGTTTTTGGGTAAATTACTAATTAATGTTTTAAAAATTCTTATAGGATGCATGTCAAACTAATATGAACCTTAAGTAAATATAATTTAAGACTTAATATCGCATACAAAACCGTAACACAACTGCAAAAAAACATGATAGTTTTTTCAGTTTTTTTCAAAATCTAGAAAGTATTTGATTAAATCTTTCAAATAAAAGATAAATATTAATTAATTCTCTACAGCTTTTGGTTGAAACATTTTTCTCTACAACCCTTAACTTCGGAGATACGAGAAACCACCCTTAAAGTGAAATATCTACCCTACTAATGCAAAATTTGGGGTCGTCCGCGGATTTCGCATCGAATATGACGCCGTAGAACATGCATGCAAAATTTCAGCGAAATAGCATATATCGGTACAAATTAGGTGTTTAAAATCCATGGACTATAGCCTTACCATCTTATTTCCTTCTTTAATTAAAGTATCTCCGATCGCGCTGAAATTTTGCATGCATGTTCTAGGGCTTTATATTCGATGCGGAACCGGGAACGAGGCCAAAATATTCATTAGTAGGGTAGATATTTCACTTTAAGGGTGGTTTTCTGTATCTCCGAAGTTAAGGGTTGTAGAGAAAAAAGTTTCAACCAAAAGCTGTAGAGAATAAAATAATAAGCTACTTTTATTTGAAACATTTCATTAAAAAACCTCATAGTTTTGAAAAAAATTCAAAAAACTATTGCTTTATTATGAAGCTCTGTTTCTGAATTGTATTCGATTTTTTATCTAATGTTACATGTATTTAGGGTCCACTTTAGTTTGACATTCATCCTATTGTGATTAATAAAATATTAATTAGAAATTTACGCAAAAACTATGGCTTAATTAATTTTTTCAGTAGAATTTTCGAAATCGACGATATCGAATTAGGGAGATAACATTGTTATCTCAATTTTTATTATTTTTTATTATTAATAACCCTTCGATTTTGCTGAAATTTTTTATTAAGCTTTTAGGACCTCAGGTTAAATGTATATTTTATGAAAATCTCCTAAATTTTTATTAGTATAAAAGATAATTCACTTTAAGGGTAGTTTTTTGCATCTCCGAAATTAAGACTTGAATAGAAAATAGTTTCAACCAAAAGATGTAGAGAAAAATGCAAGAAACCATTCTTATTTGAAAAATTTCTTCAAATAACGTCTAGTTTTGGCATAAATCGCTAAATTATGAATGTGATTTTTAGTTCAGCTTTGTGTCACACAAAGTGGTGACGCCACTGAAATTACTATTGTTGTGTGATTTCGGTGGCGTCACCACTTTATGTGTCGATAATTGGAACTAACAATAACGTTAAAATATTAGCAATTTCCATCGAAACTAGACTTTATTTGAAAGATTCTTTCAAATAAAAGTTGTTTCCTTTTTTATTCTCTACAGCTTTTGGTTGAAACTTTTTTCCCTACAATCCTTAACTTCGGAGATATAAAAAAACACCCTTAGAGTTAATTATCTTTTATACTAATGAAAATTTAGGAGATTTTCATTAAATATACATTTAGCCTGAGGTCCTAAAAGCTTAATAAAAATTTTCAGCGAAATCGAAGCTTTATTATATGTAAAAAATAATAAAAATTGAGATAACAATGTTATCTCCCTAATTCGATATCGTTGAATTAGAAAATTCTAGTTAAAAATTATTTGGGCCTTAGTTTTTGGGTAAATTACTAATTAATGTTTTAAAAATTCTTATAGGATGCATGTCAAACTAATATGAACCTTAAGTAAATATAATTTAAGACTTAATATCGCATACAAAACCGTAACACAACTGCAAAAAAACATGATAGTTTTTTCAGTTTTTTTCAAAATCTAGAAAGTATTTGATAAAATCTTTTAAATAAAAGATAAATATTAATTAATTCTCTACAGCTTTTGGTTGAAACATTTTTCTCTACAACCCTTAACTTCGGAGATACGAGAAACCACCCTTAAAGTGAAATATCTACCCTACTAATGCAAAATTTGGGGTCGTCCGCGGATTTCGCATCGAATATGACGCCGTAGAACATGCATGCAAAATTTCAGCGAAATAGCATATATCGGTACAAATTAGGTGTTTAAAATCCATGGACTATAAGCCTTACCATCTTATTTCCTTCTTTAATTAAAGTATCTCCGATCGCGCTGAAATTTTGCATGCATGTTCTAGGGCTTTATATTCGATGCGGAACCGGGAACGAGGCCAAAATATTCATTAGTAGGGTAGATATTTCACTTTAAGGGTGGTTTTCTGTATCTCCGAAGTTAAGGGTTGTAGAGAAAAAAGTTTCAACCAAAAGCTGTAGAGAATAAAATAATAAGCTACTTTTATTTGAAACATTTCATTAAAAAACCTCATAGTTTTGAAAAAAATTCAAAAAACTATTGCTTTATTATGAAGCTCTGTTTCTGAATTGTATTCGATTTTTTATCTAATGTTACATGTATTTAGGGTCCACTTTAGTTTGACATTCATCCTATTGTGATTAATAAAATATTAATTAGAAATTTACGCAAAAACTATGGCTTAATTAATTTTTTCAGTAGAATTTTCGAAATCGACGATATCGAATTAGGGAGATAACATTGTTATCTCAATTTTTATTATTTTTTATTATTAATAACCCTTCGATTTTGCTGAAATTTTTTATTAAGCTTTTAGGACCTCAGGTTAAATGTATATTTTATGAAAATCTCCTAAATTTTTATTAGTATAAAAGATAATTCACTTTAAGGGTAGTTTTTTGCATCTCCGAAATTAAGACTTGAATAGAAAATAGTTTCAACCAAAAGATGTAGAGAAAAATGCAAGAAACCATTCTTATTTGAAAAATTTCTTCAAATAACGTCTAGTTTTGGCATAAATCGCTAAATTATGAATGTGATTTTTAGTTCAGCTTTGTGTCACACAAAGTGGTGACGCCACTGAAATTACTATTGTTGTGTGATTTCGGTGGCGTCACCACTTTATGTGTCGATAATTGGAACTAACAATAACGTTAAAATATTAGCAATTTCCATCGAAACTAGACTTTATTTGAAAGATTCTTTCAAATAAAAGTTGTTTCCTTTTTTATTCTCTACAGCTTTTGGTTGAAACTTTTTTCCCTACAATCCTTAACTTCGGAGATATAAAAAAACACCCTTAGAGTTAATTATCTTTTATACTAATGAAAATTTAGGAGATTTTCATTAAATATACATTTAGCCTGAGGTCCTAAAAGCTTAATAAAAATTTTCAGCGAAATCGAAGCTTTATTATATGTAAAAAATAATAAAAATTGAGATAACAATGTTATCTCCCTAATTCGATATCGTTGAATTAGAAAATTCTAGTTAAAAATTATTTGGGCCTTAGTTTTTGGGTAAATTACTAATTAATGTTTTAAAAATTCTTATAGGATGCATGTCAAACTAATATGAACCTTAAGTAAATATAATTTAAGACTTAATATCGCATACAAAACCGTAACACAACTGCAAAAAAACATGATAGTTTTTTAAGTTTTTTTCAAAATCTAGAAAGTATTTGATAAAATCTTTCAAATAAAAGATAAATATTAATTAATTCTCTACAGCTTTTGGTTGAAACATTTTTCTCTACAACCCTTAACTTCGGAGATACGAGAAACCACCCTTAAAGTGAAATATCTACCCTACTAATGCAAAATTTGGGGTCGTCCGCGGATTTCGCATCGAATATGACGCCGTAGAACATGCATGCAAAATTTCAGCGAAATAGCATATATCGGTACAAATTAGGTGTTTAAAATCCATGGACTATAGCCTTACCATCTTATTTCCTTCTTTAATTAAAGTATCTCCGATCGCGCTGAAATTTTGCATGCATGTTCTAGGGCTTTATATTCGATGCGGAACCGGGAACGAGGCCAAAATATTCATTAGTAGGGTAGATATTTCACTTTAAGGGTGGTTTTCTGTATCTCCGAAGTTAAGGGTTGTAGAGAAAAAAGTTTCAACCAAAAGCTGTAGAGAATAAAATAATAAGCTACTTTTATTTGAAACATTTCATTAAAAAACCTCATAGTTTTGAAAAAAATTCAAAAAACTATTGCTTTATTATGAAGCTCTGTTTCTGAATTGTATTCGATTTTTTATCTAATGTTACATGTATTTAGGGTCCACTTTAGTTTGACATTCATCCTATTGTGATTAATAAAATATTAATTAGAAATTTACGCAAAAACTATGGCTTAATTAATTTTTTCAGTAGAATTTTCGAAATCGACGATATCGAATTAGGGAGATAACATTGTTATCTCAATTTTTATTATTTTTTATTATTAATAACCCTTCGATTTTGCTGAAATTTTTTATTAAGCTTTTAGGACCTCAGGTTAAATGTATATTTTATGAAAATCTCCTAAATTTTTATTAGTATAAAAGATAATTCACTTTAAGGGTAGTTTTTTGCATCTCCGAAATTAAGACTTGAATAGAAAATAGTTTCAACCAAAAGATGTAGAGAAAAATGCAAGAAACCATTCTTATTTGAAAAATTTCTTCAAATAACGTCTAGTTTTGGCATAAATCGCTAAATTATGAATGTGATTTTTAGTTCAGCTTTGTGTCACACAAAGTGGTGACGCCACTGAAATTACTATTGTTGTGTGATTTCGGTGGCGTCACCACTTTATGTGTCGATAATTGGAACTAACAATAACGTTAAAATATTAGCAATTTCCATCGAAACTAGACTTTATTTGAAAGATTCTTTCAAATAAAAGTTGTTTCCTTTTTTATTCTCTACAGCTTTTGGTTGAAACTTTTTTCCCTACAATCCTTAACTTCGGAGATATAAAAAAACACCCTTAGAGTTAATTATCTTTTATACTAATGAAAATTTAGGAGATTTTCATTAAATATACATTTAGCCTGAGGTCCTAAAAGCTTAATAAAAATTTTCAGCGAAATCGAAGCTTTATTATATGTAAAAAATAATAAAAATTGAGATAACAATGTTATCTCCCTAATTCGATATCGTTGAATTAGAAAATTCTAGTTAAAAATTATTTGGGCCTTAGTTTTTGGGTAAATTACTAATTAATGTTTTAAAAATTCTTATAGGATGCATGTCAAACTAATATGAACCTTAAGTAAATATAATTTAAGACTTAATATCGCATACAAAACCGTAACACAACTGCAAAAAAACATGATAGTTTTTTCAGTTTTTTTCAAAATCTAGAAAGTATTTGATAAAATCTTTCAAATAAAAGATAAATATTAATTAATTCTCTACAGCTTTTGGTTGAAACATTTTTCTCTACAACCCTTAACTTCGGAGATACGAGAAACCACCCTTAAAGTGAAATATCTACCCTACTAATGCAAAATTTGGGGTCGTCCGCGGATTTCGCATCGAATATGACGCCGTAGAACATGCATGCAAAATTTCAGCGAAATAGCATATATCGGTACAAATTAGGTGTTTAAAATCCATGGACTATAGCCTTACCATCTTATTTCCTTCTTTAATTAAAGTATCTCCGATCGCGCTGAAATTTTGCATGCATGTTCTAGGGCTTTATATTCGATGCGGAACCGGGAACGAGGCCAAAATATTCATTAGTAGGGTAGATATTTCACTTTAAGGGTGGTTTTCTGTATCTCCGAAGTTAAGGGTTGTAGAGAAAAAAGTTTCAACCAAAAGCTGTAGAGAATAAAATAATAAGCTACTTTTATTTGAAACATTTCATTAAAAAACCTCATAGTTTTGAAAAAAATTCAAAAAACTATTGCTTTATTATGAAGCTCTGTTTCTGAATTGTATTCGATTTTTTATCTAATGTTACATGTATTTAGGGTCCACTTTAGTTTGACATTCATCCTATTGTGATTAATAAAATATTAATTAGAAATTTACGCAAAAACTATGGCTTAATTAATTTTTTCAGTAGAATTTTCGAAATCGACGATATCGAATTAGGGAGATAACATTGTTATCTCAATTTTTATTATTTTTTATTATTAATAACCCTTCGATTTTGCTGAAATTTTTTATTAAGCTTTTAGGACCTCAGGTTAAATGTATATTTTATGAAAATCTCCTAAATTTTTATTAGTATAAAAGATAATTCACTTTAAGGGTAGTTTTTTGCATCTCCGAAATTAAGACTTGAATAGAAAATAGTTTCAACCAAAAGATGTAGAGAAAAATGCAAGAAACCATTCTTATTTGAAAAATTTCTTCAAATAACGTCTAGTTTTGGCATAAATCGCTAAATTATGAATGTGATTTTTAGTTCAGCTTTGTGTCACACAAAGTGGTGACGCCACTGAAATTACTATTGTTGTGTGATTTCGGTGGCGTCACCACTTTATGTGTCGATAATTGGAACTAACAATAACGTTAAAATATTAGCAATTTCCATCGAAACTAGACTTTATTTGAAAGATTCTTTCAAATAAAAGTTGTTTCCTTTTTTATTCTCTACAGCTTTTGGTTGAAACTTTTTTCCCTACAATCCTTAACTTCGGAGATATAAAAAAACACCCTTAGAGTTAATTATCTTTTATACTAATGAAAATTTAGGAGATTTTCATTAAATATACATTTAGCCTGAGGTCCTAAAAGCTTAATAAAAATTTTCAGCGAAATCGAAGCTTTATTATATGTAAAAAATAATAAAAATTGAGATAACAATGTTATCTCCCTAATTCGATATCGTTGAATTAGAAAATTCTAGTTAAAAATTATTTGGGCCTTAGTTTTTGGGTAAATTACTAATTAATGTTTTAAAAATTCTTATAGGATGCATGTCAAACTAATATGAACCTTAAGTAAATATAATTTAAGACTTAATATCGCATACAAAACCGTAACACAACTGCAAAAAAACATGATAGTTTTTTCAGTTTTTTTCAAAATCTAGAAAGTATTTGATAAAATCTTTCAAATAAAAGATAAATATTAATTAATTCTCTACAGCTTTTGGTTGAAACATTTTTCTCTACAACCCTTAACTTCGGAGATACGAGAAACCACCCTTAAAGTGAAATATCTACCCTACTAATGCAAAATTTGGGGTCGTCCGCGGATTTCGCATCGAATATGACGCCGTAGAACATGCATGCAAAATTTCAGCGAAATAGCATATATCGGTACAAATTAGGTGTTTAAAATCCATGGACTATAGCCTTACCATCTTATTTCCTTCTTTAATTAAAGTATCTCCGATCGCGCTGAAATTTTGCATGCATGTTCTAGGGCTTTATATTCGATGCGGAACCGGGAACGAGGCCAAAATATTCATTAGTAGGGTAGATATTTCACTTTAAGGGTGGTTTTCTGTATCTCCGAAGTTAAGGGTTGTAGAGAAAAAAGTTTCAACCAAAAGCTGTAGAGAATAAAATAATAAGCTACTTTTATTTGAAACATTTCATTAAAAAACCTCATAGTTTTGAAAAAAATTCAAAAAACTATTGCTTTATTATGAAGCTCTGTTTCTGAATTGTATTCGATTTTTTATCTAATGTTACATGTATTTAGGGTCCACTTTAGTTTGACATTCATCCTATTGTGATTAATAAAATATTAATTAGAAATTTACGCAAAAACTATGGCTTAATTAATTTTTTCAGTAGAATTTTCGAAATCGACGATATCGAATTAGGGAGATAACATTGTTATCTCAATTTTTATTATTTTTTATTATTAATAACCCTTCGATTTTGCTGAAATTTTTTATTAAGCTTTTAGGACCTCAGGTTAAATGTATATTTTATGAAAATCTCCTAAATTTTTATTAGTATAAAAGATAATTCACTTTAAGGGTAGTTTTTTGCATCTCCGAAATTAAGACTTGAATAGAAAATAGTTTCAACCAAAAGATGTAGAGAAAAATGCAAGAAACCATTCTTATTTGAAAAATTTCTTCAAATAACGTCTAGTTTTGGCATAAATCGCTAAATTATGAATGTGATTTTTAGTTCAGCTTTGTGTCACACAAAGTGGTGACGCCACTGAAATTACTATTGTTGTGTGATTTCGGTGGCGTCACCACTTTATGTGTCGATAATTGGAACTAACAATAACGTTAAAATATTAGCAATTTCCATCGAAACTAGACTTTATTTGAAAGATTCTTTCAAATAAAAGTTGTTTCCTTTTTTATTCTCTACAGCTTTTGGTTGAAACTTTTTTCCCTACAATCCTTAACTTCGGAGATATAAAAAAACACCCTTAGAGTTAATTATCTTTTATACTAATGAAAATTTAGGAGATTTTCATTAAATATACATTTAGCCTGAGGTCCTAAAAGCTTAATAAAAATTTTCAGCGAAATCGAAGCTTTATTATATGTAAAAAATAATAAAAATTGAGATAACAATGTTATCTCCCTAATTCGATATCGTTGAATTAGAAAAATCTAGTTAAAAATTATTTGGGCCTTAGTTTTTGGGTAAATTACTAATTAATGTTTTAAAAATTCTTATAGGATGCATGTCAAACTAATATGAACCTTAAGTAAATATAATTTAAGACTTAATATCGCATACAAAACCGTAACACAACTGCAAAAAAACATGATAGTTTTTTCAGTTTTTTTCAAAATCTAGAAAGTATTTGATAAAATCTTTCAAATAAAAGATAAATATTAATTAATTCTCTACAGCTTTTGGTTGAAACATTTTTCTCTACAACCCTTAACTTCGGAGATACGAGAAACCACCCTTAAAGTGAAATATCTTCCCTACTAATGCAAAATTTGGGGTCGTCCGCGGATTTCGCATCGAATATGACGCCGTAGAACATGCATGCAAAATTTCAGCGAAATAGCATATATCGGTACAAATTAGGTGTTTAAAATCCATGGACTATAGCCTTACCATCTTATTTCCTTCTTTAATTAAAGTATCTCCGATCGCGCTGAAATTTTGCATGCATGTTCTAGGGCTTTATATTCGATGCGGAACCGGGAACGAGGCCAAAATATTCATTAGTAGGGTAGATATTTCACTTTAAGGGTGGTTTTCTGTATCTCCGAAGTTAAGGGTTGTAGAGAAAAAAGTTTCAACCAAAAGCTGTAGAGAATAAAATAATAAGCTACTTTTATTTGAAACATTTCATTAAAAAACCTCATAGTTTTGAAAAAAATTCAAAAAACTATTGCTTTATTATGAAGCTCTGTTTCTGAATTGTATTCGATTTTTTATCTAATGTTACATGTATTTAGGGTCCACTTTAGTTTGACATTCATCCTATTGTGATTAATAAAATATTAATTAGAAATTTACGCAAAAACTATGGCTTAATTAATTTTTTCAGTAGAATTTTCGAAATCGACGATATCGAATTAGGGAGATAACATTGTTATCTCAATTTTTATTATTTTTTATTATTAATAACCCTTCGATTTTGCTGAAATTTTTTATTAAGCTTTTAGGACCTCAGGTTAAATGTATATTTTATGAAAATCTCCTAAATTTTTATTAGTATAAAAGATAATTCACTTTAAGGGTAGTTTTTTGCATCTCCGAAATTAAGACTTGAATAGAAAATTGTTTCAACCAAAAGATGTAGAGAAAAATGCAAGAAACCATTCTTATTTGAAAAATTTCTTCAAATAACGTCTAGTTTTGGCATAAATCGCTAAATTATGAATGTGATTTTTAGTTCAGCTTTGTGTCACACAAAGTGGTGACGCCACTGAAATTACTATTGTTGTGTGATTTCGGTGGCGTCACCACTTTATGTGTCGATAATTGGAACTAACAATAACGTTAAAATATTAGCAATTTCCATCGAAACTAGACTTTATTTGAAAGATTCTTTCAAATAAAAGTTGTTTCCTTTTTTATTCTCTACAGCTTTTGGTTGAAACTTTTTTCCCTACAATCCTTAACTTCGGAGATATAAAAAAACACCCTTAGAGTTAATTATCTTTTATACTAATGAAAATTTAGGAGATTTTCATTAAATATACATTTAGCCTGAGGTCCTAAAAGCTTAATAAAAATTTTCAGCGAAATCGAAGCTTTATTATATGTAAAAAATAATAAAAATTGAGATAACAATGTTATCTCCCTAATTCGATATCGTTGAATTAGAAAATTCTAGTTAAAAATTATTTGGGCCTTAGTTTTTGGGTAAATTACTAATTAATGTTTTAAAAATTCTTATAGGATGCATGTCAAACTAATATGAACCTTAAGTAAATATAATTTAAGACTTAATATCGCATACAAAACCGTAACACAACTGCAAAAAAACATGATAGTTTTTTCAGTTTTTTTCAAAATCTAGAAAGTATTTGATAAAATCTTTCAAATAAAAGATAAATATTAATTAATTCTCTACAGCTTTTGGTTGAAACATTTTTCTCTACAACCCTTAACTTCGGAGATACGAGAAACCACTCTTAAAGTGAAATATCTACCCTACTAATGCAAAATTTGGGGTCGTCCGCGGATTTCGCATCGAATATGACGCCGTAGAACATGCATGCAAAATTTCAGCGAAATAGCATATATCGGTACAAATTAGGTGTTTAAAATCCATGGACTATAAGCCTTACCATCTTATTTCCTTCTTTAATTAAAGTATCTCCGATCGCGCTGAAATTTTGCATGCATGTTCTAGGGCTTTATATTCGATGCGGAACCGGGAACGAGGCCAAAATATTCATTAGTAGGGTAGATATTTCACTTTAAGGGTGGTTTTCTGTATCTCCGAAGTTAAGGGTTGTAGAGAAAAAAGTTTCAACCAAAAGCTGTAGAGAATAAAATAATAAGCTACTTTTATTTGAAACATTTCATTAAAAAACCTCATAGTTTTGAAAAAAATTTAAAAAACTATTGCTTTATTATGAAGCTCTGTTTCTGAATTGTATTCGATTTTTTATCTAATGTTACATGTATTTAGGGTCCACTTTAGTTTGACATTCATCCTATTGTGATTAATAAAATATTAATTAGAAATTTACGCAAAAACTATGGCTTAATTAATTTTTTCAGTAGAATTTTCGAAATCGACGATATCGAATTAGGGAGATAACATTGTTATCTCAATTTTTATTATTTTTTATTATTAATAACCCTTCGATTTTGCTGAAATTTTTTATTAAGCTTTTAGGACCTCAGGTTAAATGTATATTTTATGAAAATCTCCTAAATTTTTATTAGTATAAAAGATAATTCACTTTAAGGGTAGTTTTTTGCATCTCCGAAATTAAGACTTGAATAGAAAATAGTTTCAACCAAAAGATGTAGAGAAAAATGCAAGAAACCATTCTTATTTGAAAAATTTCTTCAAATAACGTCTAGTTTTGGCATAAATCGCTAAATTATGAATGTGATTTTTAGTTCAGCTTTGTGTCACACAAAGTGGTGACGCCACTGAAATTACTATTGTTGTGTGATTTCGGTGGCGTCACCACTTTATGTGTCGATAATTGGAACTAACAATAACGTTAAAATATTAGCAATTTCCATCGAAACTAGACTTTATTTGAAAGATTCTTTCAAATAAAAGTTGTTTCCTTTTTTATTCTCTACAGCTTTTGGTTGAAACTTTTTTCCCTACAATCCTTAACTTCGGAGATATAAAAAAACACCCTTAGAGTTAATTATCTTTTATACTAATGAAAATTTAGGAGATTTTCATTAAATATACATTTAGCCTGAGGTCCTAAAAGCTTAATAAAAATTTTCAGCGAAATCGAAGCTTTATTATATGTAAAAAATAATAAAAATTGAGATAACAATGTTATCTCCCTAATTCGATATCGTTGAATTAGAAAAATCTAGTTAAAAATTATTTGGGCCTTAGTTTTTGGGTAAATTACTAATTAATGTTTTAAAAATTCTTATAGGATGCATGTCAAACTAATATGAACCTTAAGTAAATATAATTTAAGACTTAATATCGCATACAAAACCGTAACACAACTGCAAAAAAACATGATAGTTTTTTCAGTTTTTTTCAAAATCTAGAAAGTATTTGATAAAATCTTTCAAATAAAAGATAAATATTAATTAATTCTCTACAGCTTTTGGTTGAAACATTTTTCTCTACAACCCTTAACTTCGGAGATACGAGAAACCACCCTTAAAGTGAAATATCTACCCTACTAATGCAAAATTTGGGGTCGTCCGCGGATTTCGCATCGAATATGACGCCGTAGAACATGCATGCAAAATTTCAGCGAAATAGCATATATCGGTACAAATTAGGTGTTTAAAATCCATGGACTATAGCCTTACCATCTTATTTCCTTCTTTAATTAAAGTATCTCCGATCGCGCTGAAATTTTGCATGCATGTTCTAGGGCTTTATATTCGATGCGGAACCGGGAACGAGGCCAAAATATTCATTAGTAGGGTAGATATTTCACTTTAAGGGTGGTTTTCTGTATCTCCGAAGTTAAGGGTTGTAGAGAAAAAAGTTTCAACCAAAAGCTGTAGAGAATAAAATAATAAGCTACTTTTATTTGAAACATTTCATTAAAAAACCTCATAGTTTTGAAAAAAATTCAAAAAACTATTGCTTTATTATGAAGCTCTGTTTCTGAATTGTATTCGATTTTTTATCTAATGTTACATGTATTTAGGGTCCACTTTAGTTTGACATTCATCCTATTGTGATTAATAAAATATTAATTAGAAATTTACGCAAAAACTATGGCTTAATTAATTTTTTCAGTAGAATTTTCGAAATCGACGATATCGAATTAGGGAGATAACATTGTTATCTCAATTTTTATTATTTTTTATTATTAATAACCCTTCGATTTTGCTGAAATTTTTTATTAAGCTTTTAGGACCTCAGGTTAAATGTATATTTTATGAAAATCTCCTAAATTTTTATTAGTATAAAAGATAATTCACTTTAAGGGTAGTTTTTTGCATCTCCGAAATTAAGACTTGAATAGAAAATTGTTTCAACCAAAAGATGTAGAGAAAAATGCAAGAAACCATTCTTATTTGAAAAATTTCTTCAAATAACGTCTAGTTTTGGCATAAATCGCTAAATTATGAATGTGATTTTTAGTTCAGCTTTGTGTCACACAAAGTGGTGACGCCACTGAAATTACTATTGTTGTGTGATTTCGGTGGCGTCACCACTTTATGTGTCGATAATTGGAACTAACAATAACGTTAAAATATTAGCAATTTCCATCGAAACTAGACTTTATTTGAAAGATTCTTTCAAATAAAAGTTGTTTCCTTTTTTATTCTCTACAGCTTTTGGTTGAAACTTTTTTCCCTACAATTCTTAACTTCGGAGATATAAAAAAACACCCTTAGAGTTAATTATCTTTTATACTAATGAAAATTTAGGAGATTTTCATTAAATATACATTTAGCCTGAGGTCCTAAAAGCTTAATAAAAATTTTCAGCGAAATCGAAGCTTTATTATATGTAAAAAATAATAAAAATTGAGATAACAATGTTATCTCCCTAATTCGATATCGTTGAATTAGAAAATTCTAGTTAAAAATTATTTGGGCCTTAGTTTTTGGGTAAATTACTAATTAATGTTTTAAAAATTCTTATAGGATGCATGTCAAACTAATATGAACCTTAAGTAAATATAATTTAAGACTTAATATCGCATACAAAACCGTAACACAACTGCAAAAAAACATGATAGTTTTTTCAGTTTTTTTCAAAATCTAGAAAGTATTTGATAAAATCTTTCAAATAAAAGATAAATATTAATTAATTCTCTACAGCTTTTGGTTGAAACATTTTTCTCTACAACCCTTAACTTCGGAGATACGAGAAACCACCCTTAAAGTGAAATATCTACCCTACTAATGCAAAATTTGGGGTCGTCCGCGGATTTCGCATCGAATATGACGCCGTAGAACATGCATGCAAAATTTCAGCGAAATAGCATATATCGGTACAAATTAGGTGTTTAAAATCCATGGACTATAAGCCTTACCATCTTATTTCCTTCTTTAATTAAAGTATCTCCGATCGCGCTGAAATTTTGCATGCATGTTCTAGGGCTTTATATTCGATGCGGAACCGGGAACGAGGCCAAAATATTCATTAGTAGGGTAGATATTTCACTTTAAGGGTGGTTTTCTGTATCTCCGAAGTTAAGGGTTGTAGAGAAAAAAGTTTCAACCAAAAGCTGTAGAGAATAAAATAATAAGCTACTTTTATTTGAAACATTTCATTAAAAAACCTCATAGTTTTGAAAAAAATTCAAAAAACTATTGCTTTATTATGAAGCTCTGTTTCTGAATTGTATTCGATTTTTTATCTAATGTTACATGTATTTAGGGTCCACTTTAGTTTGACATTCATCCTATTGTGATTAATAAAATATTAATTAGAAATTTACGCAAAAACTATGGCTTAATTAATTTTTTCAGTAGAATTTTCGAAATCGACGATATCGAATTAGGGAGATAACATTGTTATCTCAATTTTTATTATTTTTTATTATTAATAACCCTTCGATTTTGCTGAAATTTTTTATTAAGCTTTTAGGACCTCAGGTTAAATGTATATTTTATGAAAATCTCCTAAATTTTTATTAGTATAAAAGATAATTCACTTTAAGGGTAGTTTTTTGCATCTCCGAAATTAAGACTTGAATAGAAAATAGTTTCAACCAAAAGATGTAGAGAAAAATGCAAGAAACCATTCTTATTTGAAAAATTTCTTCAAATAACGTCTAGTTTTGGCATAAATCGCTAAATTATGAATGTGATTTTTAGTTCAGCTTTGTGTCACACAAAGTGGTGACGCCACTGAAATTACTATTGTTGTGTGATTTCGGTGGCGTCACCACTTTATGTGTCGATAATTGGAACTAACAATAACGTTAAAATATTAGCAATTTCCATCGAAACTAGACTTTATTTGAAAGATTCTTTCAAATAAAAGTTGTTTCCTTTTTTATTCTCTACAGCTTTTGGTTGAAACTTTTTTCCCTACAATCCTTAACTTCGGAGATATAAAAAAACACCCTTAGAGTTAATTATCTTTTATACTAATGAAAATTTAGGAGATTTTCATTAAATATACATTTAGCCTGAGGTCCTAAAAGCTTAATAAAAATTTTCAGCGAAATCGAAGCTTTATTATATGTAAAAAATAATAAAAATTGAGATAACAATGTTATCTCCCTAATTCGATATCGTTGAATTAGAAAATTCTAGTTAAAAATTATTTGGGCCTTAGTTTTTGGGTAAATTACTAATTAATGTTTTAAAAATTCTTATAGGATGCATGTCAAACTAATATGAACCTTAAGTAAATATAATTTAAGACTTAATATCGCATACAAAACCGTAACACAACTGCAAAAAAACATGATAGTTTTTTCAGTTTTTTTCAAAATCTAGAAAGTATTTGATAAAATCTTTCAAATAAAAGATAAATATTAATTAATTCTCTACAGCTTTTGGTTGAAACATTTTTCTCTACAACCCTTAACTTCGGAGATACGAGAAACCACCCTTAAAGTGAAATATCTACCCTACTAATGCAAAATTTGGGGTCGTCCGCGGATTTCGCATCGAATATGACGCCGTAGAACATGCAGGCAAAATTTCAGCGAAATAGCATATATCGGTACAAATTAGGTGTTTAAAATCCATGGACTATAGCCTTACCATCTTATTTCCTTCTTTAATTAAAGTATCTCCGATCGCGCTGAAATTTTGCATGCATGTTCTAGGGCTTTATATTCGATGCGGAACCGGGAACGAGGCCAAAATATTCATTAGTAGGGTAGATATTTTACTTTAAGGGTGGTTTTCTGTATCTCCGAAGTTAAGGGTTGTAGAGAAAAAAGTTTCAACCAAAAGCTGTAGAGAATAAAATAATAAGCTACTTTTATTTGAAACATTTCATTAAAAAACCTCATAGTTTTGAAAAAAATTCAAAAAACTATTGCTTTATTATGAAGCTCTGTTTCTGAATTGTATTCGATTTTTTATCTAATGTTACATGTATTTAGGGTCCACTTTAGTTTGACATTCATCCTATTGTGATTAATAAAATATTAATTAGAAATTTACGCAAAAACTATGGCTTAATTAATTTTTTCAGTAGAATTTTCGAAATCGACGATATCGAATTAGGGAGATAACATTGTTATCTCAATTTTTATTATTTTTTATTATTAATAACCCTTCGATTTTGCTGAAATTTTTTATTAAGCTTTTAGGACCTCAGGTTAAATGTATATTTTATGAAAATCTCCTAAATTTTTATTAGTATAAAAGATAATTCACTTTAAGGGTAGTTTTTTGCATCTCCGAAATTAAGACTTGAATAGAAAATAGTTTCAACCAAAAGATGTAGAGAAAAATGCAAGAAACCATTCTTATTTGAAAAATTTCTTCAAATAACGTCTAGTTTTGGCATAAATCGCTAAATTATGAATGTGATTTTTAGTTCAGCTTTGTGTCACACAAAGTGGTGACGCCACTGAAATTACTATTGTTGTGTGATTTCGGTGGCGTCACCACTTTATGTGTCGATAATTGGAACTAACAATAACGTTAAAATATTAGCAATTTCCATCGAAACTAGACTTTATTTGAAAGATTCTTTCAAATAAAAGTTGTTTCCTTTTTTATTCTCTACAGCTTTTGGTTGAAACTTTTTTCCCTACAATCCTTAACTTCGGAGATATAAAAAAACACCCTTAGAGTTAATTATCTTTTATACTAATGAAAATTTAGGAGATTTTCATTAAATATACATTTAGCCTGAGGTCCTAAAAGCTTAATAAAAATTTTCAGCGAAATCGAAGCTTTATTATATGTAAAAAATAATAAAAATTGAGATAACAATGTTATCTCCCTAATTCGATATCGTTGAATTAGAAAATTCTAGTTAAAAATTATTTGGGCCTTAGTTTTTGGGTAAATTACTAATTAATGTTTTAAAAATTCTTATAGGATGCATGTCAAACTAATATGAACCTTAAGTAAATATAATTTAAGACTTAATATCGCATACAAAACCGTAACACAACTGCAAAAAAACATGATAGTTTTTTCAGTTTTTTTCAAAATCTAGAAAGTATTTGATAAAATCTTTCAAATAAAAGATAAATATTAATTAATTCTCTACAGCTTTTGGTTGAAACATTTTTCTCTACAACCCTTAACTTCGGAGATACGAGAAACCACCCTTAAAGTGAAATATCTACCCTACTAATGCAAAATTTGGGGTCGTCCGCGGATTTCGCATCGAATATGACGCCGTAGAACATGCATGCAAAATTTCAGCGAAATAGCATATATCGGTACAAATTAGGTGTTTAAAATCCATGGACTATAGCCTTACCATCTTATTTCCTTCTTTAATTAAAGTATCTCCGATCGCGCTGAAATTTTGCATGCATGTTCTAGGGCTTTATATTCGATGCGGAACCGGGAACGAGGCCAAAATATTCATTAGTAGGGTAGATATTTCACTTTAAGGGTGGTTTTCTGTATCTCCGAAGTTAAGGGTTGTAGAGAAAAAAGTTTCAACCAAAAGCTGTAGAGAATAAAATAATAAGCTACTTTTATTTGAAACATTTCATTAAAAAACCTCATAGTTTTGAAAAAAATTCAAAAAACTATTGCTTTATTATGAAGCTCTGTTTCTGAATTGTATTCGATTTTTTATCTAATGTTACATGTATTTAGGGTCCACTTTAGTTTGACATTCATCCTATTGTGATTAATAAAATATTAATTAGAAATTTACGCAAAAACTATGGCTTAATTAATTTTTTCAGTAGAATTTTCGAAATCGACGATATCGAATTAGGGAGATAACATTGTTATCTCAATTTTTATTATTTTTTATTATTAATAACCCTTCGATTTTGCTGAAATTTTTTATTAAGCTTTTAGGACCTCAGGTTAAATGTATATTTTATGAAAATCTCCTAAATTTTTATTAGTATAAAAGATAATTCACTTTAAGGGTAGTTTTTTGCATCTCCGAAATTAAGACTTGAATAGAAAATAGTTTCAACCAAAAGATGTAGAGAAAAATGCAAGAAACCATTCTTATTTGAAAAATTTCTTCAAATAACGTCTAGTTTTGGCATAAATCGCTAAATTATGAATGTGATTTTTAGTTCAGCTTTGTGTCACACAAAGTGGTGACGCCACTGAAATTACTATTGTTGTGTGATTTCGGTGGCGTCACCACTTTATGTGTCGATAATTGGAACTAACAATAACGTTAAAATATTAGCAATTTCCATCGAAACTAGACTTTATTTGAAAGATTCTTTCAAATAAAAGTTGTTTCCTTTTTTATTCTCTACAGCTTTTGGTTGAAACTTTTTTCCCTACAATCCTTAACTTCGGAGATATAAAAAAACACCCTTAGAGTTAATTATCTTTTATACTAATGAAAATTTAGGAGATTTTCATTAAATATACATTTAGCCTGAGGTCCTAAAAGCTTAATAAAAATTTTCAGCGAAATCGAAGCTTTATTATATGTAAAAAATAATAAAAATTGAGATAACAATGTTATCTCCCTAATTCGATATCGTTGAATTAGAAAATTCTAGTTAAAAATTATTTGGGCCTTAGTTTTTGGGTAAATTACTAATTAATGTTTTAAAAATTCTTATAGGATGCATGTCAAACTAATATGAACCTTAAGTAAATATAATTTAAGACTTAATATCGCATACAAAACCGTAACACAACTGCAAAAAAACATGATAGTTTTTTCAGTTTTTTTCAAAATCTAGAAAGTATTTGATAAAATCTTTCAAATAAAAGATAAATATTAATTAATTCTCTACAGCTTTTGGTTGAAACATTTTTCTCTACAACCCTTAACTTCGGAGATACGAGAAACCACCCTTAAAGTGAAATATCTACCCTACTAATGCAAAATTTGGGGTCGTCCGCGGATTTCGCATCGAATATGACGCCGTAGAACATGCATGCAAAATTTCAGCGAAATAGCATATATCGGTACAAATTAGGTGTTTAAAATCCATGGACTATAGCCTTACCATCTTATTTCCTTCTTTAATTAAAGTATCTCCGATCGCGCTGAAATTTTGCATGCATGTTCTAGGGCTTTATATTCGATGCGGAACCGGGAACGAGGCCAAAATATTCATTAGTAGGGTAGATATTTCACTTTAAGGGTGGTTTTCTGTATCTCCGAAGTTAAGGGTTGTAGAGAAAAAAGTTTCAACCAAAAGCTGTAGAGAATAAAATAATAAGCTACTTTTATTTGAAACATTTCATTAAAAAACCTCATAGTTTTGAAAAAAATTCAAAAAACTATTGCTTTATTATGAAGCTCTGTTTCTGAATTGTATTCGATTTTTTATCTAATGTTACATGTATTTAGGGTCCACTTTAGTTTGACATTCATCCTATTGTGATTAATAAAATATTAATTAGAAATTTACGCAAAAACTATGGCTTAATTAATTTTTTCAGTAGAATTTTCGAAATCGACGATATCGAATTAGGGAGATAACATTGTTATCTCAATTTTTATTATTTTTTATTATTAATAACCCTTCGATTTTGCTGAAATTTTTTATTAAGCTTTTAGGACCTCAGGTTAAATGTATATTTTATGAAAATCTCCTAAATTTTTATTAGTATAAAAGATAATTCACTTTAAGGGTAGTTTTTTGCATCTCCGAAATTAAGACTTGAATAGAAAATAGTTTCAACCAAAAGATGTAGAGAAAAATGCAAGAAACCATTCTTATTTGAAAAATTTCTTCAAATAACGTCTAGTTTTGGCATAAATCGCTAAATTATGAATGTGATTTTTAGTTCAGCTTTGTGTCACACAAAGTGGTGACGCCACTGAAATTACTATTGTTGTGTGATTTCGGTGGCGTCACCACTTTATGTGTCGATAATGGGAACTAACAATAACGTTAAAATATTAGCAATTTCCATCGAAACTAGACTTTATTTGAAAGATTCTTTCAAATAAAAGTTGTTTCCTTTTTTATTCTCTACAGCTTTTGGTTGAAACTTTTTTCCCTACAATCCTTAACTTCGGAGATATAAAAAAACACCCTTAGAGTTAATTATCTTTTATACTAATGAAAATTTAGGAGATTTTCAATAAATATACATTTAGCCTGAGGTCCTAAAAGCTTAATAAAAATTTTCAGCGAAATCGAAGCTTTATTATATGTAAAAAATAATAAAAATTGAGATAACAATGTTATCTCCCTAATTCGATATCGTTGAATTAGAAAATTCTAGTTAAAAATTATTTGGGCCTTAGTTTTTGGGTAAATTACTAATTAATGTTTTAAAAATTCTTATAGGATGCATGTCAAACTAATATGAACCTTAAGTAAATATAATTTAAGACTTAATATCGCATACAAAACCGTAACACAACTGCAAAAAAACATGATAGTTTTTTCAGTTTTTTTCAAAATCTAGAAAGTATTTGATAAAATCTTTCAAATAAAAGTTGTTTCTTTTTTTATTCTCTACAGCTTTTGGTTGAAACATTTTTCTCTACAACCCTTAACTTCGGAGATACGAGAAACCACCCTTAAAGTGAAATATCTACCCTACTAATGCAAAATTTGGGGTCGTCCGCGGATTTCGCATCGAATATGACGCCGTAGAACATGCATGCAAAATTTCAGCGAAATAGCATATATCGGTACAAATTAGGTGTTTAAAATCCATGGACTATAGCCTTACCATCTTATTTCCTTCTTTAATTAAAGTATCTCCGATCGCGCTGAAATTTTGCATGCATGTTCTAGGGCTTTATATTCGATGCGGAACCGGGAACGAGGCCAAAATATTCATTAGTAGGGTAGATATTTCACTTTAAGGGTGGTTTTCTGTATCTCCGAAGTTAAGGGTTGTAGAGAAAAAAGTTTCAACCAAAAGCTGTAGAGAATAAAATAATAAGCTACTTTTATTTGAAACATTTCATTAAAAAACCTCATAGTTTTGAAAAAAATTCAAAAAACTTTTGCTTTATTATGAAGCTCTGTTTCTGAATTGTATTCGATTTTTTATCTAATGTTACATGTATTTAGGGTCCACTTTAGTTTGACATTCATCCTATTGTGATTAATCAAATATTAATTAGAAATTTACGCAAAAACTATGGCTTAATTAATTTTTTCAGTAGAATTTTCGAAATCGACGATATCGAATTAGGGAGATAACATTGTTATCTCAATTTTTATTATTTTTTATTATTAATAACCCTTCGATTTTGCTGAAATTTTTTATTAAGCTTTTAGGACCTCAGGTTAAATGTATATTTTATGAAAATCTCCTAAATTTTTATTAGTATAAAAGATAATTCACTTTAAGGGTAGTTTTTTGCATCTCCGAAATTAAGACTTGAATAGAAAATAGTTTCAACCAAAAGATGTAGAGAAAAATGCAAGAAACCATTCTTATTTGAAAAATTTCTTCAAATAACGTCTAGTTTTGGCATAAATCGCTAAATTATGAATGTGATTTTTAGTTCAGCTTTGTGTCACACAAAGTGGTGACGCCACTGAAATTACTATTGTTGTGTGATTTCGGTGGCGTCACCACTTTATGTGTCGATAATTGGAACTAACAATAACGTTAAAATATTAGCAATTTCCATCGAAACTAGACTTTATTTGAAAGATTCTTTCAAATAAAAGTTGTTTCCTTTTTTATTCTCTACAGCTTTTGGTTGAAACTTTTTTCCCTACAATCCTTAACTTCGGAGATATAAAAAAACACCCTTAGAGTTAATTATCTTTTATACTAATAAAAATTTAGGAGATTTTCATTAAATATACATTTAGCCTGAGGTCCTAAAAGCTTAATAAAAATTTTCAGCGAAATCGAAGCTTTATTATATGTAAAAAATAATAAAAATTGAGATAACAATGTTATCTACCTAATTCGATATCGTTGAATTAGAAAATTCTAGTTAAAAATTATTTGGGCCTTAGTTTTTGGGTAAATTACTAATTAATGTTTTAAAAATTCTTATAGGATGCATGTCAAACTAATATGAACCTTAAGTAAATATAATTTAAGACTTAATATCGCATACAAAACCGTAACACAACTGCAAAAAAACATGATAGTTTTTTCAGTTTTTTTCAAAATCTAGAAAGTATTTGATAAAATCTTTCAAATAAAAGATAAATATTAATTAATTCTCTACAGCTTTTGGTTGAAACATTTTTCTCTACAACCCTTAACTTCGGAGATACGAGAAACCACCCTTAAAGTGAAATATCTACCCTACTAATGCAAAATTTGGGGTCGTCCGCGGATTTCGCATCGAATATGACGCCGTAGAACATGCATGCAAAATTTCAGCGAAATAGCATATATCGGTACAAATTAGGTGTTTAAAATCCATGGACTATAGCCTTACCATCTTATTTCCTTCTTTAATTAAAGTATCTCCGATCGCGCTGAAATTTTGCATGCATGTTCTAGGGCTTTATATTCGATGCGGAACCGGGAACGAGGCCAAAATATTCATTAGTAGGGTAGATATTTCACTTTAAGGGTGGTTTTCTGTATCACCGAAGTTAAGGGTTGTAGAGAAAAAAGTTTCAACCAAAAGCTGTAGAGAATAAAATAATAAGCTACTTTTATTTGAAACATTTCATTAAAAAACCTCATAGTTTTGAAAAAAATTCAAAAAACTATTGCTTTATTATGAAGCTCTGTTTCTGAATTGTATTCGATTTTTTATCTAATGTTACATGTATTTAGGGTCCACTTTAGTTTGACATTCATCCTATTGTGATTAATAAAATATTAATTAGAAATTTACGCAAAAACTATGGCTTAATTAATTTTTTCAGTAGAATTTTCGAAATCGACGATATCGAATTAGGGAGATAACATTGTTATCTCAATTTTTATTATTTTTTATTATTAATAACCCTTCGATTTTGCTGAAATTTTTTATTAAGCTTTTAGGACCTCAGATTAAATGTATATTTTATGAAAATCTCCTAAATTTTTATTAGTATAAAAGATAATTCACTTTAAGGGTAGTTTTTTGCATCTCCGAAATTAAGACTTGAATAGAAAATAGTTTCAACCAAAAGATGTAGAGAAAAATGCAAGAAACCATTCTTATTTGAAAAATTTCTTCAAATAACGTCTAGTTTTGGCATAAATCGCTAAATTATGAATGTGATTTTTAGTTCAGCTTTGTGTCACACAAAGTGGTGACGCCACTGAAATTACTATTGTTGTGTGATTTCGGTGGCGTCACCACTTTATGTGTCGATAATTGGAACTAACAATAACGTTAAAATATTAGCAATTTCCATCGAAACTAGACTTTATTTGAAAGATTCTTTCAAATAAAAGTTGTTTCCTTTTTTATTCTCTACAGCTTTTGGTTGAAACTTTTTTCCCTACAATCCTTAACTTCGGAGATATAAAAAAACACCCTTAGAGTTAATTATCTTTTATACTAATGAAAATTTAGGAGATTTTCATTAAATATACATTTAGCCTGAGGTCCTAAAAGCTTAATAAAAATTTTCAGCGAAATCGAAGCTTTATTATATGTAAAAAATAATAAAAATTGAGATAACAATGTTATCTACCTAATTCGATATCGTTGAATTAGAAAATTCTAGTTAAAAATTATTTGGGCCTTAGTTTTTGGGTAAATTACTAATTAATGTTTTAAAAATTCTTATAGGATGCATGTCAAACTAATATGAACCTTAAGTAAATATAATTTAAGACTTAATATCGCATACAAAACCGTAACACAACTGCAAAAAAACATGATAGTTTTTTCAGTTTTTTTCAAAATCTAGAAAGTATTTGATAAAATCTTTCAAATAAAAGATAAATATTAATTAATTCTCTACAGCTTTTGGTTGAAACATTTTTCTCTACAACCCTTAACTTCGGAGATACGAGAAACCACCCTTAAAGTGAAATATCTACCCTACTAATGCAAAATTTGGGGTCGTCCGCGGATTTCGCATCGAATATGACGCCGTAGAACATGCATGCAAAATTTCAGCGAAATAGCATATATCGGTACAAATTAGGTGTTTAAAATCCATGGACTATAGCCTTACCATCTTATTTCCTTCTTTAATTAAAGTATCTCCGATCGCGCTGAAATTTTGCATGCATGTTCTAGGGCTTTATATTCGATGCGGAACCGGGAACGAGGCCAAAATATTCATTAGTAGGGTAGATATTTCACTTTAAGGGTGGTTTTCTGTATCTCCGAAGTTAAGGGTTGTAGAGAAAAAAGTTTCAACCAAAAGCTGTAGAGAATAAAATAATAAGCTACTTTTATTTGAAACATTTCATTAAAAAACCTCATAGTTTTGAAAAAAATTCAAAAAACTTTTGCTTTATTATGAAGCTCTGTTTCTGAATTGTATTCGATTTTTTATCTAATGTTACATGTATTTAGGGTCCACTTTAGTTTGACATTCATCCTATTGTGATTAATCAAATATTAATTAGAAATTTACGCAAAAACTATGGCTTAATTAATTTTTTCAGTAGAATTTTCGAAATCGACGATATCGAATTAGGGAGATAACATTGTTATCTCAATTTTTATTATTTTTTATTATTAATAACCCTTCGATTTTGCTGAAATTTTTTATTAAGCTTTTAGGACCTCAGGTTAAATGTATATTTTATGAAAATCTCCTAAATTTTTATTAGTATAAAAGATAATTCACTTTAAGGGTAGTTTTTTGCATCTCCGAAATTAAGACTTGAATAGAAAATAGTTTCAACCAAAAGATGTAGAGAAAAATGCAAGAAACCATTCTTATTTGAAAAATTTCTTCAAATAACGTCTAGTTTTGGCATAAATCGCTAAATTATGAATGTGATTTTTAGTTCAGCTTTGTGTCACACAAAGTGGTGACGCCACTGAAATTACTATTGTTGTGTGATTTCGGTGGCGTCACCACTTTATGTGTCGATAATTGGAACTAACAATAACGTTAAAATATTAGCAATTTCCATCGAAACTAGACTTTATTTGAAAGATTCTTTCAAATAAAAGTTGTTTCCTTTTTTATTCTCTACAGCTTTTGGTTGAAACTTTTTTCCCTACAATCCTTAACTTCGGAGATATAAAAAAACACCCTTAGAGTTAATTATCTTTTATACTAATAAAAATTTAGGAGATTTTCATTAAATATACATTTAGCCTGAGGTCCTAAAAGCTTAATAAAAATTTTCAGCGAAATCGAAGCTTTATTATATGTAAAAAATAATAAAAATTGAGATAACAATGTTATCTACCTAATTCGATATCGTTGAATTAGAAAATTCTAGTTAAAAATTATTTGGGCCTTAGTTTTTGGGTAAATTACTAATTAATGTTTTAAAAATTCTTATAGGATGCATGTCAAACTAATATGAACCTTAAGTAAATATAATTTAAGACTTAATATCGCATACAAAACCGTAACACAACTGCAAAAAAACATGATAGTTTTTTCAGTTTTTTTCAAAATCTAGAAAGTATTTGATAAAATCTTTCAAATAAAAGATAAATATTAATTAATTCTCTACAGCTTTTGGTTGAAACATTTTTCTCTACAACCCTTAACTTCGGAGATACGAGAAACCACCCTTAAAGTGAAATATCTACCCTACTAATGCAAAATTTGGGGTCGTCCGCGGATTTCGCATCGAATATGACGCCGTAGAACATGCATGCAAAATTTCAGCGAAATAGCATATATCGGTACAAATTAGGTGTTTAAAATCCATGGACTATAGCCTTACCATCTTATTTCCTTCTTTAATTAAAGTATCTCCGATCGCGCTGAAATTTTGCATGCATGTTCTAGGGCTTTATATTCGATGCGGAACCGGGAACGAGGCCAAAATATTCATTAGTAGGGTAGATATTTCACTTTAAGGGTGGTTTTCTGTATCACCGAAGTTAAGGGTTGTAGAGAAAAAAGTTTCAACCAAAAGCTGTAGAGAATAAAATAATAAGCTACTTTTATTTGAAACATTTCATTAAAAAACCTCATAGTTTTGAAAAAAATTCAAAAAACTATTGCTTTATTATGAAGCTCTGTTTCTGAATTGTATTCGATTTTTTATCTAATGTTACATGTATTTAGGGTCCACTTTAGTTTGACATTCATCCTATTGTGATTAATAAAATATTAATTAGAAATTTACGCAAAAACTATGGCTTAATTAATTTTTTCAGTAGAATTTTCGAAATCGACGATATCGAATTAGGGAGATAACATTGTTATCTCAATTTTTATTATTTTTTATTATTAATAACCCTTCGATTTTGCTGAAATTTTTTATTAAGCTTTTAGGACCTCAGATTAAATGTATATTTTATGAAAATCTCCTAAATTTTTATTAGTATAAAAGATAATTCACTTTAAGGGTAGTTTTTTGCATCTCCGAAATTAAGACTTGAATAGAAAATAGTTTCAACCAAAAGATGTAGAGAAAAATGCAAGAAACCATTCTTATTTGAAAAATTTCTTCAAATAACGTCTAGTTTTGGCATAAATCGCTAAATTATGAATGTGATTTTTAGTTCAGCTTTGTGTCACACAAAGTGGTGACGCCACTGAAATTACTATTGTTGTGTGATTTCGGTGGCGTCACCACTTTATGTGTCGATAATTGGAACTAACAATAACGTTAAAATATTAGCAATTTCCATCGAAACTAGACTTTATTTGAAAGATTCTTTCAAATAAAAGTTGTTTCCTTTTTTATTCTCTACAGCTTTTGGTTGAAACTTTTTTCCCTACAATCCTTAACTTCGGAGATATAAAAAAACACCCTTAGAGTTAATTATCTTTTATACTAATGAAAATTTAGGAGATTTTCATTAAATATACATTTAGCCTGAGGTCCTAAAAGCTTAATAAAAATTTTCAGCGAAATCGAAGCTTTATTATATGTAAAAAATAATAAAAATTGAGATAACAATGTTATCTACCTAATTCGATATCGTTGAATTAGAAAATTCTAGTTAAAAATTATTTGGGCCTTAGTTTTTGGGTAAATTACTAATTAATGTTTTAAAAATTCTTATAGGATGCATGTCAAACTAATATGAACCTTAAGTAAATATAATTTAAGACTTAATATCGCATACAAAACCGTAACACAACTGCAAAAAAACATGATAGTTTTTTCAGTTTTTTTCAAAATCTAGAAAGTATTTGATAAAATCTTTCAAATAAAAGATAAATATTAATTAATTCTCTACAGCTTTTGGTTGAAACATTTTTCTCTACAACCCTTAACTTCGGAGATACGAGAAACCACCCTTAAAGTGAAATATCTACCCTACTAATGCAAAATTTGGGGTCGTCCGCGGATTTCGCATCGAATATGACGCCGTAGAACATGCATGCAAAATTTCAGCGAAATAGCATATATCGGTACAAATTAGGTGTTTAAAATCCATGGACTATAGCCTTACCATCTTATTTCCTTCTTTAATTAAAGTATCTCCGATCGCGCTGAAATTTTGCATGCATGTTCTAGGGCTTTATATTCGATGCGGAACCGGGAACGAGGCCAAGATATTCATTAGTAGGGTAGATATTTCACTTTAAGGGTGGTTTTCTGTATCTCCGAAGTTAAGGGTTGTAGAGAAAAAAGTTTCAACCAAAAGCTGTAGAGAATAAAATAATAAGCTACTTTTATTTGAAACATTTCATTAAAAAACCTCATAGTTTTGAAAAAAATTCAAAAAACTATTGCTTTATTATGAAGCTCTGTTTCTGAATTGTATTCGATTTTTTATCTAATGTTACATGTATTTAGGGTCCACTTTAGTTTGACATTCATCCTATTGTGATTAATAAAATATTAATTAGAAATTTACGCAAAAACTATGGCTTAATTAATTTTTTCAGTAGAATTTTCGAAATCGACGATATCGAATTAGGGAGATAACATTGTTATCTCAATTTTTATTATTTTTTATTATTAATAACCCTTCGATTTTGCTGAAATTTTTTATTAAGCTTTTAGGACCTCAGGTTAAATGTATATTTTATGAAAATCTCCTAAATTTTTATTAGTATAAAAGATAATTCACTTTAAGGGTAGTTTTTTGCATCTCCGAAATTAAGACTTGAATAGAAAATAGTTTCAACCAAAAGATGTAGAGAAAAATGCAAGAAACCATTCTTATTTGAAAAATTTCTTCAAATAACGTCTAGTTTTGGCATAAATCGCTAAATTATGAATGTGATTTTTAGTTCAGCTTTGTGTCACACAAAGTGGTGACGCCACTGAAATTACTATTGTTGTGTGATTTCGGTGGCGTCACCACTTTATGTGTCGATAATTGGAACTAACAATAACGTTAAAATATTAGCAATTTCCATCGAAACTAGACTTTATTTGAAAGATTCTTTCAAATAAAAGTTGTTTCCTTTTTTATTCTCTACAGCTTTTGGTTGAAACTTTTTTCCCTACAATCCTTAACTTCGGAGATATAAAAAAACACCCTTAGAGTTAATTATCTTTTATACTAATGAAAATTTAGGAGATTTTCATTAAATATACATTTAGCCTGAGGTCCTAAAAGCTTAATAAAAATTTTCAGCGAAATCGAAGCTTTATTATATGTAAAAAATAATAAAAATTGAGATAACAATGTTATCTACCTAATTCGATATCGTTGAATTAGAAAATTCTAGTTAAAAATTATTTGGGCCTTAGTTTTTGGGTAAATTACTAATTAATGTTTTAAAAATTCTTATAGGATGCATGTCAAACTAATATGAACCTTAAGTAAATATAATTTAAGACTTAATATCGCATACAAAACCGTAACACAACTGCAAAAAAACATGATAGTTTTTTCAGTTTTTTTCAAAATCTAGAAAGTATTTGATAAAATCTTTCAAATAAAAGATAAATATTAATTAATTCTCTACAGCTTTTGGTTGAAACATTTTTCTCTACAACCCTTAACTTCGGAGATACGAGAAACCACCCTTAAAGTGAAATATCTACCCTACTAATGCAAAATTTGGGGTCGTCCGCGGATTTCGCATCGAATATGACGCCGTAGAACATGCATGCAAAATTTCAGCGAAATAGCATATATCGGTACAAATTAGGTGTTTAAAATCCATGGACTATAGCCTTACCATCTTATTTCCTTCTTTAATTAAAGTATCTCTGATCGCGCTGAAATTTTGCATGCATGTTCTAGGGCTTTATATTCGATGCGGAACCGGGAACGAGGCCAAAATATTCATTAGTAGGGTAGATATTTCACTTTAAGGGTGGTTTTCTGTATCTCCGAAGTTAAGGGTTGTAGAGAAAAAAGTTTCAACCAAAAGCTGTAGAGAATAAAATAATAAGCTACTTTTATTTGAAACATTTCATTAAAAAACCTCATAGTTTTGAAAAAAATTCAAAAAACTATTGCTTTATTATGAAGCTCTGTTTCTGAATTGTATTCGATTTTTTATCTAATGTTACATGTATTTAGGGTCCACTTTAGTTTGACATTCATCCTATTGTGATTAATAAAATATTAATTAGAAATTTACGCAAAAACTATGGCTTAATTAATTTTTTCAGTAGAATTTTCGAAATCGACGATATCGAATTAGGGAGATAACATTGTTATCTCAATTTTTATTATTTTTTATTATTAATAACCCTTCGATTTTGCTGAAATTTTTTATTAAGCTTTTAGGACCTCAGGTTAAATGTATATTTTATGAAAATCTCCTAAATTTTTATTAGTATAAAAGATAATTCACTTTAAGGGTAGTTTTTTGCATCTCCGAAATTAAGACTTGAATAGAAAATAGTTTCAACCAAAAGATGTAGAGAAAAATGCAAGAAACCATTCTTATTTGAAAAATTTCTTCAAATAACGTCTAGTTTTGGCATAAATCGCTAAATTATGAATGTGATTTTTAGTTCAGCTTTGTGTCACACAAAGTGGTGACGCCACTGAAATTACTATTGTTGTGTGATTTCGGTGGCGTCACCACTTTATGTGTCGATAATTGGAACTAACAATAACGTTAAAATATTAGCAATTTCCATCGAAACTAGACTTTATTTGAAAGATTCTTTCAAATAAAAGTTGTTTCCTTTTTTATTCTCTACAGCTTTTGGTTGAAACTTTTTTCCCTACAATCCTTAACTTCGGAGATATAAAAAAACACCCTTAGAGTTAATTATCTTTTATACTAATGAAAATTTAGGAGATTTTCATTAAATATACATTTAGCCTGAGGTCCTAAAAGCTTAATAAAAATTTTCAGCGAAATCGAAGCTTTATTATATGTAAAAAATAATAAAAATTGAGATAACAATGTTATCTACCTAATTCGATATCGTTGAATTAGAAAATTCTAGTTAAAAATTATTTGGGCCTTAGTTTTTGGGTAAATTACTAATTAATGTTTTAAAAATTCTTATAGGATGCATGTCAAACTAATATGAACCTTAAGTAAATATAATTTAAGACTTAATATCGCATACAAAACCGTAACACAACTGCAAAAAAACATGATAGTTTTTTCAGTTTTTTTCAAAATCTAGAAAGTATTTGATAAAATCTTTCAAATAAAAGATAAATACTAATTAATTCTCTACAGCTTTTGGTTGAAACATTTTTCTCTACAACCCTTAACTTCGGAGATACGAGAAACCACCCTTAAAGTGAAATATCTACCCTACTAATGCAAAATTTGGGGTCGTCCGCGGATTTCGCATCGAATATGACGCCGTAGAACATGCATGCAAAATTTCAGCGAAATAGCATATATCGGTACAAATTAGGTGTTTAAAATCCATGGACTATATAGCCTTACCATCTTATTTCCTTCTTTAATTAAAGTATCTCCGATCGCGCTGAAATTTTGCATGCATGTTCTAGGGCTTTATATTCGATGCGGAACCGGGAACGAGGCCAAAATATTCATTAGTAGGGTAGATATTTCACTTTAAGGGTGGTTTTCTGTATCTCCGAAGTTAAGGGTTGTAGAGAAAAAAGTTTCAACCAAAAGCTGTAGAGAATAAAATAATAAGCTACTTTTATTTGAAACATTTCATTAAAAAACCTCATAGTTTTGAAAAAAATTCAAAAAACTATTGCTTTATTATGAAGCTCTGTTTCTGAATTGTATTCGATTTTTTATCTAATGTTACATGTATTTAGGGTCCACTTTAGTTTGACATTCATCCTATTGTGATTAATAAAATATTAATTAGAAATTTACGCAAAAACTATGGCTTAATTAATTTTTTCAGTAGAATTTTCGAAATCGACGATATCGAATTAGGGAGATAACATTGTTATCTCAATTTTTATTATTTTTTATTATTAATAACCCTTCGATTTTGCTGAAATTTTTTATTAAGCTTTTAGGACCTCAGGTTAAATGTATATTTTATGAAAATCTCCTAAATTTTTATTAGTATAAAAGATAATTCACTTTAAGGGTAGTTTTTTGCATCTCCGAAATTAAGACTTGAATAGAAAATAGTTTCAACCAAAAGATGTAGAGAAAAATGCAAGAAACCATTCCTATTTGAAAAATTTCTTCAAATAACGTCTAGTTTTGGCATAAATCGCTAAATTATGAATGTGATTTTTAGTTCAGCTTTGTGTCACACAAAGTGGTGACGCCACTGAAATTACTATTGTTGTGTGATTTCGGTGGCGTCACCACTTTATGTGTCGATAATTGGAACTAACAATAACGTTAAAATATTAGCAATTTCCATCGAAACTAGACTTTATTTGAAAGATTCTTTCAAATAAAAGTTGTTTCCTTTTTTATTCTCTACAGCTTTTGGTTGAAACTTTTTTCCCTACAATCCTTAACTTCGGAGATATAAAAAAACACCCTTAGAGTTAATTATCTTTTATACTAATGAAAATTTAGGAGATTTTCATTAAATATACATTTAGCCTGAGGTCCTAAAAGCTTATTAAAAATTTTCAGCGAAATCGAAGCTTTATTATATGTAAAAAATAATAAAAATTGAGATAACAATGTTATCTCCCTAATTCGATATCGTTGAATTAGAAAATTCTAGTTAAAAATTATTTGGGCCTTAGTTTTTGGGTAAATTACTAATTAATGTTTTAAAAATTCTTATAGGATGCATGTCAAACTAATATGAACCTTAAGTAAATATAATTTAAGACTTAATATCGCATACAAAACCGTAACACAACTGCAAAAAAACATGATAGTTTTTTCAGTTTTTTTCAAAATCTAGAAAGTATTTGATAAAATCTTTCAAATAAAAGATAAATACTAATTAATTCTCTACAGCTTTTGGTTGAAACATTTTTCTCTACAACCCTTAACTTCGGAGATACGAGAAACCACCCTTAAAGTGAAATATCTACCCTACTAATGCAAAATTTGGGGTCGTCCGCGGATTTCGCATCGAATATGACGCCGTAGAACATGCATGCAAAATTTCAGCGAAATAGCATATATCGGTACAAATTAGGTGTTTAAAATCCATGGACTATATAGCCTTACCATCTTATTTCCTTCTTTAATTAAAGTATCTCCGATCGCGCTGAAATTTTGCATGCATGTTCTAGGGCTTTATATTCGATGCGGAACCGGGAACGAGGCCAAAATATTCATTAGTAGGGTAGATATTTCACTTTAAGGGTGGTTTTCTGTATCTCCGAAGTTAAGGGTTGTAGAGAAAAAAGTTTCAACCAAAAGCTGTAGAGAATAAAATAATAAGCTACTTTTATTTGAAACATTTCATTAAAAAACCTCATAGTTTTGAAAAAAATTCAAAAAACTATTGCTTTATTATGAAGCTCTGTTTCTGAATTGTATTCGATTTTTTATCTAATGTTACATGTATTTAGGGTCCACTTTAGTTTGACATTCATCCTATTGTGATTAATCAAATATTAATTAGAAATTTACGCAAAAACTATGGCTTAATTAATTTTTTCAGTAGAATTTTCGAAATCGACGATATCGAATTAGGGAGATAACATTGTTATCTCAATTTTTATTATTTTTTATTATTAATAACCCTTCGATTTTGCTGAAATTTTTTATTAAGCTTTTAGGACCTCAGGTTAAATGTATATTTTATGAAAATCTCCTAAATTTTTATTAGTATAAAAGATAATTCACTTTAAGGGTAGTTTTTTGCATCTCCGAAATTAAGACTTGAATAGAAAATAGTTTCAACCAAAAGATGTAGAGAAAAATGCAAGAAACCATTCCTATTTGAAAAATTTCTTCAAATAACGTCTAGTTTTGGCATAAATCGCTAAATTATGAATGTGATTTTTAGTTCAGCTTTGTGTCACACAAAGTGGTGACGCCACTGAAATTACTATTGTTGTGTGATTTCGGTGGCGTCACCACTTTATGTGTCGATAATTGGAACTAACAATAACGTTAAAATATTAGCAATTTCCATCGAAACTAGACTTTATTTGAAAGATTCTTTCAAATAAAAGTTGTTTCCTTTTTTATTCTCTACAGCTTTTGGTTGAAACTTTTTTCCCTACAATCCTTAACTTCGGAGATATAAAAAAACACCCTTAGAGTTAATTATCTTTTATACTAATGAAAATTTAGGAGATTTTCATTAAATATACATTTAGCCTGAGGTCCTAAAAGCTTATTAAAAATTTTCAGCGAAATCGAAGCTTTATTATATGTAAAAAATAATAAAAATTGAGATAACAATGTTATCTCCCTAATTCGATATCGTTGAATTAGAAAATTCTAGTTAAAAATTATTTGGGCCTTAGTTTTTGGGTAAATTACTAATTAATGTTTTAAAAATTCTTATAGGATGCATGTCAAACTAATATGAACCTTAAGTAAATATAATTTAAGACTTAATATCGCATACAAAACCGTAACACAACTGCAAAAAAACATGATAGTTTTTTCAGTTTTTTTCAAAATCTAGAAAGTATTTGATAAAATCTTTCAAATAAAAGATAAATACTAATTAATTCTCTACAGCTTTTGGTTGAAACATTTTTCTCTACAACCCTTAACTTCGGAGATACGAGAAACCACCCTTAAAGTGAAATATCTACCCTACTAATGCAAAATTTGGGGTCGTCCGCGGATTTCGCATCGAATATGACGCCGTAGAACATGCATGCAAAATTTCAGCGAAATAGCATATATCGGTACAAATTAGGTGTTTAAAATCCATGGACTATATAGCCTTACCATCTTATTTCCTTCTTTAATTAAAGTATCTCCGATCGCGCTGAAATTTTGCATGCATGTTCTAGGGCTTTATATTCGATGCGGAACCGGGAACGAGGCCAAAATATTCATTAGTAGGGTAGATATTTCACTTTAAGGGTGGTTTTCTGTATCTCCGAAGTTAAGGGTTGTAGAGAAAAAAGTTTCAACCAAAAGCTGTAGAGAATAAAATAATAAGCTACTTTTATTTGAAACATTTCATTAAAAAACCTCATAGTTTTGAAAAAAATTCAAAAAACTATTGCTTTATTATGAAGCTCTGTTTCTGAATTGTATTCGATTTTTTATCTAATGTTACATGTATTTAGGGTCCACTTTAGTTTGACATTCATCCTATTGTGATTAATCAAATATTAATTAGAAATTTACGCAAAAACTATGGCTTAATTAATTTTTTCAGTAGAATTTTCGAAATCGACGATATCGAATTAGGGAGATAACATTGTTATCTCAATTTTTATTATTTTTTATTATTAATAACCCTTCGATTTTGCTGAAATTTTTTATTAAGCTTTTAGGACCTCAGGTTAAATGTATATTTTATGAAAATCTCCTAAATTTTTATTAGTATAAAAGATAATTCACTTTAAGGGTAGTTTTTTGCATCTCCGAAATTAAGACTTGAATAGAAAATAGTTTCAACCAAAAGATGTAGAGAAAAATGCAAGAAACCATTCCTATTTGAAAAATTTCTTCAAATAACGTCTAGTTTTGGCATAAATCGCTAAATTATGAATGTGATTTTTAGTTCAGCTTTGTGTCACACAAAGTGGTGACGCCACTGAAATTACTATTGTTGTGTGATTTCGGTGGCGTCACCACTTTATGTGTCGATAATTGGAACTAACAATAACGTTAAAATATTAGCAATTTCCATCGAAACTAGACTTTATTTGAAAGATTCTTTCAAATAAAAGTTGTTTCCTTTTTTATTCTCTACAGCTTTTGGTTGAAACTTTTTTCCCTACAATCCTTAACTTCGGAGATATAAAAAAACACCCTTAGAGTTAATTATCTTTTATACTAATGAAAATTTAGGAGATTTTCATTAAATATACATTTAGCCTGAGGTCCTAAAAGCTTATTAAAAATTTTCAGCGAAATCGAAGCTTTATTATATGTAAAAAATAATAAAAATTGAGATAACAATGTTATCTCCCTAATTCGATATCGTTGAATTAGAAAATTCTAGTTAAAAATTATTTGGGCCTTAGTTTTTGGGTAAATTACTAATTAATGTTTTAAAAATTCTTATAGGATGCATGTCAAACTAATATGAACCTTAAGTAAATATAATTTAAGACTTAATATCGCATACAAAACCGTAACACAACTGCAAAAAAACATGATAGTTTTTTCAGTTTTTTTCAAAATCTAGAAAGTATTTGATAAAATCTTTTAAATAAAAGATAAATACTAATTAATTCTCTACAGCTTTTGGTTGAAACATTTTTCTCTACAACCCTTAACTTCGGAGATACGAGAAACCACCCTTAAAGTGAAATATCTACCCTACTAATGCAAAATTTGGGGTCGTCCGCGGATTTCGCATCGAATATGACGCCGTAGAACATGCATGCAAAATTTCAGCGAAATAGCATATATCGGTACAAATTAGGTGTTTAAAATCCATGGACTATAGCCTTACCATCTTATTTCCTTCTTTAATTAAAGTATCTCCGATCGCGCTGAAATTTTGCATGCATGTTCTAGGGCTTTATATTCGATGCGGAACCGGGAACGAGGCCAAAATATTCATTAGTAGGGTAGATATTTCACTTTAAGGGTGGTTTTCTGTATCTCCGAAGTTAAGGGTTGTAGAGAAAAAAGTTTCAACCAAAAGCTGTAGAGAATAAAATAATAAGCTACTTTTATTTGAAACATTTCATTAAAAAACCTCATAGTTTTGAAAAAAATTCAAAAAACTATTGCTTTATTATGAAGCTCTGTTTCTGAATTGTATTCGATTTTTTATCTAATGTTACATGTATTTAGGGTCCACTTTAGTTTGACATTCATCCTATTGTGATTAATAAAATATTAATTAGAAATTTACGCAAAAACTATGGCTTAATTAATTTTTTCAGTAGAATTTTCGAAATCGACGATATCGAATTAGGGAGATAACATTGTTATCTCAATTTTTATTATTTTTTATTATTAATAACCCTTCGATTTTGCTGAAATTTTTTATTAAGCTTTTAGGACCTCAGATTAAATGTATATTTTATGAAAATCTCCTAAATTTTTATTAGTATAAAAGATAATTCACTTTAAGGGTAGTTTTTTGCATCTCCGAAATTAAGACTTGAATAGAAAATAGTTTCAACCAAAAGATGTAGAGAAAAATGCAAGAAACCATTCTTATTTGAAAAATTTCTTCAAATAACGTCTAGTTTTGGCATAAATCGCTAAATTATGAATGTGATTTTTAGTTCAGCTTTGTGTCACACAAAGTGGTGACGCCACTGAAATTACTATTGTTGTGTGATTTCGGTGGCGTCACCACTTTATGTGTCGATAATTGGAACTAACAATAACGTTAAAATATTAGCAATTTCCATCGAAACTAGACTTTATTTGAAAGATTCTTTCAAATAAAAGTTGTTTCCTTTTTTATTCTCTACAGCTTTTGGTTGAAACTTTTTTCCCTACAATCCTTAACTTCGGAGATATAAAAAAACACCCTTAGAGTTAATTATCTTTTATACTAATGAAAATTTAGGAGATTTTCATTAAATATACATTTAGCCTGAGGTCCTAAAAGCTTAATAAAAATTTTCAGCGAAATCGAAGCTTTATTATATGTAAAAAATAATAAAAATTGAGATAACAATGTTATCTACCTAATTCGATATCGTTGAATTAGAAAATTCTAGTTAAAAATTATTTGGGCCTTAGTTTTTGGGTAAATTACTAATTAATGTTTTAAAAATTCTTATAGGATGCATGTCAAACTAATATGAACCTTAAGTAAATATAATTTAAGACTTAATATCGCATACAAAACCGTAACACAACTGCAAAAAAACATGATAGTTTTTTCAGTTTTTTTCAAAATCTAGAAAGTATTTGATAAAATCTTTCAAATAAAAGATAAATATTAATTAATTCTCTACAGCTTTTGGTTGAAACATTTTTCTCTACAACCCTTAACTTCGGAGATACGAGAAACCACCCTTAAAGTGAAATATCTACCCTACTAATGCAAAATTTGGGGTCGTCCGCGGATTTCGCATCGAATATGACGCCGTAGAACATGCATGCAAAATTTCAGCGAAATAGCATATATCGGTACAAATTAGGTGTTTAAAATCCATGGACTATAGCCTTACCATCTTATTTCCTTCTTTAATTAAAGTATCTCCGATCGCGCTGAAATTTTGCATGCATGTTCTAGGGCTTTATATTCGATGCGGAACCGGGAACGAGGCCAAGATATTCATTAGTAGGGTAGATATTTCACTTTAAGGGTGGTTTTCTGTATCTCCGAAGTTAAGGGTTGTAGAGAAAAAAGTTTCAACCAAAAGCTGTAGAGAATAAAATAATAAGCTACTTTTATTTGAAACATTTCATTAAAAAACCTCATAGTTTTGAAAAAAATTCAAAAAACTATTGCTTTATTATGAAGCTCTGTTTCTGAATTGTATTCGATTTTTTATCTAATGTTACATGTATTTAGGGTCCACTTTAGTTTGACATTCATCCTATTGTGATTAATAAAATATTAATTAGAAATTTACGCAAAAACTATGGCTTAATTAATTTTTTCAGTAGAATTTTCGAAATCGACGATATCGAATTAGGGAGATAACATTGTTATCTCAATTTTTATTATTTTTTATTATTAATAACCCTTCGATTTTGCTGAAATTTTTTATTAAGCTTTTAGGACCTCAGGTTAAATGTATATTTTATGAAAATCTCCTAAATTTTTATTAGTATAAAAGATAATTCACTTTAAGGGTAGTTTTTTGCATCTCCGAAATTAAGACTTGAATAGAAAATAGTTTCAACCAAAAGATGTAGAGAAAAATGCAAGAAACCATTCTTATTTGAAAAATTTCTTCAAATAACGTCTAGTTTTGGCATAAATCGCTAAATTATGAATGTGATTTTTAGTTCAGCTTTGTGTCACACAAAGTGGTGACGCCACTGAAATTACTATTGTTGTGTGATTTCGGTGGCGTCACCACTTTATGTGTCGATAATTGGAACTAACAATAACGTTAAAATATTAGCAATTTCCATCGAAACTAGACTTTATTTGAAAGATTCTTTCAAATAAAAGTTGTTTCCTTTTTTATTCTCTACAGCTTTTGGTTGAAACTTTTTTCCCTACAATCCTTAACTTCGGAGATATAAAAAAACACCCTTAGAGTTAATTATCTTTTATACTAATGAAAATTTAGGAGATTTTCATTAAATATACATTTAGCCTGAGGTCCTAAAAGCTTAATAAAAATTTTCAGCGAAATCGAAGCTTTATTATATGTAAAAAATAATAAAAATTGAGATAACAATGTTATCTACCTAATTCGATATCGTTGAATTAGAAAATTCTAGTTAAAAATTATTTGGGCCTTAGTTTTTGGGTAAATTACTAATTAATGTTTTAAAAATTCTTATAGGATGCATGTCAAACTAATATGAACCTTAAGTAAATATAATTTAAGACTTAATATCGCATACAAAACCGTAACACAACTGCAAAAAAACATGATAGTTTTTTCAGTTTTTTTCAAAATCTAGAAAGTATTTGATAAAATCTTTCAAATAAAAGATAAATATTAATTAATTCTCTACAGCTTTTGGTTGAAACATTTTTCTCTACAACCCTTAACTTCGGAGATACGAGAAACCACCCTTAAAGTGAAATATCTACCCTACTAATGCAAAATTTGGGGTCGTCCGCGGATTTCGCATCGAATATGACGCCGTAGAACATGCATGCAAAATTTCAGCGAAATAGCATATATCGGTACAAATTAGGTGTTTAAAATCCATGGACTATAGCCTTACCATCTTATTTCCTTCTTTAATTAAAGTATCTCTGATCGCGCTGAAATTTTGCATGCATGTTCTAGGGCTTTATATTCGATGCGGAACCGGGAACGAGGCCAAAATATTCATTAGTAGGGTAGATATTTCACTTTAAGGGTGGTTTTCTGTATCTCCGAAGTTAAGGGTTGTAGAGAAAAAAGTTTCAACCAAAAGCTGTAGAGAATAAAATAATAAGCTACTTTTATTTGAAACATTTCATTAAAAAACCTCATAGTTTTGAAAAAAATTCAAAAAACTATTGCTTTATTATGAAGCTCTGTTTCTGAATTGTATTCGATTTTTTATCTAATGTTACATGTATTTAGGGTCCACTTTAGTTTGACATTCATCCTATTGTGATTAATAAAATATTAATTAGAAATTTACGCAAAAACTATGGCTTAATTAATTTTTTCAGTAGAATTTTCGAAATCGACGATATCGAATTAGGGAGATAACATTGTTATCTCAATTTGTATTATTTTTTATTATTAATAACCCTTCGATTTTGCTGAAATTTTTTATTAAGCTTTTAGGACCTCAGGTTAAATGTATATTTTATGAAAATCTCCTAAATTTTTATTAGTATAAAAGATAATTCACTTTAAGGGTAGTTTTTTGCATCTCCGAAATTAAGACTTGAATAGAAAATAGTTTCAACCAAAAGATGTAGAGAAAAATGCAAGAAACCATTCTTATTTGAAAAATTTCTTCAAATAACGTCTAGTTTTGGCATAAATCGCTAAATTATGAATGTGATTTTTAGTTCAGCTTTGTGTCACACAAAGTGGTGACGCCACTGAAATTACTATTGTTGTGTGATTTCGGTGGCGTCACCACTTTATGTGTCGATAATTGGAACTAACAATAACGTTAAAATATTAGCAATTTCCATCGAAACTAGACTTTATTTGAAAGATTCTTTCAAATAAAAGTTGTTTCCTTTTTTATTCTCTACAGCTTTTGGTTGAAACTTTTTTCCCTACAATCCTTAACTTCGGAGATATAAAAAAACACCCTTAGAGTTAATTATCTTTTATACTAATGAAAATTTAGGAGATTTTCATTAAATATACATTTAGCCTGAGGTCCTAAAAGCTTAATAAAAATTTTCAGCGAAATCGAAGCTTTATTATATGTAAAAAATAATAAAAATTGAGATAACAATGTTATCTACCTAATTCGATATCGTTGAATTAGAAAATTCTAGTTAAAAATTATTTGGGCCTTAGTTTTTGGGTAAATTACTAATTAATGTTTTAAAAATTCTTATAGGATGCATGTCAAACTAATATGAACCTTAAGTAAATATAATTTAAGACTTAATATCGCATACAAAACCGTAACACAACTGCAAAAAAACATGATAGTTTTTTCAGTTTTTTTCAAAATCTAGAAAGTATTTGATAAAATCTTTCAAATAAAAGATAAATACTAATTAATTCTCTACAGCTTTTGGTTGAAACATTTTTCTCTACAACCCTTAACTTCGGAGATACGAGAAACCACCCTTAAAGTGAAATATCTACCCTACTAATGCAAAATTTGGGGTCGTCCGCGGATTTCGCATCGAATATGACGCCGTAGAACATGCATGCAAAATTTCAGCGAAATAGCATATATCGGTACAAATTAGGTGTTTAAAATCCATGGACTATATAGCCTTACCATCTTATTTCCTTCTTTAATTAAAGTATCTCCGATCGCGCTGAAATTTTGCATGCATGTTCTAGGGCTTTATATTCGATGCGGAACCGGGAACGAGGCCAAAATATTCATTAGTAGGGTAGATATTTCACTTTAAGGGTGGTTTTCTGTATCTCCGAAGTTAAGGGTTGTAGAGAAAAAAGTTTCAACCAAAAGCTGTAGAGAATAAAATAATAAGCTACTTTTATTTGAAACATTTCATTAAAAAACCTCATAGTTTTGAAAAAAATTCAAAAAACTATTGCTTTATTATGAAGCTCTGTTTCTGAATTGTATTCGATTTTTTATCTAATGTTACATGTATTTAGGGTCCACTTTAGTTTGACATTCATCCTATTGTGATTAATAAAATATTAATTAGAAATTTACGCAAAAACTATGGCTTAATTAATTTTTTCAGTAGAATTTTCGAAATCGACGATATCGAATTAGGGAGATAACATTGTTATCTCAATTTTTATTATTTTTTATTATTAATAACCCTTCGATTTTGCTGAAATTTTTTATTAAGCTTTTAGGACCTCAGGTTAAATGTATATTTTATGAAAATCTCCTAAATTTTTATTAGTATAAAAGATAATTCACTTTAAGGGTAGTTTTTTGCATCTCCGAAATTAAGACTTGAATAGAAAATAGTTTCAACCAAAAGATGTAGAGAAAAATGCAAGAAACCATTCCTATTTGAAAAATTTCTTCAAATAACGTCTAGTTTTGGCATAAATCGCTAAATTATGAATGTGATTTTTAGTTCAGCTTTGTGTCACACAAAGTGGTGACGCCACTGAAATTACTATTGTTGTGTGATTTCGGTGGCGTCACCACTTTATGTGTCGATAATTGGAACTAACAATAACGTTAAAATATTAGCAATTTCCATCGAAACTAGACTTTATTTGAAAGATTCTTTCAAATAAAAGTTGTTTCCTTTTTTATTCTCTACAGCTTTTGGTTGAAACTTTTTTCCCTACAATCCTTAACTTCGGAGATATAAAAAAACACCCTTAGAGTTAATTATCTTTTATACTAATGAAAATTTAGGAGATTTTCATTAAATATACATTTAGCCTGAGGTCCTAAAAGCTTATTAAAAATTTTCAGCGAAATCGAAGCTTTATTATATGTAAAAAATAATAAAAATTGAGATAACAATGTTATCTCCCTAATTCGATATCGTTGAATTAGAAAATTCTAGTTAAAAATTATTTGGGCCTTAGTTTTTGGGTAAATTACTAATTAATGTTTTAAAAATTCTTATAGGATGCATGTCAAACTAATATGAACCTTAAGTAAATATAATTTAAGACTTAATATCGCATACAAAACCGTAACACAACTGCAAAAAAACATGATAGTTTTTTCAGTTTTTTTCAAAATCTAGAAAGTATTTGATAAAATCTTTCAAATAAAAGATAAATACTAATTAATTCTCTACAGCTTTTGGTTGAAACATTTTTCTCTACAACCCTTAACTTCGGAGATACGAGAAACCACCCTTAAAGTGAAATATCTACCCTACTAATGCAAAATTTGGGGTCGTCCGCGGATTTCGCATCGAATATGACGCCGTAGAACATGCATGCAAAATTTCAGCGAAATAGCATATATCGGTACAAATTAGGTGTTTAAAATCCATGGACTATATAGCCTTACCATCTTATTTCCTTCTTTAATTAAAGTATCTCCGATCGCGCTGAAATTTTGCATGCATGTTCTAGGGCTTTATATTCGATGCGGAACCGGGAACGAGGCCAAAATATTCATTAGTAGGGTAGATATTTCACTTTAAGGGTGGTTTTCTGTATCTCCGAAGTTAAGGGTTGTAGAGAAAAAAGTTTCAACCAAAAGCTGTAGAGAATAAAATAATAAGCTACTTTTATTTGAAACATTTCATTAAAAAACCTCATAGTTTTGAAAAAAATTCAAAAAACTATTGCTTTATTATGAAGCTCTGTTTCTGAATTGTATTCGATTTTTTATCTAATGTTACATGTATTTAGGGTCCACTTTAGTTTGACATTCATCCTATTGTGATTAATCAAATATTAATTAGAAATTTACGCAAAAACTATGGCTTAATTAATTTTTTCAGTAGAATTTTCGAAATCGACGATATCGAATTAGGGAGATAACATTGTTATCTCAATTTTTATTATTTTTTATTATTAATAACCCTTCGATTTTGCTGAAATTTTTTATTAAGCTTTTAGGACCTCAGGTTAAATGTATATTTTATGAAAATCTCCTAAATTTTTATTAGTATAAAAGATAATTCACTTTAAGGGTAGTTTTTTGCATCTCCGAAATTAAGACTTGAATAGAAAATAGTTTCAACCAAAAGATGTAGAGAAAAATGCAAGAAACCATTCCTATTTGAAAAATTTCTTCAAATAACGTCTAGTTTTGGCATAAATCGCTAAATTATGAATGTGATTTTTAGTTCAGCTTTGTGTCACACAAAGTGGTGACGCCACTGAAATTACTATTGTTGTGTGATTTCGGTGGCGTCACCACTTTATGTGTCGATAATTGGAACTAACAATAACGTTAAAATATTAGCAATTTCCATCGAAACTAGACTTTATTTGAAAGATTCTTTCAAATAAAAGTTGTTTCCTTTTTTATTCTCTACAGCTTTTGGTTGAAACTTTTTTCCCTACAATCCTTAACTTCGGAGATATAAAAAAACACCCTTAGAGTTAATTATCTTTTATACTAATGAAAATTTAGGAGATTTTCATTAAATATACATTTAGCCTGAGGTCCTAAAAGCTTATTAAAAATTTTCAGCGAAATCGAAGCTTTATTATATGTAAAAAATAATAAAAATTGAGATAACAATGTTATCTCCCTAATTCGATATCGTTGAATTAGAAAATTCTAGTTAAAAATTATTTGGGCCTTAGTTTTTGGGTAAATTACTAATTAATGTTTTAAAAATTCTTATAGGATGCATGTCAAACTAATATGAACCTTAAGTAAATATAATTTAAGACTTAATATCGCATACAAAACCGTAACACAACTGCAAAAAAACATGATAGTTTTTTCAGTTTTTTTCAAAATCTAGAAAGTATTTGATAAAATCTTTTAAATAAAAGATAAATACTAATTAATTCTCTACAGCTTTTGGTTGAAACATTTTTCTCTACAACCCTTAACTTCGGAGATACGAGAAACCACCCTTAAAGTGAAATATCTACCCTACTAATGCAAAATTTGGGGTCGTCCGCGGATTTCGCATCGAATATGACGCCGTAGAACATGCATGCAAAATTTCAGCGAAATAGCATATATCGGTACAAATTAGGTGTTTAAAATCCATGGACTATAGCCTTACCATCTTATTTCCTTCTTTAATTAAAGTATCTCCGATCGCGCTGAAATTTTGCATGCATGTTCTAGGGCTTTATATTCGATGCGGAACCGGGAACGAGGCCAAAATATTCATTAGTAGGGTAGATATTTCACTTTAAGGGTGGTTTTCTGTATCTCCGAAGTTAAGGGTTGTAGAGAAAAAAGTTTCAACCAAAAGCTGTAGAGAATAAAATAATAAGCTACTTTTATTTGAAACATTTCATTAAAAAACCTCATAGTTTTGAAAAAAATTCAAAAAACTATTGCTTTATTATGAAGCTCTGTTTCTGAATTGTATTCGATTTTTTATCTAATGTTACATGTATTTAGGGTCCACTTTAGTTTGACATTCATCCTATTGTGATTAATAAAATATTAATTAGAAATTTACGCAAAAACTATGGCTTAATTAATTTTTTCAGTAGAATTTTCGAAATCGACGATATCGAATTAGGGAGATAACATTGTTATCTCAATTTTTATTATTTTTTATTATTAATAACCCTTCGATTTTGCTGAAATTTTTTATTAAGCTTTTAGGACCTCAGGTTAAATGTATATTTTATGAAAATCTCCTAAATTTTTATTAGTATAAAAGATAATTCACTTTAAGGGTAGTTTTTTGCATCTCCGAAATTAAGACTTGAATAGAAAATAGTTTCAACCAAAAGATGTAGAGAAAAATGCAAGAAACCATTCTTATTTGAAAAATTTCTTCAAATAACGTCTAGTTTTGGCATAAATCGCTAAATTATGAATGTGATTTTTAGTTCAGCTTTGTGTCACACAAAGTGGTGACGCCACTGAAATTACTATTGTTGTGTGATTTCGGTGGCGTCACCACTTTATGTGTCGATAATTGGAACTAACAATAACGTTAAAATATTAGCAATTTCCATCGAAACTAGACTTTATTTGAAAGATTCTTTCAAATAAAAGTTGTTTCCTTTTTTATTCTCTACAGCTTTTGGTTGAAACTTTATTCCCTACAATCCTTAATTTCGGAGATATAAAAAACACCCTTAGAGTTAATTATCTTTTATACTAATGAAAATTTAGGAGATTTTCATTAAATATACATTTAGCCTGAGGTCCTAAAAGCTTAATAAAAATTTTCAGCGAAATCGAAGCTTTATTATATGTAAAAAATAATAAAAATTGAGATAACAATGTTATCTCCCTAATTCGATATCGTTGAATTAGAAAATTCTAGTTAAAAATTATTTGGGCCTTAGTTTTTGGGTAAATTACTAATTAATGTTTTAAAAATTCTTATAGGATGCATGTCAAACTAATATGAACCTTAAGTAAATATAATTTAAGACTTAATATCGCATACAAAACCGTAACACAACTGCAAAAAAACATGATAGTTTTTTCAGTTTTTTTCAAAATCTAGAAAGTATTTGATAAAATCTTTCAAATAAAAGATAAATATTAATTAATTCTCTACAGCTTTTGGTTGAAACATTTTTCTCTACAACCCTTAACTTCGGAGATACGAGAAACCACCCTTAAAGTGAAATATCTACCCTACTAATGCAAAATTTGGGGTCGTCCGCGGATTTCGCATCGAATATGACGCCGTAGAACATGCATGCAAAATTTCAGCGAAATAGCATATATCGGTACAAATTAGGTGTTTAAAATCCATGGACTATAGCCTTACCATCTTATTTCCTTCTTTAATTAAAGTATCTCCGATCGCGCTGAAATTTTGCATGCATGTTCTAGGGCTTTATATTCGATGCGGAACCGGGAACGAGGCCAAAATATTCATTAGTAGGGTAGATATTTCACTTTAAGGGTGGTTTTCTGTATCTCCGAAGTTAAGGGTTGTAGAGAAAAAAGTTTCAACCAAAAGCTGTAGAGAATAAAATAATAAGCTACTTTTATTTGAAACATTTCATTAAAAAACCTCATAGTTTTGAAAAAAATTCAAAAAACTATTGCTTTATTATGAAGCTCTGTTTCTGAATTGTATTCGATTTTTTATCTAATGTTACATGTATTTAGGGTCCACTTTAGTTTGACATTCATCCTATTGTGATTAATAAAATATTAATTAGAAATTTACGCAAAAACTATGGCTTAATTAATTTTTTCAGTAGAATTTTCGAAATCGACGATATCGAATTAGGGAGATAACATTGTTATCTCAATTTTTATTATTTTTTATTATTAATAACCCTTCGATTTTGCTGAAATTTTTTATTAAGCTTTTAGGACCTCAGGTTAAATGTATATTTTATGAAAATCTCCTAAATTTTTATTAGTATAAAAGATAATTCACTTTAAGGGTAGTTTTTTGCATCTCCGAAATTAAGACTTGAATAGAAAATAGTTTCAACCAAAAGATGTAGAGAAAAATGCAAGAAACCATTCTTATTTGAAAAATTTCTTCAAATAACGTCTAGTTTTGGCATAAATCGCTAAATTATGAATGTGATTTTTAGTTCAGCTTTGTGTCACACAAAGTGGTGACGCCACTGAAATTACTATTGTTGTGTGATTTCGGTGGCGTCACCACTTTATGTGTCGATAATTGGAACTAACAATAACGTTAAAATATTAGCAATTTCCATCGAAACTAGACTTTATTTGAAAGATTCTTTCAAATAAAAGTTGTTTCCTTTTTTATTCTCTACAGCTTTTGGTTGAAACTTTTTTCCCTACAATCCTTAACTTCGGAGATATAAAAAACACCCTTAGAGTTAATTATCTTTTATACTAATGAAAATTTAGGAGATTTTCATTAAATATACATTTAGCCTGAGGTCCTAAAAGCTTAATAAAAATTTTCAGCGAAATCGAAGCTTTATTATATGTAAAAAATAATAAAAATTGAGATAACAATGTTATCTCCCTAATTCGATATCGTTGAATTAGAAAATTCTAGTTAAAAATTATTTGGGCCTTAGTTTTTGGGTAAATTACTAATTAATGTTTTAAAAATTCTTATAGGATGCATGTCAAACTAATATGAACCTTAAGTAAATATAATTTAAGACTTAATATCGCATACAAAACCGTAACACAACTGCAAAAAAACATGATAGTTTTTTCAGTTTTTTTCAAAATCTAGAAAGTATTTGATAAAATCTTTCAAATAAAAGTTGTTTCTTTTTTTATTCTCTACAGCTTTTGGTTGAAACATTTTTCTCTACAACCCTTAACTTCGGAGATACGAGAAACCACCCTTAAAGTGAAATATCTACCCTACTAATGCAAAATTTGGGGTCGTCCGCGGATTTCGCATCGAATATGACGCCGTAGAACATGCATGCAAAATTTCAGCGAAATAGCATATATACCTTACCATCTTATTTCCTTCTTTAATTAAAGTATCTCCGATCGCGCTGAAATTTTGCATGCATGTTCTAGGGCTTTATATTCGATGCGGAACCGGGAACGAGGCCAAAATATTCATTAGTAGGGTAGATATTTCACTTTAAGGGTGGTTTTCTGTATCTCCGAAGTTAAGGGTTGTAGAGAAAAAAGTTTCAACCAAAAGCTGTAGAGAATAAAATAATAAGCTACTTTTATTTGAAACATTTCATTAAAAAACCTCATAGTTTTGAAAAAAATTCAAAAAACTATTGCTTTATTATGAAGCTCTGTTTCTGAATTGTATTCGATTTTTTATCTAATGTTACATGTATTTAGGGTCCACTTTAGTTTGACATTCATCCTATTGTGATTAATAAAATATTAATTAGAAATTTACGCAAAAACTATGGCTTAATTAATTTTTTCAGTAGAATTTTCGAAATCGACGATATCGAATTAGGGAGATAACATTGTTATCTCAATTTTTATTATTTTTTATTATTAATAACCCTTCGATTTTGCTGAAATTTTTTATTAAGCTTTTAGGACCTCAGGTTAAATGTATATTTTATGAAAATCTCCTAAATTTTTATTAGTATAAAAGATAATTCACTTTAAGGGTAGTTTTTTGCATCTCCGAAATTAAGACTTGAATAGAAAATAGTTTCAACCAAAAGATGTAGAGAAAAATGCAAGAAACCATTCTTATTTGAAAAATTTCTTCAAATAACGTCTAGTTTTGGCATAAATCGCTAAATTATGAATGTGATTTTTAGTTCAGCTTTGTGTCACACAAAGTGGTGACGCCACTGAAATTACTATTGTTGTGTGATTTCGGTGGCGTCACCACTTTATGTGTCGATAATTGGAACTAACAATAACGTTAAAATATTAGCAATTTCCATCGAAACTAGACTTTATTTGAAAGATTCTTTCAAATAAAAGTTGTTTCCTTTTTTATTCTCTACAGCTTTTGGTTGAAACTTTTTTCCCTACAATCCTTAATTTCGGAGATATAAAAAACACCCTTAGAGTTAATTATCTTTTATACTAATGAAAATTTAGGAGATTTTCATTAAATATACATTTAGCCTGAGGTCCTAAAAGCTTAATAAAAATTTTCAGCGAAATCGAAGCTTTATTATATGTAAAAAATAATAAAAATTGAGATAACAATGTTATCTCCCTAATTCGATATCGTTGAATTAGAAAATTCTAGTTAAAAATTATTTGGGCCTTAGTTTTTGGGTAAATTACTAATTAATGTTTTAAAAATTCTTATAGGATGCATGTCAAACTAATATGAACCTTAAGTAAATATAATTTAAGACTTAATATCGCATACAAAACCGTAACACAACTGCAAAAAAACATGATAGTTTTTTCAGTTTTTTTCAAAATCTAGAAAGTATTTGATAAAATCTTTCAAATAAAAGTTGTTTCTTTTTTTATTCTCTACAGCTTTTGGTTGAAACATTTTTCTCTACAACCCTTAACTTCGGAGATACGAGAAACCACCCTTAAAGTGAAATATCTACCCTACTAATGCAAAATTTGGGGTCGTCCGCGGATTTCGCATCGAATATGACGCCGTAGAACATGCATGCAAAATTTCAGCGAAATAGCATATATCGGTACAAATTAGGTGTTTAAAATCCATGGACTATAGCCTTACCATCTTATTTCCTTCTTTAATTAAAGTATCTCCGATCGCGCTGAAATTTTGCATGCATGTTCTAGGGCTTTATATTCGATGCGGAACCGGGAACGAGGCCAAAATATTCATTAGTAGGGTAGATATTTCACTTTAAGGGTGGTTTTCTGTATCTCCGAAGTTAAGGGTTGTAGAGAAAAAAGTTTCAACCAAAAGCTGTAGAGAATAAAATAATAAGCTACTTTTATTTGAAACATTTCATTAAAAAACCTCATAGTTTTGAAAAAAATTCAAAAAACTATTGCTTTATTATGAAGCTCTGTTTCTGAATTGTATTCGATTTTTTATCTAATGTTACATGTATTTAGGGTCCACTTTAGTTTGACATTCATCCTATTGTGATTAATAAAATATTAATTAGAAATTTACGCAAAAACTATGGCTTAATTAATTTTTTCAGTAGAATTTTCGAAATCGACGATATCGAATTAGGGAGATAACATTGTTATCTCAATTTTTATTATTTTTTATTATTAATAACCCTTCGATTTTGCTGAAATTTTTTATTAAGCTTTTAGGACCTCAGGTTAAATGTATATTTTATGAAAATCTCCTAAATTTTTATTAGTATAAAAGATAATTCACTTTAAGGGTAGTTTTTTGCATCTCCGAAATTAAGACTTGAATAGAAAATAGTTTCAACCAAAAGATGTAGAGAAAAATGCAAGAAACCATTCTTATTTGAAAAATTTCTTCAAATAACGTCTAGTTTTGGCATAAATCGCTAAATTATGAATGTGATTTTTAGTTCAGCTTTGTGTCACACAAAGTGGTGACGCCACTGAAATTACTATTGTTGTGTGATTTCGGTGGCGTCACCACTTTATGTGTCGATAATTGGAACTAACAATAACGTTAAAATATTAGCAATTTCCATCGAAACTAGACTTTATTTGAAAGATTCTTTCAAATAAAAGTTGTTTCCTTTTTTATTCTCTACAGCTTTTGGTTGAAACTTTTTTCCCTACAATCCTTAACTTCGGAGATATAAAAAACACCCTTAGAGTTAATTATCTTTTATACTAATGAAAATTTAGGAGATTTTCATTAAATATACATTTAGCCTGAGGTCCTAAAAGCTTAATAAAAATTTTCAGCGAAATCGAAGCTTTATTATATGTAAAAAATAATAAAAATTGAGATAACAATGTTATCTCCCTAATTCGATATCGTTGAATTAGAAAATTCTAGTTAAAAGTTATTTGGGCCTTAGTTTTTGGGTAAATTACTAATTAATGTTTTAAAAATTCTTATAGGATGCATGTCAAACTAATATGAACCTTAAGTAAATATAATTTAAGACTTAATATCGCATACAAAACCGTAACACAACTGCAAAAAAACATGATAGTTTTTTCAGTTTTTTTCAAAATCTAGAAAGTATTTGATAAAATCTTTCAAATAAAAGTTGTTTCTTTTTTTATTCTCTACAGCTTTTGGTTGAAACATTTTTCTCTACAACCCTTAACTTCGGAGATACGAGAAACCACCCTTAAAGTGAAATATCTACCCTACTAATGCAAAATTTGGGGTCGTCCGCGGATTTCGCATCGAATATGACGCCGTAGAACATGCATGCAAAATTTCAGCGAAATAGCATATATCGGTACAAATTAGGTGTTTAAAATCCATGGACTATAGCCTTACCATCTTATTTCCTTCTTTAATTAAAGTATCTCCGATCGCGCTGAAATTTTGCATGCATGTTCTAGGGCTTTATATTCGATGCGGAACCGGGAACGAGGCCAAAATATTCATTAGTAGGGTAGATATTTCACTTTAAGGGTGGTTTTCTGTATCTCCGAAGTTAAGGGTTGTAGAGAAAAAAGTTTCAACCAAAAGCTGTAGAGAATAAAATAATAAGCTACTTTTATTTGAAACATTTCATTAAAAAACCTCATAGTTTTGAAAAAAATTCAAAAAACTATTGCTTTATTATGAAGCTCTGTTTCTGAATTGTATTCGATTTTTTATCTAATGTTACATGTATTTAGGGTCCACTTTAGTTTGACATTCATCCTATTGTGATTAATAAAATATTAATTAGAAATTTACGCAAAAACTATGGCTTAATTAATTTTTTCAGTAGAATTTTCGAAATCGACGATATCGAATTAGGGAGATAACATTGTTATCTCAATTTTTATTATTTTTTATTATTAATAACCCTTCGATTTTGCTGAAATTTTTTATTAAGCTTTTAGGACCTCAGGTTAAATGTATATTTTATGAAAATCTCCTAAATTTTTATTAGTATAAAAGATAATTCACTTTAAGGGTAGTTTTTTGCATCTCCGAAATTAAGACTTGAATAGAAAATAGTTTCAACCAAAAGATGTAGAGAAAAATGCAAGAAACCATTCTTATTTGAAAAATTTCTTCAAATAACGTCTAGTTTTGGCATAAATCGCTAAATTATGAATGTGATTTTTAGTTCAGCTTTGTGTCACACAAAGTGGTGACGCCACTGAAATTACTATTGTTGTGTGATTTCGGTGGCGTCACCACTTTATGTGTCGATAATTGGAACTAACAATAACGTTAAAATATTAGCAATTTCCATCGAAACTAGACTTTATTTGAAAGATTCTTTCAAATAAAAGTTGTTTCATTTTTTATTCTCTACAGCTTTTGGTTGAAACTTTTTTCCCTACAATCCTTAATTTCGGAGATATAAAAAACACCCTTAGAGTTAATTATCTTTTATACTAATGAAAATTTAGGAGATTTTCATTAAATATACATTTAGCCTGAGGTCCTAAAAGCTTAATAAAAATTTTCAGCGAAATCGAAGCTTTATTATATGTAAAAAATAATAAAAATTGAGATAACAATGTTATCTCCCTAATTCGATATCGTTGAATTAGAAAATTCTAGTTAAAAATTATTTGGGCCTTAGTTTTTGGGTAAATTACTAATTAATGTTTTAAAAATTCTTATAGGATGCATGTCAAACTAATATGAACCTTAAGTAAATATAATTTAAGACTTAATATCGCATACAAAACCGTAACACAACTGCAAAAAAACATGATAGTTTTTTCAGTTTTTTTCAAAATCTAGAAAGTATTTGATAAAATCTTTCAAATAAAAGATAAATATTAATTAATTCTCTACAGCTTTTGGTTGAAACATTTTTCTCTACAACCCTTAACTTCGGAGATACGAGAAACCACCCTTAAAGTGAAATATCTACCCTACTAATGCAAAATTTGGGGTCGTCCGCGGATTTCGCATCGAATATGACGCCGTAGAACATGCATGCAAAATTTCAGCGAAATAGCATATATCGGTACAAATTAGGTGTTTAAAATCCATGGACAGCCTTACCATCTTATTTCCTTCTTTAATTAAAGTATCTCCGATCGCGCAGAAATTTTGCATGCATGTTCTAGGGCTTTATATTCGATGCGGAACCGGGAACGAGGCCAAAATATTCATTAGTAGGGTAGATATTTCACTTTAAGGGTGGTTTTCTGTATCTCCGAAGTTAAGGGTTGTAGAGAAAAAAGTTTCAACCAAAAGCTGTAGAGAATAAAATAATAAGCTACTTTTATTTGAAACATTTCATTAAAAAACCTCATAGTTTTGAAAAAAATTCAAAAAACTATTGCTTTATTATGAAGCTCTGTTTCTGAATTGTATTCGATTTTTTATCTAATGTTACATGTATTTAGGGTCCACTTTAGTTTGACATTCATCCTATTGTGATTAATAAAATATTAATTAGAAATTTACGCAAAAACTATGGCTTAATTAATTTTTTCAGTAGAATTTTCGAAATCGACGATATCGAATTAGGGAGATAACATTGTTATCTCAATTTTTATTATTTTTTATTATTAATAACCCTTCGATTTTGCTGAAATTTTTTATTAAGCTTTTAGGACCTCAGGTTAAATGTATATTTTATGAAAATCTCCTAAATTTTTATTAGTATAAAAGATAATTCACTTTAAGGGTAGTTTTTTGCATCTCCGAAATTAAGACTTGAATAGAAAATAGTTTCAACCAAAAGATGTAGAGAAAAATGCAAGAAACCATTCTTATTTGAAAAATTTCTTCAAATAACGTCTAGTTTTGGCATAAATCGCTAAATTATGAATGTGATTTTTAGTTCAGCTTTGTGTCACACAAAGTGGTGACGCCACTGAAATTACTATTGTTGTGTGATTTCGGTGGCGTCACCACTTTATGTGTCGATAATTGGAACTAACAATAACGTTAAAATATTAGCAATTTCCATCGAAACTAGACTTTATTTGAAAGATTCTTTCAAATAAAAGTTGTTTCCTTTTTTATTCTCTACAGCTTTTGGTTGAAACTTTTTTCCCTACAATCCTTAACTTCGGAGATATAAAAAACACCCTTAGAGTTAATTATCTTTTATACTAATGAAAATTTAGGAGATTTTCATTAAATATACATTTAGCCTGAGGTCCTAAAAGCTTAATAAAAATTTTCAGCGAAATCGAAGCTTTATTATATGTAAAAAATAATAAAAATTGAGATAACAATGTTATCTCCCTAATTCGATATCGTTGAATTAGAAAATTCTAGTTAAAAATTATTTGGGCCTTAGTTTTTGGGTAAATTACTAATTAATGTTTTAAAAATTCTTATAGGATGCATGTCAAACTAATATGAACCTTAAGTAAATATAATTTAAGACTTAATATCGCATACAAAACCGTAACACAACTGCAAAAAAACATGATAGTTTTTTCAGTTTTTTTCAAAATCTAGAAAGTATTTGATAAAATCTTTCAAATAAAAGATAAATATTAATTAATTCTCTACAGCTTTTGGTTGAAACATTTTTCTCTACAACCCTTAACTTCGGAGATACGAGAAACCACCCTTAAAGTGAAATATCTACCCTACTAATGCAAAATTTGGGGTCGTCCGCGGATTTCGCATCGAATATGACGCCGTAGAACATGCATGCAAAATTTCAGCGAAATAGCATATATCGGTACAAATTAGGTGTTTAAAATCCATGGACAGCCTTACCATCTTATTTCCTTCTTTAATTAAAGTATCTCCGATCGCGCAGAAATTTTGCATGCATGTTCTAGGGCTTTATATTCGATGCGGAACCGGGAACGAGGCCAAAATATTCATTAGTAGGGTAGATATTTCACTTTAAGGGTGGTTTTCTGTATCTCCGAAGTTAAGGGTTGTAGAGAAAAAAGTTTCAACCAAAAGCTGTAGAGAATAAAATAATAAGCTACTTTTATTTGAAACATTTCATTAAAAAACCTCATAGTTTTGAAAAAAATTCAAAAAACTATTGCTTTATTATGAAGCTCTGTTTCTGAATTGTATTCGATTTTTTATCTAATGTTACATGTATTTAGGGTCCACTTTAGTTTGACATTCATCCTATTGTGATTAATAAAATATTAATTAGAAATTTACGCAAAAACTATGGCTTAATTAATTTTTTCAGTAGAATTTTCGAAATCGACGATATCGAATTAGGGAGATAACATTGTTATCTCAATTTTTATTATTTTTTATTATTAATAACCCTTCGATTTTGCTGAAATTTTTTATTAAGCTTTTAGGACCTCAGGTTAAATGTATATTTTATGAAAATCTCCTAAATTTTTATTAGTATAAAAGATAATTCACTTTAAGGGTAGTTTTTTGCATCTCCGAAATTAAGACTTGAATAGAAAATAGTTTCAACCAAAAGATGTAGAGAAAAATGCAAGAAACCATTCTTATTTGAAAAATTTCTTCAAATAACGTCTAGTTTTGGCATAAATCGCTAAATTATGAATGTGATTTTTAGTTCAGCTTTGTGTCACACAAAGTGGTGACGCCACTGAAATTACTATTGTTGTGTGATTTCGGTGGCGTCACCACTTTATGTGTCGATAATTGGAACTAACAATAACGTTAAAATATTAGCAATTTCCATCGAAACTAGACTTTATTTGAAAGATTCTTTCAAATAAAAGTTGTTTCCTTTTTTATTCTCTACAGCTTTTGGTTGAAACTTTTTTCCCTACAATCCTTAACTTCGGAGATATAAAAAAACACCCTTAGAGTTAATTATCTTTTATACTAATGAAAATTTAGGAGATTTTCATTAAATATACATTTAGCCTGAGGTCCTAAAAGCTTAATAAAAATTTTCAGCGAAATCGAAGCTTTATTATATGTAAAAAATAATAAAAATTGAGATAACAATGTTATCTCCCTAATTCGATATCGTTGAATTAGAAAATTCTAGTTAAAAATTATTTGGGCCTTAGTTTTTGGGTAAATTACTAATTAATGTTTTAAAAATTCTTATAGGATGCATGTCAAACTAATATGAACCTTAAGTAAATATAATTTAAGACTTAATATCGCATACAAAACCGTAACACAACTGCAAAAAAACATGATAGTTTTTTCAGTTTTTTTCAAAATCTAGAAAGTATTTGATAAAATCTTTCTAATAAAAGATAAATATTAATTAATTCTCTACAGCTTTTGGTTGAAACATTTTTCTCTACAACCCTTAACTTCGGAGATACGAGAAACCACCCTTAAAGTGAAATATCTACCCTACTAATGCAAAATTTGGGGTCGTCCGCGGATTTCGCATCGAATATGACGCCGTAGAACATGCATGCAAAATTTCAGCGAAATAGCATATATCAGTACAAATTAGGTGTTTAAAATCCATGGACTATAGCCTTACCATCTTATTTCCTTCTTTAATTAAAGTATCTCCGATCGCGCTGAAATTTTGCATGCATGTTCTAGGGCTTTATATTCGATGCGGAACCGGGAACGAGGCCAAAATATTCATTAGTAGGGTAGATATTTCACTTTAAGGGTGGTTTTCTGTATCTCCGAAGTTAAGGGTTGTAGAGAAAAAAGTTTCAACCAAAAGCTGTAGAGAATAAAATAATAAGCTACTTTTATTTGAAACATTTCATTAAAAAACCTCATAGTTTTGAAAAAAATTCAAAAAACTATTGCTTTATTATGAAGCTCTGTTTCTGAATTGTATTCGATTTTTTATCTAATGTTACATGTATTTAGGGTCCACTTTAGTTTGACATTCATCCTATTGTGATTAATAAAATATTAATTAGAAATTTACGCAAAAACTATGGCTTAATTAATTTTTTCAGTAGAATTTTCGAAATCGACGATATCGAATTAGGGAGATAACATTGTTATCTCAATTTTTATTATTTTTTATTATTAATAACCCTTCGATTTTGCTGAAATTTTTTATTAAGCTTTTAGGACCTCAGGTTAAATGTATATTTTATGAAAATCTCCTAAATTTTTATTAGTATAAAAGATAATTCACTTTAAGGGTAGTTTTTTGCATCTCCGAAATTAAGACTTGAATAGAAAATAGTTTCAACCAAAAGATGTAGAGAAAAATGCAAGAAACCATTCTTATTTGAAAAATTTCTTCAAATAACGTCTAGTTTTGGCATAAATCGCTAAATTATGAATGTGATTTTTAGTTCAGCTTTGTGTCACACAAAGTGGTGACGCCACTGAAATTACTATTGTTGTGTGATTTCGGTGGCGTCACCACTTTATGTGTCGATAATTGGAACTAACAATAACGTTAAAATATTAGCAATTTCCATCGAAACTAGACTTTATTTGAAAGATTCTTTCAAATAAAAGTTGTTTCCTTTTTTATTCTCTACAGCTTTTGGTTGAAACTTTTTTCCCTACAATCCTTAACTTCGGAGATATAAAAAAACACCCTTAGAGTTAATTATCTTTTATACTAATGAAAATTTAGGAGATTTTCATTAAATATACATTTAGCCTGAGGTCCTAAAAGCTTAATAAAAATTTTCAGCGAAATCGAAGCTTTATTATATGTAAAAAATAATAAAAATTGAGATAACAATGTTATCTCCCTAATTCGATATCGTTGAATTAGAAAATTCTAGTTAAAAATTATTTGGGCCTTAGTTTTTGGGTAAATTACTAATTAATGTTTTAAAAATTCTTATAGGATGCATGTCAAACTAATATGAACCTTAAGTAAATATAATTTAAGACTTAATATCGCATACAAAACCGTAACACAACTGCAAAAAAACATGATAGTTTTTTCAGTTTTTTTCAAAATCTAGAAAGTATTTGATAAAATCTTTCTAATAAAAGATAAATATTAATTAATTCTCTACAGCTTTTGGTTGAAACATTTTTCTCTACAACCCTTAACTTCGGAGATACGAGAAACCACCCTTAAAGTGAAATATCTACCCTACTAATGCAAAATTTGGGGTCGTCCGCGGATTTCGCATCGAATATGACGCCGTAGAACATGCATGCAAAATTTCAGCGAAATAGCATATATCGGTACAAATTAGGTGTTTAAAATCCATGGACTATAGCCTTACCATCTTATTTCCTTCTTTAATTAAAGTATCTCCGATCGCGCTGAAATTTTGCATGCATGTTCTAGGGCTTTATATTCGATGCGGAACCGGGAACGAGGCCAAAATATTCATTAGTAGGGTAGATATTTCACTTTAAGGGTGGTTTTCTGTATCTCCGAAGTTAAGGGTTGTAGAGAAAAAAGTTTCAACCAAAAGCTGTAGAGAATAAAATAATAAGCTACTTTTATTTGAAACATTTCATTAAAAAACCTCATAGTTTTGAAAAAAATTCAAAAAACTATTGCTTTATTATGAAGCTCTGTTTCTGAATTGTATTCGATTTTTTATCTAATGTTACATGTATTTAGGGTCCACTTTAGTTTGACATTCATCCTATTGTGATTAATAAAATATTAATTAGAAATTTACGCAAAAACTATGGCTTAATTAATTTTTTCAGTAGAATTTTCGAAATCGACGATATCGAATTAGGGAGATAACATTGTTATCTCAATTTTTATTATTTTTTATTATTAATAACCCTTCGATTTTGCTGAAATTTTTTATTAAGCTTTTAGGACCTCAGGTTAAATGTATATTTTATGAAAATCTCCTAAATTTTTATTAGTATAAAAGATAATTCACTTTAAGGGTAGTTTTTTGCATCTCCGAAATTAAGACTTGAATAGAAAATAGTTTCAACCAAAAGATGTAGAGAAAAATGCAAGAAACCATTCTTATTTGAAAAATTTCTTCAAATAACGTCTAGTTTTGGCATAAATCGCTAAATTATGAATGTGATTTTTAGTTCAGCTTTGTGTCACACAAAGTGGTGACGCCACTGAAATTACTATTGTTGTGTGATTTCGGTGGCGTCACCACTTTATGTGTCGATAATTGGAACTAACAATAACGTTAAAATATTAGCAATTTCCATCGAAACTAGACTTTATTTGAAAGATTCTTTCAAATAAAAGTTGTTTCCTTTTTTATTCTCTACAGCTTTTGGTTGAAACTTTTTTCCCTACAATCCTTAACTTCGGAGATATAAAAAAACACCCTTAGAGTTAATTATCTTTTATACTAATGAAAATTTAGGAGATTTTCATTAAATATACATTTAGCCTGAGGTCCTAAAAGCTTAATAAAAATTTTCAGCGAAATCGAAGCTTTATTATATGTAAAAAATAATAAAAATTGAGATAACAATGTTATCTCCCTAATTCGATATCGTTGAATTAGAAAATTCTAGTTAAAAATTATTTGGGCCTTAGTTTTTGGGTAAATTACTAATTAATGTTTTAAAAATTCTTATAGGATGCATGTCAAACTAATATGAACCTTAAGTAAATATAATTTAAGACTTAATATCGCATACAAAACCGTAACACAACTGCAAAAAAACATGATAGTTTTTTCAGTTTTTTTCAAAATCTAGAAAGTATTTGATAAAATCTTTCAAATAAAAGTTGTTTCTTTTTTTATTCTCTACAGCTTTTGGTTGAAACATTTTTCTCTACAACCCTTAACTTCGGAGATACGAGAAACCACCCTTAAAGTGAAATATCTACCCTACTAATGCAAAATTTGGGGTCGTCCGCGGATTTCGCATCGAATATGACGCCGTAGAACATGCATGCAAAATTTCAGCGAAATAGCATATATCGGTACAAATTAGGTGTTTAAAATCCATGGACTATAGCCTTACCATCTTATTTCCTTCTTTAATTAAAGTATCTCCGATCGCGCTGAAATTTTGCATGCATGTTCTAGGGCTTTATATTCGATGCGGAACCGGGAACGAGGCCAAAATATTCATTAGTAGGGTAGATATTTCACTTTAAGGGTGGTTTTCTGTATCTCCGAAGTTAAGGGTTGTAGAGAAAAAAGTTTCAACCAAAAGCTGTAGAGAATAAAATAATAAGCTACTTTTATTTGAAACATTTCATTAAAAAACCTCATAGTTTTGAAAAAAATTCAAAAAACTATTGCTTTATTATGAAGCTCTGTTTCTGAATTGTATTCGATTTTTTATCTAATGTTACATGTATTTAGGGTCCACTTTAGTTTGACATTCATCCTATTGTGATTAATAAAATATTAATTAGAAATTTACGCAAAAACTATGGCTTAATTAATTTTTTCAGTAGAATTTTCGAAATCGACGATATCGAATTAGGGAGATAACATTGTTATCTCAATTTTTATTATTTTTTATTATTAATAACCCTTCGATTTTGCTGAAATTTTTTATTAAGCTTTTAGGACCTCAGGTTAAATGTATATTTTATGAAAATCTCCTAAATTTTTATTAGTATAAAAGATAATTCACTTTAAGGGTAGTTTTTTGCATCTCCGAAATTAAGACTTGAATAGAAAATAGTTTCAACCAAAAGATGTAGAGAAAAATGCAAGAAACCATTCTTATTTGAAAAATTTCTTCAAATAACGTCTAGTTTTGGCATAAATCGCTAAATTATGAATGTGATTTTTAGTTCAGCTTTGTGTCACACAAAGTGGTGACGCCACTGAAATTACTATTGTTGTGTGATTTCGGTGGCGTCACCACTTTATGTGTCGATAATTGGAACTAACAATAACGTTAAAATATTAGCAATTTCCATCGAAACTAGACTTTATTTGAAAGATTCTTTCAAATAAAAGTTGTTTCCTTTTTTATTCTCTACAGCTTTTGGTTGAAACTTTTTTCCCTACAATCCTTAACTTCGGAGATATAAAAAAACACCCTTAGAGTTAATTATCTTTTATACTAATGAAAATTTAGGAGATTTTCATTAAATATACATTTAGCCTGAGGTCCTAAAAGCTTAATAAAAATTTTCAGCGAAATCGAAGCTTTATTATATGTAAAAAATAATAAAAATTGAGATAACAATGTTATCTCCCTAATTCGATATCGTTGAATTAGAAAATTCTAGTTAAAAATTATTTGGGCCTTAGTTTTTGGGTAAATTACTAATTAATGTTTTAAAAATTCTTATAGGATGCATGTCAAACTAATATGAACCTTAAGTAAATATAATTTAAGACTTAATATCGCATACAAAACCGTAACACAACTGCAAAAAAACATGATAGTTTTTTCAGTTTTTTTCAAAATCTAGAAAGTATTTGATAAAATCTTTCAAATAAAAGTTGTTTCTTTTTTTATTCTCTACAGCTTTTGGTTGAAACATTTTTCTCTACAACCCTTAACTTCGGAGATACGAGAAACCACCCTTAAAGTGAAATATCTACCCTACTAATGCAAAATTTGGGGTCGTCCGCGGATTTCGCATCGAATATGACGCCGTAGAACATGCATGCAAAATTTCAGCGAAATAGCATATATCGGTACAAATTAGGTGTTTAAAATCCATGGACTATATAGCCTTACCATCTTATTTCCTTCTTTAATTAAAGTATCTCCGATCGCGCTGAAATTTTGCATGCATGTTCTAGGGCTTTATATTCGATGCGGAACCGGGAACGAGGCCAAAATATTCATTAGTAGGGTAGATATTTCACTTTAAGGGTGGTTTTCTGTATCTCCGAAGTTAAGGGTTGTAGAGAAAAAAGTTTCAACCAAAAGCTGTAGAGAATAAAATAATAAGCTACTTTTATTTGAAACATTTCATTAAAAAACCTCATAGTTTTGAAAAAAATTCAAAAAACTATTGCTTTATTATGAAGCTCTGTTTCTGAATTGTATTCGATTTTTTATCTAATGTTACATGTATTTAGGGTCCACTTTAGTTTGACATTCATCCTATTGTGATTAATAAAATATTAATTAGAAATTTACTCAAAAACTATGGCTTAATTAATTTTTTCAGTAGAATTTTCGAAATCGACGATATCAAATTAGGGAGATAACATTGTTATCTCAATTTTTATTATTTTTTATTATTAATAACCCTTCGATTTTGCTGAAATTTTTTATTAAGCTTTTAGGACCTCAGGTTAAATGTATATTTTATGAAAATCTCCTAAATTTTTATTAGTATAAAAGATAATTCACTTTAAGGGTAGTTTTTTGCATCTCCGAAATTAAGACTTGAATAGAAAATAGTTTCAACCAAAAGATGTAGAGAAAAATGCAAGAAACCATTCCTATTTGAAAAATTTCTTCAAATAACGTCTAGTTTTGGCATAAATCGCTAAATTATGAATGTGATTTTTAGTTCAGCTTTGTGTCACACAAAGTGGTGACGCCACTGAAATTACTATTGTTGTGTGATTTCGGTGGCGTCACCACTTTATGTGTCGATAATTGGAACTAACAATAACGTTAAAATATTAGCAATTTCCATCGAAACTAGACTTTATTTGAAAGATTCTTTCAAATAAAAGTTGTTTCCTTTTTTATTCTCTACAGCTTTTGGTTGAAACTTTTTTCCCTACAATCCTTAACTTCGGAGATATAAAAAAACACCCTTAGAGTTAATTATCTTTTATACTAATGAAAATTTAGGAGATTTTCATTAAATATACATTTAGCCTGAGGTCCTAAAAGCTTAATAAAAATTTTCAGCGAAATCGAAGCTTTATTATATGTAAAAAATAATAAAAATTGAGATAACAATGTTATCTCCCTAATTCGATATCGTTGAATTAGAAAATTCTAGTTAAAAATTATTTGGGCCTTAGTTTTTGGGTAAATTACTAATTAATGTTTTAAAAATTCTTATAGGATGCATGTCAAACTAATATGAACCTTAAGTAAATATAATTTAAGACTTAATATCGCATACAAAACCGTAACACAACTGCAAAAAAACATGATAGTTTTTTCAGTTTTTTTCAAAATCTAGAAAGTATTTGATAAAATCTTTCAAATAAAAGATAAATATTAATTAATTCTCTACAGCTTTTGGTTGAAACATTTTTCTCTACAACCCTTAACTTCGGAGATACGAGAAACCACCCTTAAAGTGAAATATCTACCCTACTAATGCAAAATTTGGGGTCGTCCGCGGATTTCGCATCGAATATGACGCCGTAGAACATGCATGCAAAATTTCAGCGAAATAGCATATATCGGTACAAATTAGGTGTTTAAAATCCATGGACTATAGCCTTACCATCTTATTTCCTTCTTTAATTAAAGTATCTCCGATCGCGCAGAAATTTTGCATGCATGTTCTAGGGCTTTATATTCGATGCGGAACCGGGAACGAGGCCAAAATATTCATTAGTAGGGTAGATATTTCACTTTAAGGGTGGTTTTCTGTATCTCCGAAGTTAAGGGTTGTAGAGAAAAAAGTTTCAACCAAAAGCTGTAGAGAATAAAATAATAAGCTACTTTTATTTGAAACATTTCATTAAAAAACCTCATAGTTTTGAAAAAAATTCAAAAAACTATTGCTTTATTATGAAGCTCTGTTTCTGAATTGTATTCGATTTTTTATCTAATGTTACATGTATTTAGGGTCCACTTTAGTTTGACATTCATCCTATTGTGATTAATAAAATATTAATTAGAAATTTACGCAAAAACTATGGCTTAATTAATTTTTTCAGTAGAATTTTCGAAATCGACGATATCGAATTAGGGAGATAACATTGTTATCTCAATTTTTATTATTTTTTATTATTAATAACCCTTCGATTTTGCTGAAATTTTTTATTAAGCTTTTAGGACCTCAGGTTAAATGTATATTTTATGAAAATCTCCTAAATTTTTATTAGTATAAAAGATAATTCACTTTAAGGGTAGTTTTTTGCATCTCCGAAATTAAGACTTGAATAGAAAATAGTTTCAACCAAAAGATGTAGAGAAAAATGCAAGAAACCATTCTTATTTGAAAAATTTCTTCAAATAACGTCTAGTTTTGGCATAAATCGCTAAATTATGAATGTGATTTTTAGTTCAGCTTTGTGTCACACAAAGTGGTGACGCCACTGAAATTACTATTGTTGTGTGATTTCGGTGGCGTCACCACTTTATGTGTCGATAATTGGAACTAACAATAACGTTAAAATATTAGCAATTTCCATCGAAACTAGACTTTATTTGAAAGATTCTTTCAAATAAAAGTTGTTTCCTTTTTTATTCTCTACAGCTTTTGGTTGAAACTTTTTTCCCTACAATCCTTAACTTCGGAGATATAAAAAAACACCCTTAGAGTTAATTATCTTTTATACTAATGAAAATTTAGGAGATTTTCATTAAATATACATTTAGCCTGAGGTCCTAAAAGCTTAATAAAAATTTTCAGCGAAATCGAAGCTTTATTATATGTAAAAAATAATAAAAATTGAGATAACAATGTTATCTCCCTAATTCGATATCGTTGAATTAGAAAATTCTAGTTAAAAATTATTTGGGCCTTAGTTTTTGGGTAAATTACTAATTAATGTTTTAAAAATTCTTATAGGATGCATGTCAAACTAATATGAACCTTAAGTAAATATAATTTAGGACTTAATATCGCATACAAAACCGTAACACAACTGCAAAAAAACATGATAGTTTTTTCAGTTTTTTTCAAAATCTAGAAAGTATTTGATAAAATCTTTCAAATAAAAGATAAATATTAATTAATTCTCTACAGCTTTTGGTTGAAACATTTTTCTCTACAACCCTTAACTTCGGAGATACGAGAAACCACCCTTAAAGTGAAATATCTACCCTACTAATGCAAAATTTGGGGTCGTCCGCGGATTTCGCATCGAATATGACGCCGTAGAACATGCATGCAAAATTTCAGCGAAATAGCATATATCGGTACAAATTAGGTGTTTAAAATCCATGGACTATAGCCTTACCATCTTATTTCCTTCTTTAATTAAAGTATCTCCGATCGCGCTGAAATTTTGCATGCATGTTCTAGGGCTTTATATTCGATGCGGAACCGGGAACGAGGCCAAAATATTCATTAGTAGGGTAGATATTTCACTTTAAGGGTGGTTTTCTGTATCTCCGAAGTTAAGGGTTGTAGAGAAAAAAGTTTCAACCAAAAGCTGTAGAGAATAAAATAATAAGCTACTTTTATTTGAAACATTTCATTAAAAAACCTCATAGTTTTGAAAAAAATTCAAAAAACTATTGCTTTATTATGAAGCTCTGTTTCTGAATTGTATTCGATTTTTTATCTAATGTTACATGTATTTAGGGTCCACTTTAGTTTGACATTCATCCTATTGTGATTAATAAAATATTAATTAGAAATTTACGCAAAAACTATGGCTTAATTAATTTTTTCAGTAGAATTTTCGAAATCGACGATATCGAATTAGGGAGATAACATTGTTATCTCAATTTTTATTATTTTTTATTATTAATAACCCTTCGATTTTGCTGAAATTTTTTATTAAGCTTTTAGGACCTCAGGTTAAATGTATATTTTATGAAAATCTCCTAAATTTTTATTAGTATAAAAGATAATTCACTTTAAGGGTAGTTTTTTGCATCTCCGAAATTAAGACTTGAATAGAAAATAGTTTCAACCAAAAGATGTAGAGAAAAATGCAAGAAACCATTCTTATTTGAAAAATTTCTTCAAATAACGTCTAGTTTTGGCATAAATCGCTAAATTATGAATGTGATTTTTAGTTCAGCTTTGTGTCACACAAAGTGGTGACGCCACTGAAATTACTATTGTTGTGTGATTTCGGTGGCGTCACCACTTTATGTGTCGATAATTGGAACTAACAATAACGTTAAAATATTAGCAATTTCCATCGAAACTAGACTTTATTTGAAAGATTCTTTCAAATAAAAGTTGTTTCCTTTTTTATTCTCTACAGCTTTTGGTTGAAACTTTTTTCCCTACAATCCTTAACTTCGGAGATATAAAAAAACACCCTTAGAGTTAATTATCTTTTATACTAATGAAAATTTAGGAGATTTTCATTAAATATACATTTAGCCTGAGGTCCTAAAAGCTTAATAAAAATTTTCAGCGAAATCGAAGCTTTATTATATGTAAAAAATAATAAAAATTGAGATAACAATGTTATCTCCCTAATTCGATATCGTTGAATTAGAAAATTCTAGTTAAAAATTATTTGGGCCTTAGTTTTTGGGTAAATTACTAATTAATGTTTTAAAAATTCTTATAGGATGCATGTCAAACTAATATGAACCTTAAGTAAATATAATTTAAGACTTAATATCGCATACAAAACCGTAACACAACTGCAAAAAAACATGATAGTTTTTTCAGTTTTTTTCAAAATCTAGAAAGTATTTGATAAAATCTTTCAAATAAAAGATAAATATTAATTAATTCTCTACAGCTTTTGGTTGAAACATTTTTCTCTACAACCCTTAACTTCGGAGATACGAGAAACCACCCTTAAAGTGAAATATCTACCCTACTAATGCAAAATTTGGGGTCGTCCGCGGATTTCGCATCGAATATGACGCCGTAGAACATGCATGCAAAATTTCAGCGAAATAGCATATATCGGTACAAATTAGGTGTTTAAAATCCATGGACTGCCTTACCATCTTATTTCCTTCTTTAATTAAAGTATCTCCGATCGCGCTGAAATTTTGCATGCATGTTCTAGGGCTTTATATTCGATGCGGAACCGGGAACGAGGCCAAAATATTCATTAGTAGGGTAGATATTTCACTTTAAGGGTGGTTTTCTGTATCTCCGAAGTTAAGGGTTGTAGAGAAAAAAGTTTCAACCAAAAGCTGTAGAGAATAAAATAATAAGCTACTTTTATTTGAAACATTTCATTAAAAAACCTCATAGTTTTGAAAAAAATTCAAAAAACTATTGCTTTATTATGAAGCTCTGTTTCTGAATTGTATTCGATTTTTTATCTAATGTTACATGTATTTAGGGTCCACTTTAGTTTGACATTCATCCTATTGTGATTAATAAAATATTAATTAGAAATTTACGCAAAAACTATGGCTTAATTAATTTTTTCAGTAGAATTTTCGAAATCGACGATATCGAATTAGGGAGATAACATTGTTATCTCAATTTTTATTATTTTTTATTATTAATAACCCTTAGATTTTGCTGAAATTTTTTATTAAGCTTTTAGGACCTCAGGTTAAATGTATATTTTATGAAAATCTCCTAAATTTTTATTAGTATAAAAGATAATTCACTTTAAGGGTAGTTTTTTGCATCTCCGAAATTAAGACTTGAATAGAAAATAGTTTCAACCAAAAGATGTAGAGAAAAATGCAAGAAACCATTCTTATTTGAAAAATTTCTTCAAATAACGTCTAGTTTTGGCATAAATCGCTAAATTATGAATGTGATTTTTAGTTCAGCTTTGTGTCACACAAAGTGGTGACGCCACTGAAATTACTATTGTTGTGTGATTTCGGTGGCGTCACCACTTTATGTGTCGATAATTGGAACTAACAATAACGTTAAAATATTAGCAATTTCCATCGAAACTAGACTTTATTTGAAAGATTCTTTCAAATAAAAGTTGTTTCCTTTTTTATTCTCTACAGCTTTTGGTTGAAACTTTTTTCCCTACAATCCTTAACTTCGGAGATATAAAAAAACACCCTTAGAGTTAATTATCTTTTATACTAATGAAAATTTAGGAGATTTTCATTAAATATACATTTAGCCTGAGGTCCTAAAAGCTTAATAAAAATTTTCAGCGAAATCGAAGCTTTATTATATGTAAAAAATAATAAAAATTGAGATAACAATGTTATCTCCCTAATTCGATATCGTTGAATTAGAAAATTCTAGTTAAAAATTATTTGGGCCTTAGTTTTTGGGTAAATTACTAATTAATGTTTTAAAAATTCTTATAGGATGCATGTCAAACTAATATGAACCTTAAGTAAATATAATTTAAGACTTAATATCGCATACAAAACCGTAACACAACTGCAAAAAAACATGATAGTTTTTTCAGTTTTTTTCAAAATCTAGAAAGTATTTGATAAAATCTTTCAAATAAAAGATAAATATTAATTAATTCTCTACAGCTTTTGGTTGAAACATTTTTCTCTACAACCCTTAACTTCGGAGATACGAGAAACCACCCTTAAAGTGAAATATCTACCCTACTAATGCAAAATTTGGGGTCGTCCGCGGATTTCGCATCGAATATGACGCCGTAGAACATGCATGCAAAATTTCAGCGAAATAGCATATATCGGTACAAATTAGGTGTTTAAAATCCATGGACTATAGCCTTACCATCTTATTTCCTTCTTTAATTAAAGTATCTCCGATCGCGCTGAAATTTTGCATGCATGTTCTAGGGCTTTATATTCGATGCGGAACCGGGAACGAGGCCAAAATATTCATTAGTAGGGTAGATATTTCACTTTAAGGGTGGTTTTCTGTATCTCCGAAGTTAAGGGTTGTAGAGAAAAAAGTTTCAACCAAAAGCTGTAGAGAATAAAATAATAAGCTACTTTTATTTGAAACATTTCATTAAAAAACCTCATAGTTTTGAAAAAAATTCAAAAAACTATTGCTTTATTATGAAGCTCTGTTTCTGAATTGTATTCGATTTTTTATCTAATGTTACATGTATTTAGGGTCCACTTTAGTTTGACATTCATCCTATTGTGATTAATAAAATATTAATTAGAAATTTACGCAAAAACTATGGCTTAATTAATTTTTTCAGTAGAATTTTCGAAATCGACGATATCGAATTAGGGAGATAACATTGTTATCTCAATTTTTATTATTTTTTATTATTAATAACCCTTAGATTTTGCTGAAATTTTTTATTAAGCTTTTAGGACCTCAGGTTAATTGTATATTTTATGAAAATCTCCTAAATTTTTATTAGTATAAAAGATAATTCACTTTAAGGGTAGTTTTTTGCATCTCCGAAATTAAGACTTGAATAGAAAATAGTTTCAACCAAAAGATGTAGAGAAAAATGCAAGAAACCATTCTTATTTGAAAAATTTCTTCAAATAACGTCTAGTTTTGGCATAAATCGCTAAATTATGAATGTGATTTTTAGTTCAGCTTTGTGTCACACAAAGTGGTGACGCCACTGAAATTACTATTGTTGTGTGATTTCGGTGGCGTCACCACTTTATGTGTCGATAATTGGAACTAACAATAACGTTAAAATATTAGCAATTTCCATCGAAACTAGACTTTATTTGAAAGATTCTTTCAAATAAAAGTTGTTTCCTTTTTTATTCTCTACAGCTTTTGGTTGAAACTTTTTTCCCTACAATCCTTAACTTCGGAGATATAAAAAAACACCCTTAGAGTTAATTATCTTTTATACTAATGAAAATTTAGGAGATTTTCATTAAATATACATTTAGCCTGAGGTCCTAAAAGCTTAATAAAAATTTTCAGCGAAATCGAAGCTTTATTATATGTAAAAAATAATAAAAATTGAGATAACAATGTTATCTCCCTAATTCGATATCGTTGAATTAGAAAATTCTAGTTAAAAATTATTTGGGCCTTAGTTTTTGGGTAAATTACTAATTAATGTTTTAAAAATTCTTATAGGATGCATGTCAAACTAATATGAACCTTAAGTAAATATAATTTAAGACTTAATATCGCATACAAAACCGTAACACAACTGCAAAAAAACATGATAGTTTTTTCAGTTTTTTTCAAAATCTAGAAAGTATTTGATAAAATCTTTCAAATAAAAGATAAATATTAATTAATTCTCTACAGCTTTTGGTTGAAACATTTTTCTCTACAACCCTTAACTTCGGAGATACGAGAAACCACCCTTAAAGTGAAATATCTACCCTACTAATGCAAAATTTGGGGTCGTCCGCGGATTTCGCATCGAATATGACGCCGTAGAACATGCATGCAAAATTTCAGCGAAATAGCATATATCGGTACAAATTAGGTGTTTAAAATCCATGGACCTTACCATCTTATTTCCTTCTTTAATTAAAGTATCTCCGATCGCGCTGAAATTTTGCATGCATGTTCTAGGGCTTTATATTCGATGCGGAACCGGGAACGAGGCCAAAATATTCATTAGTAGGGTAGATATTTCACTTTAAGGGTGGTTTTCTGTATCTCCGAAGTTAAGGGTTGTAGAGAAAAAAGTTTCAACCAAAAGCTGTAGAGAATAAAATAATAAGCTACTTTTATTTGAAACATTTCATTAAAAAACCTCATAGTTTTGAAAAAAATTCAAAAAACTATTGCTTTATTATGAAGCTCTGTTTCTGAATTGTATTCGATTTTTTATCTAATGTTACATGTATTTAGGGTCCACTTTAGTTTGACATTCATCCTATTGTGATTAATAAAATATTAATTAGAAATTTACGCAAAAACTATGGCTTAATTAATTTTTTCAGTAGAATTTTCGAAATCGACGATATCGAATTAGGGAGATAACATTGTTATCTCAATTTTTATTATTTTTTATTATTAATAACCCTTAGATTTTGCTGAAATTTTTTATTAAGCTTTTAGGACCTCAGGTTAAATGTATATTTTATGAAAATCTCCTAAATTTTTATTAGTATAAAAGATAATTCACTTTAAGGGTAGTTTTTTGCATCTCCGAAATTAAGACTTGAATAGAAAATAGTTTCAACCAAAAGATGTAGAGAAAAATGCAAGAAACCATTCTTATTTGAAAAATTTCTTCAAATAACGTCTAGTTTTGGCATAAATCGCTAAATTATGAATGTGATTTTTAGTTCAGCTTTGTGTCACACAAAGTGGTGACGCCACTGAAATTACTATTGTTGTGTGATTTCGGTGGCGTCACCACTTTATGTGTCGATAATTGGAACTAACAATAACGTTAAAATATTAGCAATTTCCATCGAAACTAGACTTTATTTGAAAGATTCTTTCAAATAAAAGTTGTTTCCTTTTTTATTCTCTACAGCTTTTGGTTGAAACTTTTTTCCCTACAATCCTTAACTTCGGAGATATAAAAAAACACCCTTAGAGTTAATTATCTTTTATACTAATGAAAATTTAGGAGATTTTCATTAAATATACATTTAGCCTGAGGTCCTAAAAGCTTAATAAAAATTTTCAGCGAAATCGAAGCTTTATTATATGTAAAAAATAATAAAAATTGAGATAACAATGTTATCTCCCTAATTCGATATCGTTGAATTAGAAAATTCTAGTTAAAAATTATTTGGGCCTTAGTTTTTGGGTAAATTACTAATTAATGTTTTAAAAATTCTTATAGGATGCATGTCAAACTAATATGAACCTTAAGTAAATATAATTTAAGACTTAATATCGCATACAAAACCGTAACACAACTGCAAAAAAACATGATAGTTTTTTCAGTTTTTTTCAAAATCTAGAAAGTATTTGATAAAATCTTTCAAATAAAAGATAAATATTAATTAATTCTCTACAGCTTTTGGTTGAAACATTTTTCTCTACAACCCTTAACTTCGGAGATACGAGAAACCACCCTTAAAGTGAAATATCTACCCTACTAATGCAAAATTTGGGGTCGTCCGCGGATTTCGCATCGAATATGACGCCGTAGAACATGCATGCAAAATTTCAGCGAAATAGCATATATCGGTACAAATTAGGTGTTTAAAATCCATGGACCTTACCATCTTATTTCCTTCTTTAATTAAAGTATCTCCGATCGCGCTGAAATTTTGCATGCATGTTCTAGGGCTTTATATTCGATGCGGAACCGGGAACGAGGCCAAAATATTCATTAGTAGGGTAGATATTTCACTTTAAGGGTGGTTTTCTGTATCTCCGAAGTTAAGGGTTGTAGAGAAAAAAGTTTCAACCAAAAGCTGTAGAGAATAAAATAATAAGCTACTTTTATTTGAAACATTTCATTAAAAAACCTCATAGTTTTGAAAAAAATTCAAAAAACTATTGCTTTATTATGAAGCTCTGTTTCTGAATTGTATTCGATTTTTTATCTAATGTTACATGTATTTAGGGTCCACTTTAGTTTGACATTCATCCTATTGTGATTAATAAAATATTAATTAGAAATTTACGCAAAAACTATGGCTTAATTAATTTTTTCAGTAGAATTTTCGAAATCGACGATATCGAATTAGGGAGATAACATTGTTATCTCAATTTTTATTATTTTTTATTATTAATAACCCTTCGATTTTGCTGAAATTTTTTATTAAGCTTTTAGGACCTCAGGTTAAATGTATATTTTATGAAAATCTCCTAAATTTTTATTAGTATAAAAGATAATTCACTTTAAGGGTAGTTTTTTGCATCTCCGAAATTAAGACTTGAATAGAAAATAGTTTCAACCAAAAGATGTAGAGAAAAATGCAAGAAACCATTCTTATTTGAAAAATTTCTTCAAATAACGTCTAGTTTTGGCATAAATCGCTAAATTATGAATGTGATTTTTAGTTCAGCTTTGTGTCACACAAAGTGGTGACGCCACTGAAATTACTATTGTCAGATTTTGTTGTGTAAATCCGGTGGCGTCACCACTTTATGTGTCGATAATTGGAACTAACAATAACGTTATAATATTAGCAATTTCCATCGAAACTAGACTTTATTTGAAAGTTTCTTTCAAATAAAAGTTGTTTCCTTTTTTATTCTCTACAGCTTTTGGTTGAAACTTTTTTCCCTACAATCCTTAACTTCGGAGATATAAAAAAACACCCTTAGAGTTAATTATCTTTTATACTAATGAAAATTTAGGAGATTTTCATTAAATATACATTTAGCCTGAGGTCCTAAAAGCTTAATAAAAATTTTCAGCGAAATCGAAGCTTTATTATATGTAAAAAATAATAAAAATTGAGATAACAATGTTATCTCCCTAATTCGATATCGTTGAATTAGAAAATTCTAGTTAAAAATTATTTGGGCCTTAGTTTTTGGGTAAATTACTAATTAATGTTTTAAAAATTCTTATAGGATGCATGTCAAACTAATATGAACCTTAAGTAAATATAATTTAAGACTTAATATCGCATACAAAACCGTAACACAACTGCAAAAAAACATGATAGTTTTTTCAGTTTTTTTCAAAATCTAGAAAGTATTTGATAAAATCTTTTAAATAAAAGTTGTTTCTTTTTTTATTCTCTACAGCTTTTGGTTGAAACATTTTTCTCTACAACCCTTAACTTCGGAGATACGAGAAACCACACTTAAAGTGAAATATCTATCCTACTAATGCAAAATTTGGGGTCGTCCGTGGATTTCGCATCGAATATGACGCCGTAGAACATGCATGCAAAATTTCAGCGAAATAGCATATATCGGTACAAATTAGGTGTTTAAAATCCATCTTATTTCCTTCTTTAATTAAAGTATCTCCGATCGCGCAGAAATTTTGCATGCATGTTCTAGGGCTTTAAATTCGATGCGGAACCGGGAACGAGGCCAAAATATTCATTAGTAGGGTAGATATTTCACTTTAAGGGTGGTTTTCTGTATCTCCGAAGTTAAGGGTTGTAGAGAAAAAAGTTTCAACCAAAAGCTGTAGAGAATAACATAATAAGCTACTTTTATTTGAAACATTTCATTAAAAAACCTCATAGTTTTGAAAAAAATTCAAAAAACTATTGCTTTATTATGAAGCTCTGCTTCTGTATTGTATTCGATTTTTTATCTAATGTTACATGTATTTAGGGTCCACTTTAGTTTGACATTCATCCTATTGTGATTAATAAAATATTAATTAGAAATTTACGCAAAAACTATGGCTTAATTAATTTTTTCAGTAGAATTTTCGAAATCGACGATATCGAATTAGGGAGATAACATTGTTATCTCAATTTTTATTATTTTTTATTATTAATAACCCTTCGATTTTGCTGAAATTTTTTATTAAGCTTTTAGGACCTCAGGTTAAATGTATATTTTATGAAAATCTCCTAAATTTTTATTAGTATAAAAGATAATTCACTTTAAGGGTAGTTTTTTGCATCTCCGAAATTAAGACTTGAATAGAAAATAGTTTCAACCAAAAGATGTAGAGAAAAATGCAAGAAACCATTCTTATTTGAAAAATTTCTTCAAATAACGTCTAGTTTTGGCATAAATCGCTAAATTATGAATGTGATTTTTAGTTCAGCTTTGTGTCACACAAAGTGGTGACGCCACTGAAATTACTATTGTTGTGTGATTTCGGTGGCGTCACCACTTTATGTGTCGATAATTGGAACTAACAATAACGTTAAAATATTAGCAATTTCCATCGAAACTAGACTTTATTTGAAAGATTCTTTCAAATAAAAGTTGTTTCCTTTTTTATTCTCTACAGCTTTTGGTTGAAACTTTTTTCCCTACAATCCTTAACTTCGGAGATATAAAAAAACACCCTTAGAGTTAATTATCTTTTATACTAATGAAAATTTAGGAGATTTTCATTAAATATACATTTAGCCTGAGGTCCTAAAAGCTTAATAAAAATTTTCAGCGAAATCGAAGCTTTATTATATGTAAAAAATAATAAAAATTGAGATAACAATGTTATCTCCCTAATTCGATATCGTTGAATTAGAAAATTCTAGTTAAAAATTATTTGGGCCTTAGTTTTTGGGTAAATTACTAATTAATGTTTTAAAAATTCTTATAGGATGCATGTCAAACTAATATGAACCTTAAGTAAATATAATTTAAGACTTAATATCGCATACAAAACCGTAACACAACTGCAAAAAAACATGATAGTTTTTTCAGTTTTTTTCAAAATCTAGAAAGTATTTGATAAAATCTTTCAAATAAAAGATAAATATTAATTAATTCTCTACAGCTTTTGGTTGAAACATTTTTCTCTACAACCCTTAACTTCGGAGATACGAGAAACCACCCTTAAAGTGAAATATCTACCCTACTAATGCAAAATTTGGGGTCGTCCGCGGATTTCGCATCGAATATGACGCCGTAGAACATGCATGCAAAATTTCAGCGAAATAGCATATATCGGTACAAATTAGGTGTTTAAAATCCATGGACTATAGCCTTACCATCTTATTTCCTTCTTTAATTAAAGTATCTCCGATCGCGCTGAAATTTTGCATGCATGTTCTAGGGCTTTATATTCGATGCGGAACCGGGAACGAGGCCAAAATATTCATTAGTAGGGTAGATATTTCACTTTAAGGGTGGTTTTCTGTATCTCCGAAGTTAAGGGTTGTAGAGAAAAAAGTTTCAACCAAAAGCTGTAGAGAATAAAATAATAAGCTACTTTTATTTGAAACATTTCATTAAAAAACCTCATAGTTTTGAAAAAAATTCAAAAAACTATTGCTTTATTATGAAGCTCTGTTTCTGAATTGTATTCGATTTTTTATCTAATGTTACATGTATTTAGGGTCCACTTTAGTTTGACATTCATCCTATTGTGATTAATAAAATATTAATTAGAAATTTACGCAAAAACTATGGCTTAATTAATTTTTTCAGTAGAATTTTCGAAATCGACGATATCGAATTAGGGAGATAACATTGTTATCTCAATTTTTATTATTTTTTATTATTAATAACCCTTCGATTTTGCTGAAATTTTTTATTAAGCTTTTAGGACCTCAGGTTAAATGTATATTTTATGAAAATCTCCTAAATTTTTATTAGTATAAAAGATAATTCACTTTAAGGGTAGTTTTTTGCATCTCCGAAATTAAGACTTGAATAGAAAATAGTTTCAACCAAAAGATGTAGAGAAAAATGCAAGAAACCATTCTTATTTGAAAAATTTCTTCAAATAACGTCTAGTTTTGGCATAAATCGCTAAATTATGAATGTGATTTTTAGTTCAGCTTTGTGTCACACAAAGTGGTGACGCCACTGAAATTACTATTGTTGTGTGATTTCGGTGGCGTCACCACTTTATGTGTCGATAATTGGAACTAACAATAACGTTAAAATATTAGCAATTTCCATCGAAACTAGACTTTATTTGAAAGATTCTTTCAAATAAAAGTTGTTTCCTTTTTTATTCTCTACAGCTTTTGGTTGAAACTTTTTTCCCTACAATCCTTAACTTCGGAGATATAAAAAAACACCCTTAGAGTTAATTATCTTTTATACTAATGAAAATTTAGGAGATTTTCATTAAATATACATTTAGCCTGAGGTCCTAAAAGCTTAATAAAAATTTTCAGCGAAATCGAAGCTTTATTATATGTAAAAAATAATAAAAATTGAGATAACAATGTTATCTCCCTAATTCGATATCGTTGAATTAGAAAATTCTAGTTAAAAATTATTTGGGCCTTAGTTTTTGGGTAAATTACTAATTAATGTTTTAAAAATTCTTATAGGATGCATGTCAAACTAATATGAACCTTAAGTAAATATAATTTAAGACTTAATATCGCATACAAAACCGTAACACAACTGCAAAAAAACATGATAGTTTTTTCAGTTTTTTTCAAAATCTAGAAAGTATTTGATAAAATCTTTCAAATAAAAGATAAATATTAATTAATTCTCTACAGCTTTTGGTTGAAACATTTTTCTCTACAACCCTTAACTTCGGAGATACGAGAAACCACCCTTAAAGTGAAATATCTACCCTACTAATGCAAAATTTGGGGTCGTCCGCGGATTTCGCATCGAATATGACGCCGTAGAACATGCATGCAAAATTTCAGCGAAATAGCATATATCGGTACAAATTAGGTGTTTAAAATCCATGGACTATAGCCTTACCATCTTATTTCCTTCTTTAATTAAAGTATCTCCGATCGCGCTGAAATTTTGCATGCATGTTCTAGGGCTTTATATTCGATGCGGAACCGGGAACGAGGCCAAGATATTCATTAGTAGGGTAGATATTTCACTTTAAGGGTGGTTTTCTGTATCTCCGAAGTTAAGGGTTGTAGAGAAAAAAGTTTCAACCAAAAGCTGTAGAGAATAAAATAATAAGCTACTTTTATTTGAAACATTTCATTAAAAAACCTCATAGTTTTGAAAAAAATTCAAAAAACTATTGCTTTATTATGAAGCTCTGTTTCTGAATTGTATTCGATTTTTTATCTAATGTTACATGTATTTAGGGTCCACTTTAGTTTGACATTCATCCTATTGTGATTAATAAAATATTAATTAGAAATTTACGCAAAAACTATGGCTTAATTAATTTTTTCAGTAGAATTTTCGAAATCGACGATATCGAATTAGGGAGATAACATTGTTATCTCAATTTTTATTATTTTTTATTATTAATAACCCTTCGATTTTGCTGAAATTTTTTATTAAGCTTTTAGGACCTCAGGTTAAATGTATATTTTATGAAAATCTCCTAAATTTTTATTAGTATAAAAGATAATTCACTTTAAGGGTAGTTTTTTGCATCTCCGAAATTAAGACTTGAATAGAAAATAGTTTCAACCAAAAGATGTAGAGAAAAATGCAAGAAACCATTCTTATTTGAAAAATTTCTTCAAATAACGTCTAGTTTTGGCATAAATCGCTAAATTATGAATGTGATTTTTAGTTCAGCTTTGTGTCACACAAAGTGGTGACGCCACTGAAATTACTATTGTTGTGTGATTTCGGTGGCGTCACCACTTTATGTGTCGATAATTGGAACTAACAATAACGTTAAAATATTAGCAATTTCCATCGAAACTAGACTTTATTTGAAAGATTCTTTCAAATAAAAGTTGTTTCCTTTTTTATTCTCTACAGCTTTTGGTTGAAACTTTTTTCCCTACAATCCTTAACTTCGGAGATATAAAAAAACACCCTTAGAGTTAATTATCTTTTATACTAATGAAAATTTAGGAGATTTTCATTAAATATACATTTAGCCTGAGGTCCTAAAAGCTTAATAAAAATTTTCAGCGAAATCGAAGCTTTATTATATGTAAAAAATAATAAAAATTGAGATAACAATGTTATCTCCCTAATTCGATATCGTTGAATTAGAAAATTCTAGTTAAAAATTATTTGGGCCTTAGTTTTTGGGTAAATTACTAATTAATGTTTTAAAAATTCTTATAGGATGCATGTCAAACTAATATGAACCTTAAGTAAATATAATTTAAGACTTAATATCGCATACAAAACCGTAACACAACTGCAAAAAAACATGATAGTTTTTTCAGTTTTTTTCAAAATCTAGAAAGTATTTGATAAAATCTTTCAAATAAAAGATAAATATTAATTAATTCTCTACAGCTTTTGGTTGAAACATTTTTCTCTACAACCCTTAACTTCGGAGATACGAGAAACCACCCTTAAAGTGAAATATCTACCCTACTAATGCAAAATTTGGGGTCGTCCGCGGATTTCGCATCGAATATGACGCCGTAGAACATGCATGCAAAATTTCAGCGAAATAGCATATATCGGTACAAATTAGGTGTTTAAAATCCATGGACTATAGCCTTACCATCTTATTTCCTTCTTTAATTAAAGTATCTCCGATCGCGCTGAAATTTTGCATGCATGTTCTAGGGCTTTATATTCGATGCGGAACCGGGAACGAGGCCAAAATATTCATTAGTAGGGTAGATATTTCACTTTAAGGGTGGTTTTCTGTATCTCCGAAGTTAAGGGTTGTAGAGAAAAAAGTTTCAACCAAAAGCTGTAGAGAATAAAATAATAAGCTACTTTTATTTGAAACATTTCATTAAAAAACCTCATAGTTTTGAAAAAAATTCAAAAAACTATTGCTTTATTATGAAGCTCTGTTTCTGAATTGTATTCGATTTTTTATCTAATGTTACATGTATTTAGGGTCCACTTTAGTTTGACATTCATCCTATTGTGATTAATAAAATATTAATTAGAAATTTACGCAAAAACTATGGCTTAATTAATTTTTTCAGTAGAATTTTCGAAATCGACGATATCGAATTAGGGAGATAACATTGTTATCTCAATTTTTATTATTTTTTATTATTAATAACCCTTCGATTTTGCTGAAATTTTTTATTAAGCTTTTAGGACCTCAGGTTAAATGTATATTTTATGAAAATCTCCTAAATTTTTATTAGTATAAAAGATAATTCACTTTAAGGGTAGTTTTTTGCATCTCCGAAATTAAGACTTGAATAGAAAATAGTTTCAACCAAAAGATGTAGAGAAAAATGCAAGAAACCATTCTTATTTGAAAAATTTCTTCAAATAACGTCTAGTTTTGGCATAAATCGCTAAATTATGAATGTGATTTTTAGTTCAGCTTTGTGTCACACAAAGTGGTGACGCCACTGAAATTACTATTGTTGTGTGATTTCGGTGGCGTCACCACTTTATGTGTCGATAATTGGAACTAACAATAACGTTAAAATATTAGCAATTTCCATCGAAACTAGACTTTATTTGAAAGATTCTTTCAAATAAAAGTTGTTTCCTTTTTTATTCTCTACAGCTTTTGGTTGAAACTTTTTTCCCTACAATCCTTAACTTCGGAGATATAAAAAAACACCCTTAGAGTTAATTATCTTTTATACTAATGAAAATTTAGGAGATTTTCATTAAATATACATTTAGCCTGAGGTCCTAAAAGCTTAATAAAAATTTTCAGCGAAATCGAAGCTTTATTATATGTAAAAAATAATAAAAATTGAGATAACAATGTTATCTCCCTAATTCGATATCGTTGAATTAGAAAATTCTAGTTAAAAATTATTTGGGCCTTAGTTTTTGGGTAAATTACTAATTAATGTTTTAAAAATTCTTATAGGATGCATGTCAAACTAATATGAACCTTAAGTAAATATAATTTAAGACTTAATATCGCATACAAAACCGTAACACAACTGCAAAAAAACATGATAGTTTTTTCAGTTTTTTTCAAAATCTAGAAAGTATTTGATAAAATCTTTTAAATAAAAGATAAATATTAATTAATTCTCTACAGCTTTTGGTTGAAACATTTTTCTCTACAACCCTTAACTTCGGAGATACGAGAAACCACCCTTAAAGTGAAATATCTACCCTACTAATGCAAAATTTGGGGTCGTCCGCGGATTTCGCATCGAATATGACGCCGTAGAACATGCATGCAAAATTTCAGCGAAATAGCATATATCGGTACAAATTAGGTGTTTAAAATCCATGGACTTATAGCCTTACCATCTTATTTCCTTCTTTAATTAAAGTATCTCCGATCGCGCTGAAATTTTGCATGCATGTTCTAGGGCTTTATATTCGATGCGGAACCGGGAACGAGGCCAAAATATTCATTAGTAGGGTAGATATTTCACTTTAAGGGTGGTTTTCTGTATCTCCGAAGTTAAGGGTTGTAGAGAAAAAAGTTTCAACCAAAAGCTGTAGAGAATAAAATAATAAGCTACTTTTATTTGAAACATTTCATTAAAAAACCTCATAGTTTTGAAAAAAATTCAAAAAACTATTGCTTTATTATGAAGCTCTGTTTCTGAATTGTATTCGATTTTTTATCTAATGTTACATGTATTTAGGGTCCACTTTAGTTTGACATTCATCCTATTGTGATTAATAAAATATTAATTAGAAATTTACGCAAAAACTATGGCTTAATTAATTTTTTCAGTAGAATTTTCGAAATCGACGATATCGAATTAGGGAGATAACATTGTTATCTCAATTTTTATTATTTTTTATTATTAATAACCCTTCGATTTTGCTGAAATTTTTTATTAAGCTTTTAGGACCTCAGATTAAATGTATATTTTATGAAAATCTCCTAAATTTTTATTAGTATAAAAGATAATTCACTTTAAGGGTAGTTTTTTGCATCTCCGAAATTAAGACTTGAATAGAAAATAGTTTCAACCAAAAGATGTAGAGAAAAATGCAAGAAACCATTCTTATTTGAAAAATTTCTTCAAATAACGTCTAGTTTTGGCATAAATCGCTAAATTATGAATGTGATTTTTAGTTCAGCTTTGTGTCACACAAAGTGGTGACGCCACTGAAATTACTATTGTTGTGTGATTTCGGTGGCGTCACCACTTTATGTGTCGATAATTGGAACTAACAATAACGTTAAAATATTAGCAATTTCCATCGAAACTAGACTTTATTTGAAAGATTCTTTCAAATAAAAGTTGTTTCCTTTTTTATTCTCTACAGCTTTTGGTTGAAACTTTTTTCCCTACAATCCTTAACTTCGGAGATATAAAAAAACACCCTTAGAGTTAATTATCTTTTATACTAATGAAAATTTAGGAGATTTTCATTAAATATACATTTAGCCTGAGGTCCTAAAAGCTTAATAAAAATTTTCAGCGAAATCGAAGCTTTATTATATGTAAAAAATAATAAAAATTGAGATAACAATGTTATCTACCTAATTCGATATCGTTGAATTAGAAAATTCTAGTTAAAAATTATTTGGGCCTTAGTTTTTGGGTAAATTACTAATTAATGTTTTAAAAATTCTTATAGGATGCATGTCAAACTAATATGAACCTTAAGTAAATATAATTTAAGACTTAATATCGCATACAAAACCGTAACACAACTGCAAAAAAACATGATAGTTTTTTCAGTTTTTTTCAAAATCTAGAAAGTATTTGATAAAATCTTTCAAATAAAAGATAAATATTAATTAATTCTCTACAGCTTTTGGTTGAAACATTTTTCTCTACAACCCTTAACTTCGGAGATACGAGAAACCACCCTTAAAGTGAAATATCTACCCTACTAATGCAAAATTTGGGGTCGTCCGCGGATTTCGCATCGAATATGACGCCGTAGAACATGCATGCAAAATTTCAGCGAAATAGCATATATCGGTACAAATTAGGTGTTTAAAATCCATGGACTATAGCCTTACCATCTTATTTCCTTCTTTAATTAAAGTATCTCCGATCGCGCTGAAATTTTGCATGCATGTTCTAGGGCTTTATATTCGATGCGGAACCGGGAACGAGGCCAAAATATTCATTAGTAGGGTAGATATTTCACTTTAAGGGTGGTTTTCTGTATCTCCGAAGTTAAGGGTTGTAGAGAAAAAAGTTTCAACCAAAAGCTGTAGAGAATAAAATAATAAGCTACTTTTATTTGAAACATTTCATTAAAAAACCTCATAGTTTTGAAAAAAATTCAAAAAACTATTGCTTTATTATGAAGCTCTGTTTCTGAATTGTATTCGATTTTTTATCTAATGTTACATGTATTTAGGGTCCACTTTAGTTTGACATTCATCCTATTGTGATTAATCAAATATTAATTAGAAATTTACGCAAAAACTATGGCTTAATTAATTTTTTCAGTAGAATTTTCGAAATCGACGATATCGAATTAGGGAGATAACATTGTTATCTCAATTTTTATTATTTTTTATTATTAATAACCCTTCGATTTTGCTGAAATTTTTTATTAAGCTTTTAGGACCTCAGGTTAAATGTATATTTTATGAAAATCTCCTAAATTTTTATTAGTATAAAAGATAATTCACTTTAAGGGTAGTTTTTTGCATCTCCGAAATTAAGACTTGAATAGAAAATAGTTTCAACCAAAAGATGTAGAGAAAAATGCAAGAAACCATTCTTATTTGAAAAATTTCTTCAAATAACGTCTAGTTTTGGCATAAATCGCTAAATTATGAATGTGATTTTTAGTTCAGCTTTGTGTCACACAAAGTGGTGACGCCACTGAAATTACTATTGTTGTGTGATTTCGGTGGCGTCACCACTTTATGTGTCGATAATTGGAACTAACAATAACGTTAAAATATTAGCAATTTCCATCGAAACTAGACTTTATTTGAAAGATTCTTTCAAATAAAAGTTGTTTCCTTTTTTATTCTCTACAGCTTTTGGTTGAAACTTTTTTCCCTACAATCCTTAACTTCAGAGATATAAAAAAACACCCTTAGAGTTAATTATCTTTTATACTAATGAAAATTTAGGAGATTTTCAATAAATATACATTTAGCCTGAGGTCCTAAAAGCTTAATAAAAATTTTCAGCGAAATCGAAGCTTTATTATATGTAAAAAATAATAAAAATTGAGATAACAATGTTATCTCCCTAATTCGATATCGTTGAATTAGAAAATTCTAGTTAAAAATTATTTGGGCCTTAGTTTTTGGGTAAATTACTAATTAATGTTTTAAAAATTCTTATAGGATGCATGTCAAACTAATATGAACCTTAAGTAAATATAATTTAAGACTTAATATCGCATACAAAACCGTAACACAACTGCAAAAAAACATGATAGTTTTTTCAGTTTTTTTTCAAAATCTAGAAAGTATTTGATAAAATCTTTCAAATAAAAGATAAATATTAATTAATTCTCTACAGCTTTTGGTTGAAACATTTTTCTCTACAACCCTTAACTTCGGAGATACGAGAAACCACCCTTAAAGTGAAATATCTACACTACTAATGCAAAATTTGGGGTCGTCCGCGGATTTCGCATCGAATATGACGCCGTAGAACATGCATGCAAAATTTCAGCGAAATAGCATATATCGGTACAAATTAGGTGTTTAAAATCCATGGACTATAGCCTTACCATCTTATTTCCTTCTTTAATTAAAGTATCTCCGATCGCGCTGAAATTTTGCATGCATGTTCTAGGGCTTTATATTCGATGCGGAACCGGGAACGAGGCCAAAATATTCATTAGTAGGGTAGATATTTCACTTTAAGGGTGGTTTTCTGTATCTCCGAAGTTAAGGGTTGTAGAGAAAAAAGTTTCAACCAAAAGCTGTAGAGAATAAAATAATAAGCTACTTTTATTTGAAACATTTCATTAAAAAACCTCATAGTTTTGAAAAAAATTCAAAAAACTATTGCTTTATTATGAAGCTCTGTTTCTGAATTGTATTCGATTTTTTATCTAATGTTACATGTATTTAGGGTCCACTTTAGTTTGACATTCATCCTATTGTGATTAATCAAATATTAATTAGAAATTTACGCAAAAACTATGGCTTAATTAATTTTTTCAGTAGAATTTTCGAAATCGACGATATCGAATTAGGGAGATAACATTGTTATCTCAATTTTTATTATTTTTTATTATTAATAACCCTTCGATTTTGCTGAAATTTTTTATTAAGCTTTTAGGACCTCAGGTTAAATGTATATTTTATGAAAATCTCCTAAATTTTTATTAGTATAAAAGATAATTCACTTTAAGGGTAGTTTTTTGCATCTCCGAAATTAAGACTTGAATAGAAAATAGTTTCAACCAAAAGATGTAGAGAAAAATGCAAGAAACCATTCTTATTTGAAAAATTTCTTCAAATAACGTCTAGTTTTGGCATAAATCGCTAAATTATGAATGTGATTTTTAGTTCAGCTTTGTGTCACACAAAGTGGTGACGCCACTGAAATTACTATTGTTGTGTGATTTCGGTGGCGTCACCACTTTATGTGTCGATAATTGGAACTAACAATAACGTTAAAATATTAGCAATTTCCATCGAAACTAGACTTTATTTGAAAGATTCTTTCAAATAAAAGTTGTTTCCTTTTTTATTCTCTACAGCTTTTGGTTGAAACTTTTTTCCCTACAATCCTTAACTTCGGAGATATAAAAAAACACCCTTAGAGTTAATTATCTTTTATACTAATGAAAATTTAGGAGATTTTCAATAAATATACATTTAGCCTGAGGTCCTAAAAGCTTAATAAAAATTTTCAGCGAAATCGAAGCTTTATTATATGTAAAAAATAATAAAAATTGAGATAACAATGTTATCTCCCTAATTCGATATCGTTGAATTAGAAAATTCTAGTTAAAAATTATTTGGGCCTTAGTTTTTGGGTAAATTACTAATTAATGTTTTAAAAATTCTTATAGGATGCATGTCAAACTAATATGAACCTTAAGTAAATATAATTTAAGACTTAATATCGCATACAAAACCGTAACACAACTGCAAAAAAACATGATAGTTTTTTCAGTTTTTTTCAAAATCTAGAAAGTATTTGATAAAATCTTTCAAATAAAAGTTGTTTCTTTTTTTATTCTCTACAGCTTTTGGTTGAAACATTTTTCTCTACAACCCTTAACTTCGGAGATACGAGAAACCACCCTTAAAGTGAAATATCTACCCTACTAATGCAAAATTTGGGGTCGTCCGCGGATTTCGCATCGAATATGACGCCGTAGAACATGCATGCAAAATTTCAGCGAAATAGCATATATCGGTACAAATTAGGTGTTTAAAATCCATGGACTATAGCCTTACCATCTTATTTCCTTCTTTAATTAAAGTATCTCCGATCGCGCTGAAATTTTGCATGCATGTTCTAGGGCTTTATATTCGATGCGGAACCGGGAACGAGGCCAAAATATTCATTAGTAGGGTAGATATTTCACTTTAAGGGTGGTTTTCTGTATCTCCGAAGTTAAGGGTTGTAGAGAAAAAAGTTTCAACCAAAAGCTGTAGAGAATAAAATAATAAGCTACTTTTATTTGAAACATTTCATTAAAAAACCTCATAGTTTTGAAAAAAATTCAAAAAACTTTTGCTTTATTATGAAGCTCTGTTTCTGAATTGTATTCGATTTTTTATCTAATGTTACATGTATTTAGGGTCCACTTTAGTTTGACATTCATCCTATTGTGATTAATCAAATATTAATTAGAAATTTACGCAAAAACTATGGCTTAATTAATTTTTTCAGTAGAATTTTCGAAATCGACGATATCGAATTAGGGAGATAACATTGTTATCTCAATTTTTATTATTTTTTATTATTAATAACCCTTCGATTTTGCTGAAATTTTTTATTAAGCTTTTAGGACCTCAGGTTAAATGTATATTTTATGAAAATCTCCTAAATTTTTATTAGTATAAAAGATAATTCACTTTAAGGGTAGTTTTTTGCATCTCCGAAATTAAGACTTGAATAGAAAATAGTTTCAACCAAAAGATGTAGAGAAAAATGCAAGAAACCATTCTTATTTGAAAAATTTCTTCAAATAACGTCTAGTTTTGGCATAAATCGCTAAATTATGAATGTGATTTTTAGTTCAGCTTTGTGTCACACAAAGTGGTGACGCCACTGAAATTACTATTGTTGTGTGATTTCGGTGGCGTCACCACTTTATGTGTCGATAATTGGAACTAACAATAACGTTAAAATATTAGCAATTTCCATCGAAACTAGACTTTATTTGAAAGATTCTTTCAAATAAAAGTTGTTTCCTTTTTTATTCTCTACAGCTTTTGGTTGAAACTTTTTTCCCTACAATCCTTAACTTCGGAGATATAAAAAAACACCCTTAGAGTTAATTATCTTTTATACTAATAAAAATTTAGGAGATTTTCATTAAATATACATTTAGCCTGAGGTCCTAAAAGCTTAATAAAAATTTTCAGCGAAATCGAAGCTTTATTATATGTAAAAAATAATAAAAATTGAGATAACAATGTTATCTACCTAATTCGATATCGTTGAATTAGAAAATTCTAGTTAAAAATTATTTGGGCCTTAGTTTTTGGGTAAATTACTAATTAATGTTTTAAAAATTCTTATAGGATGCATGTCAAACTAATATGAACCTTAAGTAAATATAATTTAAGACTTAATATCGCATACAAAACCGTAACACAACTGCAAAAAAACATGATAGTTTTTTCAGTTTTTTTCAAAATCTAGAAAGTATTTGATAAAATCTTTCAAATAAAAGATAAATATTAATTAATTCTCTACAGCTTTTGGTTGAAACATTTTTCTCTACAACCCTTAACTTCGGAGATACGAGAAACCACCCTTAAAGTGAAATATCTACCCTACTAATGCAAAATTTGGGGTCGTCCGCGGATTTCGCATCGAAT